>JAJEOU010002847.1:8145646-8713997 GCA_021534815.1 Acrocephalus arundinaceus | reverse complement strand
CCTGCTGCACCTTCCCAAGGCTTCCGTCCCACCCTCATTCCTGCTGCACCTTCCCAAGGCTTCCATCCCCTCTCCCCAGCTTGTGCTGCCTGCCCAGCAGACCCCAGAATCCTCTCCCCTCTCTCCTTTCCAGCTTCCCAGGGTTTCTGTGAGGCTCTAAAGATTCCTTTATTCTGGAAAAGCAGAGGGATGGACATCTCTCCACCCTGGAAGTGTCACTCGTCCTCTGCCACCAGCCCAGGTGTGGCTCTGTGGTGTCCCCTCCCCAGCCTGGTGTCCCCAGCCTGCTCATGGATGGTGAGGACACGTCCCCAGCCCCCCACCCCTCCTGCCTCACCCCCCTTCCTGCTGCTCTTTGATTTTCCCGCAGTTGGTTGTGACTCCTGGATCCTCACGTCGTTATCTGTCCCCCTGCACTCCCAGAAGTCCTGCGGGTTGGAATTCCGTCTGCTCCGACTCGTGAATATTCCGGACTCTGAAGTTTCCCAGCTCCAGATGTTCTGGCCAGACCAGAGGAAAAAAAAAGAAGAAAAAAAAAAAAGGCAAAAAACCCACCCGAAAAAGCCTCAGCATTAATAAAAACCTTTTGAAAATCCCGAGTCCTATTGCGCAGCAGTGACATCATATCCGTGAAATATGAGCTGATGATGTCACAGCTGGGAAATGAGGGATGATTGTTCCTTCTTGGCACGCGCTGCCGCTCGGGCCAGACCTGTTAAATAAATGCACATGGCCCATAAACGTGGAGATTAAACCCAGGAGTTGGGAACACAGCCCCGTGGGCACCTGGGCCATGGAGCCTGATGGTGGTGAGGGACGTGGGGAGGGTGCCAAGGGTGGGAGAAGGGTTTGTGTCCTAATTCTACTCCCAAAGACTGGAGAAGGGGTTGGTCTCCCAACTTCACACCCAAAGATTGGAGAAAGGGTTTTTCTCCTAATTCTATTCCCAAAGATTGGATAAAGGGTTTGTGTGCCAGTTCTACTCCCAAAGGTTTGGATAAAGGGTTTGTGTGCCAGTTCTACTTGCAAAGATTGGGAGAGGATTTCTTACCCACCTCAACCCCCAGCCTCGGAGTGTCTGGATGCTTTTGGATTTTCCTTTGCTTTCCTCCCCCTGCTAAATCCCGGTGGCTGCAGGGGACAGAGGAATGGCTTTGCCAGCTGTCCCTGTGACCCAGGATGGTGGGAGGACAGCAGAATGTCCTGAGGGAGCAGTGACAGCCCCTCTGCTCACAGACCCAGCACTGCCACCCATCCTCACCCCGTAACTCCCACAGCTGCCCGTGCCAGGCATCACTGGAAAATCCCCCTGGTTTTGACCCCTCTGAGAAGCACTTATCCCTCAAATCCTTGGATTCATCCTCCTCATCCCCATACCAGGGCTGGCCACAAACATTCCTTCCTGAGCTGGCTGCTCCCACACTGGAGGTTTAAGACATGGGAAGCAACAATCCATAAGATTCCAGCACTGGATCCCCCAGCCATCCCAACCCAGGCTCCCCCTGGCACAGCGGGATCTGTTACCCAAGCACTTCCCTCATCCACATTCATTTCCCACGTGTGTGCAGCCTGCTGATGAAGGAACTCATTCCATGCCATGGAAAAAAGATTTTTTTTTTCCATCTAGGCTGTGCTGACAGTGTCAGGCCTCTCGTTTAAGCTCCCAGCTGGATTTTTGAGTTTGGCCTTTTCCCTTTTTCCCTTTTGGGCCCATTGTTTGTGCTGGGAGGGATGTGCCAGGTGGGAGGGGAACGTCTGCCGAGGTGTCCATCAGGGAGATCCTTGGGAATTTAATAATGGTTCTTGTTCTTGCTTGATCAAACATTTATTTATTTCTTTACTCTCTCATTCTTTAGGACAGGTTTTAATGGGACAATTTCAATTCCAAAAGTAGGGGGCAAAGAAAAAAAAAAACAAAAACCAAGCCTGCCCACACATTTTTTTTCAGGACGATTTTGTTTTGCTGCTCCCAAAGTGAAAATTTCCTTGTCTTCTCACTTAACACGGGCTCATATTTCCAAAAATATGCCAATCATAACAAAAGAAGTGGAAGGAGGGAAAGCAAAGGCTGCAGCCGAGATAAAACGCTGGGACCAACCTGTGCTGACGCTGTTTTCCTTTCTTAGCTCCATGGAAAAGGTATTTTTATGTTTTAGCCCAATGCAGATTTTGTCCTTTTATTTCATTTGAAATCTGAATTTTCAGCAGGCAGGAAACTGTTTCTTTGACAGCTTTAATCAGAAATCAAAGATCTGATCATGCAGGGAGATGGAATTTCAACTTCAAAGCCCCGGCACAAGAGGTGGATGCAGGTACCGGTGTGCTGCGATGCCGTGGAAATGGGAAGGGTGATGGGAGGCAGCGCTGCCAGAGGAAATTAAAGGGGGACACAGCACTGGGGAATGTTCCCAGCAACGAGAAGGAGCCTTCAAAAGGCAGATGTTTAATTCTTGTACAAAACAAGGCAGCAAACAGCGATTAGAGCCCCAAACCTCCTTGCTGTGCAGCCACAGTGCCCAGGCAGGGCTGGAGGCTGGGGAAGGGGGGATGTGCTGGCTCCCCTTTCTCCAGCTCCTTGCAAAGCCAGGCTTGGAAACTTGGCTGCATCCTGCAGCCAGTGGCAGGCATGTGGCAGGGGGATGGGGACAGCAGTGGCACCCACAGCCAGAGCCAGCTGTGGCCACGGAGCAGGAGTGGAGCTGGGGCTGGACCCGCAGCTGGTTCAGAAGCTGGTGCTGGTTCCGGTTCTGGTGCTGGAGCTGGACCTGGTATTGGTGCTGGTGCTGGTATAGGTGCTGGAGCTAGTATTGGTGCTGGTACTGGTTCTGTTGTTGGTCCTGGTGCTGGTTTTGGTACTGGACCAGGTGGTGATGCTGGTTCTGGTGCTGATTCCGGTGTTGGTCCTGGTGCTGGACAAGGTATTCATGCTGGTGCTGGTTCTGGTGCTGATTCTGGTGTTGGTCCTGGTGCTGGAGCTGGAGCTGGTATTGGTGCTGGTGCTGGTTCTGGTGTTGGTCCTGGTGTAGGTGCTGGACCTGGTGTAGATGCTGGTTCTGGTATTGGTGCTGGTTTTGGTGCTGGACCTGGTGTTGATGCTGATTCTGGTGCTGATTCTGTGGTTGGTCCTGGTGCTGGTGCCGGTTCTGGTGCTGGTACCGATGCCAGTGCTGGTGCTGGCTCTGGTGCTTATGCCGGTGCTGGTGCTCGGCTGGCACAAATTCTCTCTTCCCCCTGGAATTTTGTGTTTCTAGAACAATCCTGAAGTGGCTCAGGATCACCCCGTGGGGTCCCTTTCCCGGGATATTTTTCCCGCTGCTGCAGCTGGAGGCAGAAAAGGTGGAGTGGGGATCCTGTCCCTTCCCCAGGGCCTCGGAGCACCCCCAGGTGGGGAGGGGGCTGCAGTGCCCAGCGAGGGGTCCCACAGCTCCCAGGAGTGATGGTCAGCTCCCGTGCCAGAGGCTGCTCTTCCCATCTGGATGGAACCCGGATGAACATTTCCCTGAGCTGGGGGAACATGGAAAATGGGGTCCCACATCCAGCAGGGTGACCGGGAGCCACCCCTTGGAGCCAGCCTTTCCCATGCCGGCTCCAGCCAGGAATTTCTGGGTTGTGCATGGAAAAAAAGGCTTTTGCTTGAGTGATGTCCTGGGGTTTGCTTTTCCAGGCTTGACTCACTCCCCGGAAGCAAAGTGGGGTGTCTGAAACCTGGGGATGTTCTGCAGGCCTTGGGAAGAAAGAAATCTCATCCATCCATCCATCCATCCATCCATCCATCCATCCATCCATCCATCCATCCATCGGTCACCCGAGAGCCCAAGTGTCACACAGCACAAAGAGAGGGACCACAGGGAAGCACCTGAGAGATTCCCCATGGATCTCCGTGCCTGGCAACGCCCTGGAAGCAGCAGCCGGCCGGGAATGACAGGGCAGGAGCTGGGCTTTGCTGCGAGCTCCCGCACCTTGATGTCTGAACCTGCCGGTAATTAGCAGGAATTGGGTTATAATTGCACCAGCGGCGGCAGAGCGGGAGTGACCTCAGCAGCCGCTAATTCCTGACACAGAAGGACAATCCGGGGGCACCTGGAGCGCGGTTCGGAGCTGCAGCCCTTTCCCAGCCGTGATTAATCCCCAGGAAATGTTCTGTGGTCGGGCCATTACCACTCCGATCTGGGGCTGAAAATGAATCAGAGCCGCGGATGACTGTGGGAAAATTGTCACCAAACTTGGATGGCTTCGCTTTGTTTCACCACAAAACTCTTAACGAAGCATTGAAATGGAGATGGATTCTCTGCCGGGGCCCGGCATTAACCCTTAGCGGCCCAGCCAGGCTGGGGCAGCAGTTCCACACTCCAGCGCCTTGGCAGGGTGGAAATTCCTTCAGTCAAGACGGAGAGACTGAGAGAGTGTTAGGGATGAGCTGAGCCTTGGCTCGGCTCCTGCCCTGCTCTCCCAGCCCGCACAAAACCTGGGAGTGGGTTCCTGACTTGAGAGATTTGGGATTCCAGGAGCTCCCAAGGTCTCCTCCAGCCCCTCAGCTCCAAGCCTGCGGTGTCGGGGTGGCAGTTCGGGGACCGTCCTTGCACGGCCGTCAATCAGGGGCTGTAATGAGATTCCTGGCAGCGCCAGCGCCTCTCACAAAGTCCTTCTGCAGCCACTCGCCAGCCGCAGCCACAAGGGCCTCCCCCCGCCGCCACTCGGGGCTCAAAGGGAGCTTTGTGAGGCACCGCAGGCTGCGCTCGCTCTCGGGGACGGGCGGCAGCGGGCAGAGCCACGGAGCCTCGGGAAGGGAGGAGGAGGAGAGGGGAAGGGACGCGAGGGATGGGGACACCCATGGGCTGTGGTGGGAGGAAGGACTTGGGATGGAGAGGGGTGGCGGAATGACACTGGGGGCTGCAGGAGGGAACGGCTTCCCAGTGCCAGAGGGCAGGGTTAGATGGGATGTTGGGAAGGAATGCTGCCCTGTGAGGGTAGGGAGACCTTGGCACTGATTTTCCAGAGAGGCTGTGGCTGCCCCTGGATCCCTGGAAGTGTCCCAGGCCAGGTTAGACAGGGCTTGGAGCAGCCTGGGCTGGTGGAAAGTGTCCCTGTCAAAGAATGGGATGAGCTTTAATGTCTCTTCCATCCCAAACCATCCTGGGATCCGATGGGACAGCCTGGATCTCAGCACTGGGCACACAATGGAGCCCAGTATGGAGCTCATCCAGCCCTGCTGAGAGCCCCCCAGGCAGGCTGAGCTCGGAGCCATGGAAATAAATCCGTCCATGCTTTACATCCCGGTGTGCCCGGGGAAGGAGCAGTGCCAGGCAGGGCTCCACACCCAGGACTGGGCAGAAATGTCAGGGATGGCAGGATCAGCAGGAACTCAGACTCCTGGAGCTGGGAAAGAGCTGCAGCCTGCTCAGGGAGCCCGGTGCACTGAGAGAATCCAGTTCTCTAATGGGTTTTTCATACATTTGTGCATATAAGAAAACGTTTGAGGTAGAAAGAGGCAGAAATGTGCGTGCACGGCCTCTGAAATTCCATCTCCAAGCCAAGGTGTACATAGACATATTTTGAAGTGTTTTCATTTAAAAGAGTAAAATAGAGCTCTGGAAAAGGAGCAAATTCTTTGGCTAATAGGATCCACAGGGAAACTGCAATAACTTAATAGCTCTGCAGGAAAATCTGCACAGCACCTTCCCAGAGAGGATGGTGGAGGATACAGGGGAGAGGATGGGAGAGGTGGAGGGCAAGGAGAGGGATGAGGTCACAGAAGCTGTTTGGGCCTGAACATCATGGAATGATTTGGGTGGGAAGTGATCTGAAATCCCATCCAGTCCCATGGCATGGGCAGGGACATTTTCCACAATCCCAGGCTGCTCCAAGCTCTCTCCAGCCTGGCCTTGGACATTTCCAGGGATGGGGCAGCCACAGATTCCTTGGGGAACCTGAACGGCTGCAGGTTGTGGTTCTGTCACCCTGTCCTGAGCACTGCAGAGGTCCAGGATCCCCCTGAGAGATTCCTGGCTCCGCCAGTCCTGGTTCTTTAGGTGGAATTTGTCTCTGTACTCTCAGCACTTTGGCTGATGGGCTACAAACCCACCTGGCCCATGGCAGAGCCCAGCCAGGGCATGGGGAAGGAAAGCGGAGAAATAAAACAAAGTGGTTTGAATTTTTCGGGGAAGCAGAGATTTCTGGGAGTGGAAATGGGGCTGGAATGCTTTAGTAACCCAATCCAGTGCCAGCCCTTCTGCACGTGGGAAAAAGAGCCAGGAGTTTCGGAGACCTGAAGCCATCTCCTGCCTGAGCTCCTGGCACACCAAAACCTGGAAAAGGCTTCCCAGAGCTCTGTGCTGCCTGATTTGTGTTTATGGTGCCTCCTTTGCACTTTGTGGTTTGCATGGGCTGCAGCACACTGGGTTTGAGGTGTGATCCCACTGCTGGCTGTGCCCCCCCTCTGGAGTCTCCCCTCTCTCCATACACTCCTTTATATTTATGGACTGTGGGATCCTCACACTTGTGGTTTCTGTACCACACACTCAGCTCAGTGAAATGTTATTTGAAACGTGCAGAGCAGCTCAGGGTGTGCTGACAGTACCCCAGGATTGCAGGGGAAGCGCTTTTCCATGGCAGGAGGGGGTCCTAGAGGAGAGGGAAGAGGTAAGGGAAGAGGAGAGAGGAGAGGTGAGGAAAGAGGTGAGAGGAAAGGCGAGGGAAGAGGGAAGAGGTCAGGGAAAAGGCAAAGAGGAGAGGAGAGGAGAGGAGAGGAGAGGAGAGGAGAGGAGAGGAGAGGAGAGGAGAGGAGAGGAGAGGAGAGGAGAGGAGAGGAGAGGAGAGGAGAGGAGAGGAGAGGAGAGGAGAGGAGAGGAGAGGAGAGGAGAGGAGAGGAGAGGAGAGGAGAGGAGAGGAGAGGAGAGGAGAGGAGAGGAGAGGAGAGGAGAGGAGAGGAGAGGAGAGGAGAGGAGAGGAGAGGAGAGGAGAGGAGAGGAGAGGAGAGGAGAGGAGAGGAGAGGAGAGGAGAGGAGAGGGCCTAGCTGGCCACCCTCCACCTGAGCTTCACCTCATCCACATCCCCCAGGAAAGAGCCTGTCCCAGAGCACCTCCACTGAAGATCCCAGCTGGGAATGGCAGCCCACACCACCACCGTGATTCCATGATCCCAGGATTCTAGGACAGAGGCAGCAGCTGTGAGCTCTGGCTGCCCCACGGAGCTGCAGTGGGATACAGGACCACCCCTTCCACCTCTCCTTTATCCCAGCCTGGCTGTCACTGCTCTGTTTATTTGGTCATTTTTGGGAAGGGAAGAAGGGGAGGGGGGAGTGTCCAATTTTCAGCAGCCCATGACAGCGTAATTAGGGAAATATAAATGAAAGGAAAACACACTCTAGAAATCCAGGGACTTTCACATATTTTCCCTGTTATTCCATGGCCCTGGAAAAATAAAAGCTACTCAGCAGGAACATTTATTAGCAATTAGGATCTCAGGCACTGGGGACAATCGGGGTAATTAAAGCTTCCCACAGCCTCCTGTGCCACCCCCTGCTCCCTGTGCTGCCTCCATGGGACCGGACACTGCGGATCTGTGGGAGCTGAGGCACCGACAGCATTCAACAGGTCAGCGAGGCCAAAACCTCCGGATCATCCTCACCCTTTCCAGGTCAGTTCAGCAACAAACCAACGACATTCCCCTAGGGAAAAGAGAATAATGAAGAAGATCATGTGAAAAAGAGCAATAAAACCTTGTAGAAGAACAACAAAACAGCTCAGTTTTCTGCCTTCTCTCCACTCCCTGCCCATCCCGACACTGGGAGCAGCTCCCTTGGAATGGGAGCTTTGCACGTGCACAGGAGGCAGAACCTCTGAGCTCAGTTTAATTTCAAGGGCCAGACTTGGGCTTATGTCAGTGTGAGGTTCAGGGCTGGCTTTGCCATTGGGGTGAGGAGCATTCCCAGGAGGATGTGGGGCTGGAGCAGGCAGGGTTTGCCAGGAAGGAATTAAGGCTCAATTCCAAACGGAGCTGAGAGGAGCCAGAACCTCCTCACTGCCTCACCTGCCCAAAGAATAAGGGAAATACAGGAATAATTCAAGAACTGAAGGAGATGAATAAGGGAAATACAGGAATAATTCAAGAACTGAAAGAGATGAATAAGGGAAATACAGGAATAATTCAAGAAATGAAGGAGATGAATAAGAGAAATACAGGAGTAATCCAAGAAATGAAGGAGATGGACTGGCCTAATATCCGCTGCCTTCTCAGGCAGGAAGGTTCCCATTTTCTCTGGGATTTCCGGTCTTGCTGCCCTTCTCCCAAACCCACACAGATCCAGAAAGCTCCCAGAGTCTGGATTTTAGTTTCACCAGGAAGCCTCTGCCTTATACCAGTGCTGCAAAGAGCTTTTAAAAAGCAACTTTTCGTAGTGACTTTATTTCATTCCAACATTGTAACAAAACCCACTTTGAGTGAGGAACTTACAAACAGGGAATGCTGACGCTCATTCCATGACCAGCTCGGAATTTTCCTGCTGTGCTGATTCATTGGGCTATTTTTATCTTCATTTTTTCCCCTTTTGTGAAGGTTTTATTTTGGATGAAACCACCTTTTCCAGGAAGCAAAAATGTCGTTATAATTTTCTCAATCCCTTGCAGCCGGGCTGATCCCGATGCCTGAATGCCGGGGATCTGCTTGAGCATTCCATGGCACCACAGCAGCACTTTCCCTTTTCCTCCCACTCTTTTCCATCCCAACAAGGCCCATTCCTGGAATTCTGAACTGGATTCAAAGTGTTGCTAATCCACATCCAAGTAGTTTGCAACAGGGAGTTCTTCCCACTGCAAAAACTATCCACATGAAATTCCCAAAGGATTTGGGACCGGATCTGTGCAAACCCAGGGTCTGAGTGGAACGTGATGTGACTGTCCCAAATTTAAGGCCAGAATCCCACGGCAGAGGTGACCCCTGCAGCCAGAAATCTCTCACTTGGAGCACAAACTTCCAGATCTTTTTGATTTTTCCCTGCTGGGAGTTACACCGATGATTCCAATATCCCATTTCGGAATATGCATTTCTCAGTCACCTCCAATAACCAGGTCATGATCCCAGCAGGGATCCAGTGGCCCCGGACAAAATGCCTCAGGGACAAAATTCCTCCCCCCGTGGTGGGGCTTTGTCACCAATTCCAGACGATTATTTCTGGAGAGAGAAAAATCAGATCAAAAGTCATTCCTTGGCCACCAGGATGAACTCCCTGGCACAGCAAGAAGGAGGGAATTGGAGTCATGCTGCTCCTGGAAGCCTCTTGGACAGTGATTCCCTGGAAGAAGGGGAGGAGCAGGCAGGACATTGTGCCCAGTCAGAGCCAGATGCTCTTCCTGCGTGGCTGCAGCTCCTCCAGCAGCAGGTTTGGGACATTCCCGAGTGTTCCTGAGTGTTCCCAAGAGTTCCTTTGGCCACATCCAGCAGCAGCAGCACGGAGCAGACCTGTTGGGTTCATCTCAGGAGATCCCTGCCCTCCCTTTGGGAAGGGCTGCCCTTGAGCCCTCACTGATGTTCCACGGGCCGAAGGCGATGCCGATCCCTGCGCAGAGCCACGGGATGGAGGGCAGGAATCCCGGCATTCCAGGGGGGGATTTGAGTAAGGCAGCCCTGAGCCTCTGCCCTAATGGGTTGTTAATCCGTACCCAGTGCATCCCATTTGCCAGCTGATTCCCGGGGGTCCCAGCATGCCTGCATCCTGCAGACATTTGCTGGCAGCCCGCGGTTTCCCGGGATCCCCCGGGAATGGAGCAGGGACTGCAATAATCTCCCCCACCATCCCCCCCCCCGGCCCCAGAGCCGTTGGCAGCCGGAGTGATCCGCACATTACGGGATTTATATGAAGTGCTGCTGAACAAGAAAGATTTGAGGGGGTTTAGCAGCTCCCTGGGACAGGGATGAGCTCAGAGCTTTGGCTCGTGCTCCAAGCGGGGCTGGGGCTTTAAAGTCACACACCAGGAGGGGCTTAAGGAGAGCAAAGATGCCTCCTCCTGTCCCCTGGGATGTCCCTACAGCACAGCCAGGGCCTGCAGAAGGACTGGGACTTCACGAGGCCATCCAATATTCCAGAAGCTTTGGCTTGTCCCCAGAGCTTTGGCTTGTCCTCTGAACTGGGGTTTAAAGTCACACACCAGGAGAGGCCTGAGGAGAGCAAATGCACCTCCTCCTGTCCCCTGGGATGTCCCCATGGCACAGCCAGCGCTCCTGAGGCACTGCCAGGACCTGCAGCAGGGCTGAGACTGCCATCCAATGTTCCAGAAGTGTCCTCAGGTGACAAAGCTGGTGACAAATGATGCACTCGAGTGATGCTTTACCTAGGGGATGGTGATAGAGAGAAACTGGTGTGCTCTCATGCAGTGCCGGAATAAGCAAAGGCCTCCTGAGCAGGAAAGTACCCACTCATGTCCTGCTTTGTACCCACTCATGTCCTGCTGCTGCAGCCCCTTCCCTGCCCCTCCAGGACAGGGCTTTATTCCCAGGAATCAGCTGGATTTTCCCTGGCTATGTAATCTCCTCTTGCTGGAGTCTGACCTGGAGCTCAGCTCGGGGCAGCTCAAACACCAACCCTGCCTAAAAAAGGAGCAGGAGCACCCACAGAACCCCAAACCAGCGATCAAGTCTCACCAGGAGGCCGGAATCGCATCCATCAGGAGTGAGGAGCTGTGGGATTAACCCCCTTGGTGGGTCCTCACTCCCTTCAGACAGAAAAGCTTTTAATAGGTCAGCAGATAAAGAAGAGCAGCACAAACATTCCTTATCTGCCCTGCCATGCCTGGGCTCTGGAATACAACTGATCCCTGCCATGTGCAGCCCCACTCCAAGGAGTTTATCTTCATTGGAGGCACAGCCATCCAGCGAGATTGGGATGTAATTACCTCCTGCAAACCCAACTGCAAATCTTCCCAGCCAGTCATTAGCTCCGAGACAGGCAGACAGGCAATTACAGATGAATAAATGACTGAGAAATGACTCCAGGAGCCTCTCAGCCCTGCTTCCACCTCCAGCTCACAATCCGAGGCGCGGCTCTAAGCTGTCCATCAGGCCCACCTGTGCCTGGCACGAGCCTTTCCTGATCCCACTCCACTCCTCCTGGCCTTCCGAAGGGTCACGGATTACCCCACACCTCCCTCCCCATGATCCTGGCAAGGGCAAACCCCCCAGCTGCCTTTCCATAGTCTGGGATGGACCTGGATAACCTTGATGAGGCCCAGCCCAAGGCTCCAGCACCTCCTGAGTATTTCACTCCTGGATGAACTCCTCTTCCCCCTTTTCCTTCCTCCCTTCTCTCTGCAGGTTTTTAAGCCTCGGCTCTGAAGGTGTGAAGTCTCCCGAACAGGTGAGCCATAAAAAGCTGGAGAGCTCTTTGCAGGGAGGCAGCAGCACCACGGGCCCGTAGCTGGAGCAGGCAGCAAGCCAGGACACTCGGGATCACAGCCCAGCTCCAGCAGGAACTTCCTCAGTGTCCCTGGAAAAGTGGCAGCGTGGAACCCACAAGAGCTGGGTTCCCTTCACACCATTTCTGAAGGTCCCCACACCCAATGGGGCACAGGAAGCACCCCTGAGCTTTAAGAATCCTCTGGAATCACCCACCTTCTTCTTCCTCACCCCCCTGCGAGCCTGAAACAGCTGGGCAGGTTCCAAGCCCTTCCCAAGGGTGATGTGCTGGATGCATTTCCCAGCTCTGCTCTTCCTGAAGCTCCTTTAAACAGGCAAATGGGACACTCCCCCACAGACCCCCCTAAAATCTTTCCATTAATTGCTCTCCAGTGGTGCCAGCATTCCCAGGCACCTCCTGGAACATACTGGGACTGCCAGCACGGCATCCACGTTCGCTGCATCCCCATCCCTGCCTGCACTCCTGCTCCCCCCTCCTCCACCCCGCCAGCCGGTGGATATTTTATCGTGTGTGATTATTTACTTAACGAAACACAGGTATTTACAGCCCGGAGGGTTTTCCCCACCGGGAGGGTGGAATAACAGCACGGAACGGCATCAGGCCTAGGGAATACTGACAGCATCCTTTGCTCGGGGAGATGGCGGTGCTGGCAGGAGGAGGAGCAGCTCAAGAGGTTGTTTGATTGTTTCCTGGTTGTGAGAAAAGTCAGCTGGTTCCAGGGCGAGCAGAGGAGGAGGGAGATGCAGGGAAGGGGGTGGTGACCTGCTGGCGAGGGGAGCGACACTTCTGGCACAGCTTTGGCTCTGGATTCCTGGCGAGCCAGGGCTGTGGGTGGCCAGGGCTCCCTCGTCTCCCACGGGATGCAGGGCCTCCTCCCAGGACAAGCAGCTCCAAGTCTGCTTTGTCTCCTGCAGGAACCTCACCGTGTTTGGGATGCTCAGGGGAAGGCGCCTCGCCTCACGTTCTCCTTCCCTGTGATCCCACATACACAACAAGCCAAATTCACCTGGCTTTGGGGTTCCAGCCAGGCTGGAGCTCAGGGGGGACCTCACAGGTTTAGGGGGACCTCAGTGCTCCCCACAGGCACCTGGAAGGGGGTTGTAGCAAGGTGGGGCTGGATTGCTTCTGCTGTGTCCCAAATGAGAAAAGAAAACGGCCTCCAGTCTCACAGAGGAGCTTCAGATTGGATATTAGGAAAAGTGTTTTCACTGGAAGAGAGGTCAGGCCTTGGAACTTTCCCAGGGAGGTCATGGTGTCACTGTTCTGGAAGTTGTCAAGAGGTGTCTGGATGTGGCCCTTGGGGCCAGGGTTTAGGGGTGCTGATTTTGGGGCTGGGTTGGTGGCTGGACTTGATGATGCTGAGGGTCTCTTCCAACTTCCATGACTCTGGGATTCCGCAGGATGCCAGGCAGCCAGGACCCTTCCTGTGCTCCCAAGAGTCCCTTCCCAGCCTTGGCAGTGCCTGTCACTGTCACGGGCCTCCTGCACCACAGGGAGACCACAACCAGGTTTGGGGACACGTGTCCCAGTTGATCCCAGGCCCGAGGAACCCTGTGAACCCATCCCTCCCAGCTCCTATCCCAGAGCCCAGAGAGCTGAGCCCTCAAACCACTGGGCTCTGGGCCTGTGGGATGCTGGGGAGGCTGGTGAGCAGATTTTGGGCATTTCCAGCGTGGTTTGAGTTGCTTTTCTTCTTCTGGACCACACAGACCCTCCCTGAGGCATCGTTCCTAGAAAAGTCAGAGCACTGCAGGATTTATGGGCTGAGGGAAGAGCTGGAATTCAGCGCTCTGTGCTTGGGTTCCTGCTCAGGAGCTCCAGCATGGCCCTGTCCCCATCCCAGGAGGGGCAGGAGGGGGACAAGGGACTGTCCCGGGCACACGGGGACATGGCTGGGGGGTGTCACCTCTCCAGCAGGTGTGGGGACTCTCTGTGCCCCTGGGAGGCCGTGCTGGTGTGGCCCCCCCTCAGGGTTGGGTGAGGTGACACACGGGTGGCAGAGCTCAGCCCAAGGCACTCCTGGGCAGGAATATCCCAGGGGATTTAATAAGGAATGATTGGACCCATGATGAGATGCTGTATCCTCTCACAGCATCCTGAAAGGGCAATAAAACACCCCTGGGGACACAGAAAAAGTCCTGATGTTCTGACCAGGAAAGGGAATTGGGAGCTGGAAACATTTATCCTTGTCAGTGCCTAGGGATGAGCAGCAGGGAGCTCTGCCAGGGCCCCTGCCCTGGGCTGGGTTTGGCACCAACAAAGAGGGTCCTGCAGCTCTGTCCTGCCCAGCCCAGGCACTGGTGGCCCACAGGGCTCCTGGGAATGCTGGAGCTCTGCCAGGATCCAGCCAGGCCTCCGGGCTTGGCAGGGGAGGAGCGAGGGAGAGCAGAGCATGGGAGGGTGAGGGGTTAGATCATGGAAGACCTCACCATAGAACCAGAGAAAAATCTGTGAGAGGAAAGTTCATCTTCACAGGGAGACAGTCAGGCTTTGGGGAACGGAGTGGGGAAGGGTCTGCCCACCTACAGGGAAAAATGGATGAGGATTTGGAGCTCAGCCTGGTTTTCCTCACCCTGGAGGGGCTGGTGCTGCTGCAGTGATAGGAGAACATGGAGCAGGTGTAGCACAGACACTGACTGTCCCTGCATCACTGCCCTGAGCTTTCCCTGCTGCTCCTCATCCCTGTCCTTCCCCTCTCCATCACTCCATCACATCTCTGTGCCTCCCTCTCCACCCGAGCTCAGGGAAGTGCCAATGAACCCCTGGAAAGTCTCCCCATTGCCACCAGGCCCTGGCAGCCAGGCACACACAGCCCCTTTCAGGCCACTCAGCTGTGAGCTGGGACACAAAACTCTGGCCAGAGGCCCATCCTCCAGACCTGGAAATTAGCTGGGATCCTGCCTGATCACAGGAGCCTGAGCAGGAGGCGAGGGAGACATCTGTTCCCTGGAGCCTGGCATGGGGAGGATGGATTTTAGCTCCCTGCTGACTGACAGCTGCCGGCTGGGCTGGGCAGAGGGCTGGGGCTGCTTCCTTAAGGAGCTTCCTGCCTTCTCCGAGCCCTTAGCGCTGGATCCCAGCCCTTTCCCTGCCCTGCACTCCTTCCTTCCAGCACACTCCCGGTGCCGCACCTGGAACGTGGCTGCTGTACCCTTGGGCAAGGCAGGAATATGGAAATGTCAGTGTTATTTGCAAGGCAATAATGTTTGGAGCCGCCGAGGTCACTCCGCATTAACCTGCTGATGACACTGTTTAATCTTCCCAAGAGGCTGGAATCAAAGGGAAAACACAGCCAGCTCATTCCCAGGAGCGTGTCCTGCGCTCGGGGTTTACAATCAGAGGAATGCGGGCCGTGTTTGGACTTGGCTGGGTTAGGAAAGGCCTTTGCAGAGGTTTGTTTATTCAGAGGTTAATGCAGCAACTGGGAGGGAGCTGCCAGCCAGGGCAGGCGACAGCAGCTCCTGTGCTGGCCCTGCTGCCTCACCTGGCACAGCACTGCTCCAGGTGAGCACCCAGAAGTGCAGGTGAGGGCTTTTTACTGGAACATCTTCCACTGAATAAACAGCTGGAAGAGCCTGGAGTGTTCTCCTGTATTGCTGTCTATGTTCACTCCTGAAAAATCCAGGTGTGGTCCTCATCCTCTAAAGACACCTCTGTCCTTTAAAGTCACCCTTGCTGTGGTCCTCACCAGGGTGGGTGAGGCTGAGGTGGTTTCAGGGCTGCTCACTCCACACTTACTCCTTTGGGATTCCCCTGTGCTGGCTCTAATCTGTCTGAAATGGCAATTTTTGTTCGGCCCAGTCAGGATATGTTTGCAATTCTTTTTTCCAGTTCAACATCTTCAGTGTGTTCTTCAGACCCGGGCTGAAGCACAAAAGGCTTTGAAGGCATTTTAAGGCACCCCTCAAGCTCCTCAAGAAACTGCTCTGGCAATTTTTAGGACTTTCTTTCTAATTGTTTGTCAGTGGGACAATTTCTCAGCAATGCTGTCGCTGACAGTGGGCGCAGGGGGAACAGGTCCCAGAGCCAAGTCACAAAGTCCCTGCAGAAACAGCTGTCATGGATTGAGGTGCTGCCATCCACCGCTGAGCTGGGATTACAGCTGGGAATTCTCTCCATCAGCTTCAGGGCAGTGTTAGCAAGGTCCGTGTATGAGTTAGCAAGGAGTGTTTATGGGGCATAATCAGGGATTCCCAGAATGGTTTGGGTTGGAGGAGACCTCAAATCCCATCCAGTCTCACTCCCTACCATGGGCAGGGTCACCTTTCACTATCTTAGGTTTCTCCAAGCCCTGTGCAACCTGGCCTTGGACACTTCCAGGAATGGGAAGTCCACAACTTGTCCTTGAAGGAAGACAAAAAACAAACATGGGACACATCCAATTCCATGCCCAGAGCTGGGAAGATCCAAGCTGCGGTCACATCCAAGGCCCCTCTGCTCCACCCTCAGGCTACAGCAAAGCAATTCCTGCTGTCCTTGCCCTTTGCTTCTCTTCCCTCGGAAGTTATGGAGGCATCAAACTCTTGTCCAGGAGTTTTTAACAGAGGGGCACCAAATCTTCCCGTATCTGACCTGAACAACCACGGCCATGGCAGGAGGCAAATTGTCTTTCCTCTGTCCCTTTCCATGGAATATGGCCAATAAAAGCTTAGGAATTACTGGAGAGGCAAGAAAATCCTTCAGCACAGCTCTGTGCCTGCAAATTCAGGCTCAATTCCCCATCTCCCAAAGGAATCTGTGCCAAGAGCAATCGGATGTGGGGCACGACCTTTGTCAGCACTTCCGACGCCCTTTGTGGGTCACCTCCATAAGCTCCTGCCTGGTCTTTAATTCACAAAGGCAAAGGATCTGATCCCATCCTTCATAAACACCAGGAGGATTCCAGTCGCTGATGTGATTCCAGGGGAGCCTGAGCAGGGAGAGGGACTCTGCGAGACAAAGCTCTTGGTTAAACAACATCGATGGCTCAAATATTTGCCAACACTTGCGAACACAAATATTTACGCCGGCAGCAGGAGCCAAGGCAGATTTTTCCTTCCAGATGTATTAAATGTTTCCTTGAGTGTGCAGAACTGGGAAAGGGCTCTTCCATCACTCGCCGGCTCATTTTCCAGGCCACTGGATGCGCTCACTTATTTGGCAAATCTTGCTGTTAACGGGTTTTTCTCAGCTGATTTTCCGGACTCTCCTGCTTTCCCTGACAATCCTGGGCAGGGAGGAAGAACAAATGAATTTTTTTGTTAAACTCCAGCAACCCAACCATTGTCACCCACCGCCAGCTCTCACTGCTAAAGAGGATGATCTCGGCTCCTCTGTGTCCCTTGGACGGGCTCAATGTCCTTGTGGGAGGGGAGAACGTGGAGCAGGGTCAAACATCCAAGGAAGTGCAGGACCTTGTAAAGACACCAAGTGATGCGTGCTGGATGCAGCCCATTCCTGGCACATTCCAGAGGCTGGAGTGACACCTGAACCTGGGGTGGAGGGGTGACTGCTGCCACCCAAACTGCCCCATTTCCAGAGGAATGCTCAGCCTGGATAAATTACATTCCTTTGGAGGTGCCTTCCCTGGTGGAGCAGGACCAGCAGTGCTCCCGTCACTGCTCAGTGGTCCTGGGAATGCCTCTGGTGCCAGGATACTGCAGGAGAGAGCTCTGATCTTCTCAGACATCCACATTCCCATTATATGCCAGGATACTCTGCTTACAATAAATGGGAGTTTGTTCCTAGCTCCAAACACTGGCGAGGAAAAAGGGGAAGCGGCAGCTCCCTGTCAGGGAATTGTGGTGGATCCAGCAGCAGTAAGAAAACTTCAGATCCAAAGGGATGAAGGGAGGCACTGGACGGCCAAACTTCAGTCCAGAAGCAGGGATTTGTCAGAGATGTGCTACGGGTCCATTGGAAGAGAAATTAAACATCAGTTTAGGGCCTGGTGTGGAGCAATTCCATGGACAATTATGAAGGGGTAATATTGTGAATGAATAAAACTCCAAATCCCTTTCCAAGCTGTTTGGCTCCCATAAAGTGAAGAAAAGCTCACACATGGTTTTGGTGTGGGTAATAGGGGGCAGATGAGGTTGGCCTTCCTCTGCCAAGGCAAAGCGAATCCAAATGGAGCCTCCAGGGATGGAGCTGTTCATCCCTCTGGTTGGTATCCTGCCTCTGGAATTAATGGGCCCAGAAATTTTCTGGAAAAAGGTACTTTAACACACAATGGGAAATGGCAAAGATCCTGTGTGAAGTTGCATGGAAAAGTGGGTGACACTGGACAGGAGCTTTGTTTTCCTGTCCCAGTTAAAGCTCCAGTGGGCAGTCTGGGAAGGGGCTGCAGGATGGCAGGAGACACAGAAACACATTCCAGGGACACAGGAACACATTCCAGGGACACAGGAACACATTCCAGGGACACAGCCAAGCCAGAAAAAATGGGAAGGGACTGCTCTGGCCCCAAGAAAGGTGAACAGAATTTCGTGGATCTGAGGATCAGATGTGGGGAGGGTGTGTCAAGGGGTGGGAATGCAGGACTGGGGACAGCTGGGAGAAGATTCCCTAACATCTTCCCACTCCTTGGCTGGCTCCATCTGACACTCCCAGCCCTTTGCTGAACAACATAATCCAGCCTGGCACTGGGATTCCCAGCCCCTGACCTGCACTTCCAGCAGGGATCATCCCGGGAGCTGGGAGTGTTCCTGTGCCCCACAGGAGCAGGGTTCCCCCTCCTGCCCTGCTGCTCCACACCCTGCAATTAATTAACCCTTGTCGTGCCTGACTGAGAACCAGGAGAGAATGAAAGCAGGGAGCAGATGATCCCGGGGTAAATCACTGGGACAACTGCCTGGTTCACTGCCTGGGAAAGGCGAGGGAGGGTCGGACACACGGCGCTGGCCCTCGGACTGTGACGCTCTCTGGAACCACCCCAGCAGCGTTCATGGGGTCACGGAGACAGGGAATCTCCTGAGCTGCAAGGCACCCACCAGGATCATTCACTGCAACTCCTGGCCCTCACAGACACCCCAACAATCCCACCCTGTGCATCCCTGGGAGTGTTGTCCAAATGCCTGGGAGCTCTGGGAGCCTTGAGGCTGTGCCCACTCCCTGGGGAGCCTGGGCAGTGCCTGACACCCTCTGGGGGAAGAACTTTTTCCTAAAATCCAACCTAAAGCTGCCCTGGCACAGCTCCAGGTGTTCCTTGGGTCCTGTTCCTGGTCACAGAGATGGGAGCTGCCCCTCAGAAGGAGCTCCAGCCCCTGGTGACGTGTCCCCTCTTCTGCAGAGTCACCAGGGACGGTTTTTGTGCACATCTCAGTCTCCTCCAACAGCTGGAGGAATGGCAGTGCCTGACACCTCCAATTTCCTCAAATCCAACCTAAACCTGCCCTGGCACAGCTCCGGGTGTTCCCTTGCATCTACCCCGCGGTACTTCAGGAGCAGCTTCCCTTGGTCTCAGCCATGGCAAATGTTTTAGGGTGTGGATGGTCCTCCTCCTGCTCCGTGGATGAACCTGAGCTGTGTTTCCCGGAGAGTGGCCCCTCTCCAACCCCCGGGAGGAAATGAGGGTCTCTGGACTCTGTTCCTTCCTCATTTGGCAACAAAAAAATGGAGATGTTGGGAGGAAACATACCAGAGAAATGTTTCACATCAGTGAGACGCACTCCAAAGTATTTTTGGCAACATGGTGTGGGAATTTGGCTTGGGGAGCTGCTTGGAAGCTCGAGACTCCCATAGATACAGCAAAAAGTGGCACCTCCATCTCTTGGGTCTGGAGTGTTTCCATGGGTCCTAAATGAGGGAATCATAAGAGGCTGATAATGGAAATAATGGTGGTCTGAGGGGTTTTCTTTAGGGAAAAATCCCTCTGAGTCCCTAACAATGGTGAATGCTGGGAGCCGTGGATGTTGTCCATGGGTTTGTTGGCACGGCAGCAGTTTTCCTGTGCTTCCTGGAAAGCCGTGGCTGTTTCACACCCAGAAGGGCTCCAGCAATCCATGTGCTATCCCAGTTTGTTGAAGTGTCTGAGGAGACGGCTCTGGCTGTGCCTGGTGCTGCCTTTGGAGCACTGGGAGCAGCAATTTCCAGCATCCTCTGGGGACTGGGATTTCAAAGGAAGACAACAGCCAGGAGGAGCCAAGCTCAGGCCTTGCAGCACAACTTCAGGGTCCATAAATGAACATCTCTGTTGTTTGCCCCTGGATTTTGGAACTCCACCATATGGATCCTGCTCCTTTTCTGACCCAGAGCAGTGATAAAGAAAGGATGATTCCCACCAAAAAGTCAGCCCTTGCAGGTCTTATTTAATTAGAAAAAGGGAATAAGCCAAATATCCAGTTCCCTGTCCTTATTTCAAGATACACCTTTAACTCTGAAAACTTTGGAATCTCTGGCAGATTCCTTTTTTTTTTGCTAGAAAAACAAACAAGAAATGCTGTTTTGTGGCCAAAAAGCCCAAGCTGCTCATTTCTTCCCTCTTTTTGTTTTCCCCTCTTTTTTTTTTTTTTTTTTAAATTCTGGTTTGGAGCAGCTCAGTGAGGAGGACACGCTGGATAAACATGGCGCCAGCGGGGTGTTTGGAATGCTCCTCGCTCCGGACCTGCTCCCTATGGAGAGGAGGAGGCTGGAGGGGTGGAGGAATCCGGGTCATGGAGCAGAGGGCAGGGAGAAGACAGCTCCTCTGTTCTCCTGGCGTGTCCAAAGCTTCTCAGCTGAGGAGAGCCACTGGGGTGTGCTGGGCCTTTTATTTTGTGTTCCCAACTTCCCCTTTCATCCCATGTGTCAAACAGCTTGGAGGCTTTGATTCCGGAGGCCAAGGAATTTGAGCTGCAGGCCCAAATCCCTCAAGCATCTTTTGAGATGTAAAATCTTGAAGTTCAGGGGTGCCTTGAGCTGCTGCCCTGGGGGTGCAAGTCAGGAGAGCCTGGGGGGTGGGATTGTCCTCAACCATTCCTGGCTGGAAAAGTTAAGGAGTGGGGTTGATTCCCAGGGAATGCAGACACAATTTCAGTCTGAACTCACACAGGGTGCTTGGAATCTGGAAGGTGCTTAGCCACAGAGGGAAAAGCTTCCTAGGAAGGGATGGGAATCCAGCAGGAATACCTGTGGATGGACCTGCTCTGAGGATTGGAATGGGATTATGCCAGAGGGTGAGGCAATCCCTGGAGTTTGGGTTGGGAGCTGTGTCTGCCTATCCAGGACCCTCTGCTGGGTCACCCTGTGCCTCCAGTAAATCCCTACCATGAGCTATGGGGTCCCAGTAACATCCTAATGGGAACTTTTCACAGAATCCCACAATCCCAGGCTGGTTTGGGTTGGATGCCCTCCACATGGACAAGGACAGCCCCACCAGACCAGGGTGTCTTGTCAGTGCAGAAATGGGATATCCCATCTTCCCTGCAGGAATGTCCTTCTCTAGCAGGGAAACTGAGGCACAGGGCAGGTGGAGGCTGTCAGGAACAGCTCTCCTGCTTCCCAGCCATTCCACATCTGCCCCGGGAGTTTGGCCAGTCTGGGGAAAACTTGGCTTGGCAATGAGCAGCGAGGATTTCAGACATTCCCGTTTCTGGTGAGATGGAAGGGCAACAAGGATCAGCCCTCTCCAGGGATGGATGCAGCATTCCAGGTCCCTGGGGCTGGCTGGGATGGGGTGGGAATACTGGGAAATGCAGTCTCCATGGCCATGGCCCTGCACTGCAGAGCACCAAGCCTATCCAACACTGAGGTCCTGCCTTGGTTTCCCAGTGGTTTCTCCCAGGGAATAATGGTCCCAGTGCAAGCCCAGTGGCTGCAAGGGAGCCTTTGTGCTGACGTCAGTGAGCTGGAGCCTCTCCCGTGCCCAGGGGCCTCCTGCTGCAGGGAATGAGCAGCAACCCTGAGCAGCAACCCTTCCATGTCTGCGGGAGGGGCCGGGCTGCCTCAGCCCCGGCTGTAACCACAGCTCAGCCCGGCTTTTACCGCCACGCTCACGGCTGGAAGGGTTTAAAAGGAGGGAGGGACGGCTTTGGCTGTGCCCTCCTTGCCCAAGGGGCGTACTGAGTGCCAGCCTGATCCCAGGGAGGTCTGGGCACTGTCTGGAGCAGAGCTGAGCTGCCCCTCTTCAGAAGTTTTCCCTTTTCCCCAGGGATCCATGGTGGTGGTGAATACAGGGAGAAGTGAGTTAAAGACCCCAGTCCTTTCCCCACTGGAGCAGAAGGCTCTGATGGGACCCAGACAGGGCTGTCTGAAGCACTTCATGGAATCATGGAATTCCTGAGCTTGTGGGAAGGGACCCACAAGGATCATCCAGTTCATCCAGCCCAGCTCCTGCACAGACACCCCAACAATCCCACCCTGTGCATCCCTGGGAGCATTGTCCAAACCCTCCTGGAGCTCTGGCAGCCTCGGGGCCGTGACCATTCCCTGGGAGCCTGTTCAGCACCCCAGAACCCTCTGAGGGAAGAACCCTTCCCTAAAATCCAACCTGAACCTGCCCTGGCACAGCTCCAGGTGTTCCTTGGGTCCTGTTCCTGGTCACAGAGATGGGAGCTTACCCTCAGAAGGAGCTCCAGCCCCTAGTGGTGTGTCCCCTCTTCTGCAGAGTCACCACAAACCCAGGGATGGGTTTTGTGCACATTTCAGTCTCCTCCGAGGGCTGGAGAACTGGCAGCATTTTGGGTCTGGCAGAGTGGGTGGTGCCAGCCTTTCCCAAAGAACGAGCCCTTGGGAAGCAGCCTTTGAAGAGGACAAGAGGCTGCCCAGCAGCTGCTCCCTGAGGCCTCTCTGTGTGCCTGGCTGTGGCTCCAGGGCCCAGCTGAGGCTCAGACAGGGGGGAGACTCTGGGGCTGCTGCTTTCTGCAGGGATCTTCCCCTCCTGCGCTCTGTGCTCTCTGTGCCACCCTCCACACCCAGAGCTGACCCCTTCCAAGGCACACGGAGCCCAAATCCACAGCTGTGCTCGTGGCTGGCACAGGACAAGCCCTGTGCAAACAGGAGCTGCTCCAGGTGTGATGACAGCAGGAGCCAGGTGCTAAAAACATGACCCAGCAGCGCCAGCACTTCCCTTTGGAACAATCACAACCGTCAATTTGGATGTTTGATGGTGTTCCTTTTCTCAGGGATGTGGTGCCTCTCCCCTTGTGTTGACGGATGGATTCAGGAGGTGGCTGCCTGCCCCTTTGGATGGTGGCAGCGGCCAGGAAAAGGCAGAGGGCAGCTGTCCCAGCCCTGGCATGCCAAGTGTGATCCAATAATCCCTCATTGCACTCCTGCTTCCCTCGGCTCTCAACACTTGCTTTTCTCCCTTGAACCAAGTGCTACCTTGTGGCCAGCAGTGGATTTTTAGTTAACCCTGCCGGCACCTGAGAGGCAAATGCCACCGAGGGAGGAGTGGGAATTCACTCGGCGTGTGGGACAAAGGCAGGAGCACTTGGAAGAATCAGGAAAAGCATTTTTACACCTCTCTCTAGTGTGAGCTGCACGCACACGTGTGAGCGTGTAGGAAACGAGTGTGCACAGACGTGTGAGTGCACAGAGCAGGGAGGGGCAACTCGGTACAAAAGGCAAAGGTGTAGAATTTGAGGGTTGCCATGGCTACAGGTCAGATGCCTTTGTTCTCGCATGCTGGTGCAGCTTAGGGAGATGAGATGCGCCAGCCTCGGAGCACGAGCAGGCGGGGATGGGGGTTTAATTGTTTTTTAGATGTGAAGGCAAATAGCTGTACACTTATTTTATCTAGGTTTGAAAGAAAAGGCAGCAAACGAAGGCAATCTCCAGATGCAGATGGAATTGAAGTCACGGCGAGGCTGGGGAGCTGAGTGGCATCAAGGGAAATGTCCCCGTGATATCGTCACGGTCACAGCCCCTCTGTGGAGCCACAAAGCCACTTGTGTGCGGTGACTCTGTGCTGACACGGAGCCCAGTGTCCTCATGCCCAGCCCTGGGTGGGAGTGGGCACCATGCACGGGTGGGAGGCCACATCTGTGCTCCTGCCTTTGGTTTTCCCTTTGAAATCTCCTGTCCAGCTCTCCGCGCTCCCAGCCTATTTGATTCCGAGCTGGAAAGGAGATTTCAAACCAGGGTCCATATGGGGCCCGTCAGTTGCGACTGGATTCATTTTAAAGTCCTTGTTAAGTCCAACAAAAAGCCAAAGATTAGAGCTGATATGTTGGCTCTCATCCAGATGCTGATCCTTGAAAGGCTGCCTTGAGACCGCCAGGCGACTCTTTCATTCCCCCCTTTCTTTCTTGCTCTTCTTCTTCCCTTCTAATTGCTTCCCAAATTTGGGTTTATTGCCATGGGTTTGAAGCCAGGTAATCAGAACCAGGATTGTTTTCCTCTCCCCCATCTCTCTCTGCTACCCATCAGATCCTAGCTCTTTGTTGGTTCACAAAGTCCACGTTCATTCCTTGACCACCAACGTCAAAGGCTTGGCAGGGCTGGAGCCCTTTGGGATAACACTCCAAGCCAGCCCTCGGCATTCCTGGCAGCCAGAGAACCACAGTGAGAGGAAAAGCAACACGGTCCTTGTCTGTCAGGGTTGTTTTGTCCTTTTCCCTCAATCCAGGGCTGTGGCTTCCCCTTCCTTTGTCCCTGAGGGGCATTGTCCTGGTGGTGCCACAGCGGATGGGGACATCTGTGAGGGGAAGGGCTGGCACTGAGCGCTGGGCTCCACCTGGAACATGGAGCTGAGGTCACACCCAGGTGATCCGGACAAGGACAGCAGGAATTCCCGTGGCCATTCCCATTGTCCCCGGCGGCCCAGCTGCACTCCACTGCTGGAGCGCTCTCCTCCAAGCCCAGCTCCTCCCTGCTTTGCACATCCCTGCACAGAGTTGTCCCTCTGGGAACAGAGAGCTCTCAACAGCCAGGATTGTGAGGGAAGCAGGAGAGGCCAGGAAAGAGAGCGGAGCTCTGTTAAAGGCTGAGTGCAATCAGGGAAGGAGCGAGGGTGCGGATAAGAGGGAAGGGAAGGGATGCTGGTGCTACCCGGTGCCAGAAGGCAGGAAACTGAGCAGAAGCAGAGCTGGGACGGAGCTGGGAACGCGTTACATTCCAGGATCTCATGGTGGGGACACCCAGCAGAGGCTCCTGCTTTATTTCTTGGTTGTACACCATAGGGAACAGCCCATGTGGAGCCTGTGACATCCTTGCTGGTCAGTGTTCCCTGTGAAGGGACAGACCTGGAGCTCTGCAGGAGGGGCCCTGAGCTGCTGGAAGCATGAGGAGGGCAGGAAACGGGAGAGAGCCTGCAGGGCTTGGAGCTGTTGGAGTGGGATCCTAAAGCTGGAAGCAGAGGAGGGATTCAGGCTGCGTTGGAGAGGCTGCAGCAGAGTGAGCATTGCACCCTGGACACCTCAGGAGGGGTAAAATGAGCGCCTTCGAGCTGGATCCAGCTCTGCAAGGTGAAGCCCAGCCAGGCTGGCCCAGGGAATTGCTCTTGGCTCTGGCATGGGAAAGGCCAGTCCCAATGCATCCCCAAGGCAGCTGCACCCACGGGATGTGTTCAAAGTGTTTGGAACAGCACCTGTGGGATGTGTTGGAAGCATTTGGAAGAGCCCCTGCCAGGGGCTGTGTGCAGCCAGGGGCTTTAAACAGCCACCCCTCTCGGGGTGTCCATACATTCACTTAAAGGATGTGCAGACACAGAGAAAATAGGACCTAACATATCGTGTTTGGACAGTCCCAATGAGCAGGAGGCCGAGAGATTCCCAATCCGTGCGGTGTCACATCCTGCACATCCACGTCAGCAGGCACAGAGACGTGCAATGTGTGTGTGAGAGGCTCCTGTGCCAGGAAAAGCTTGAAAAGCCATTCAGGGAAATATTTGCAGGAGTTCAGGGTGGGAATGGGCCTGTTCTGTCTTTGGTTTCATGGCTGCTTTAACTCCAGGCTGTCTGTCTGTCCTGGAGACCCCAGCACAGAGCGGTGACCCTTTGGGCAACAAGGACACTTGTCACAGATTGGTGCCGTGTGACACTGAGATCCAGCTGGCACAGCTGGAGCAGTGGGGGAGGTGGTGGCACAGCCTGGGGACATGCCAGGGTTGGATGTGGGTTGGAAGTCAGGTTATTCCTGCTCTTTGTTCCACTCATTCCTGTCCTCTTGCCTCAGTCACAAACCAGACCCCGGGAAAAAGCCCATCTAATTTCCTTCTCCAGACAAACCATGCAGGTTAATGCTGGAAGATGTTTCTTATTTCTGGAAACAGCCTCTGGAGCATTTTCTTTTAAAAGCTTTAGTTTATCCATGAGGAAACTGCCGCTGGAAGTGGCCGTTATCCACAGCATGTCCCATTTCAACAAAAAGCCAAAGTTCTCCTTTCTGGAGCAAGGGGGAAAGCACAAAGTTTGAGTGTTTGGTCTGGAGCCTGTTGAACGGCTCAGCTTTGCTCAGGGCTGGCCCCCAGCATCCCTTTTCCTGCTCCACGATAATGGGAGCTCAGAGGCCAGCGCAGAGACAGGGAATCAGCACGCTGGGAAATCAGCGGGATGTGCGCGAACCGCCTTGGATAAAATCCACGCCAAGCACAGCCCAGGCCGTAACACAACCAAGAAAAGCGGAGCCCTGAAGCCTGAGGAATAACATTTCATTTCTCCCCCCATTCCCCCATTGCTTTTTCCACTCCTGCTCCTACCAGGACATACCTGGGCTCCAGCCTCCACATCCAAGGACCACAGAGCCCCTGGTCTCACCGCGGCCCCAAACCAGGGCTCCAGCTTTGCTGAGGCCAGGCTTTGGCTTGCCTGGGTTATTTTAAGTTCAACCTTTTCTCCTGGCTGTGGGACTGTGACTTTACCAGGATCTCCGAAACTGGCTCAGCTCATCCCAGCTCAGAGAAACACCCCTGAGCCTGGACCAAGGTTCTCTCATTCCCAACTCCCCCAGCCCTGAGATTAGGCAGAGACTCAAACAAATGAAGGCAGTTTCTGGAGAGGACAGGAAGCAATTACAGACCACCCTGGAAAGGCAGGACAGGCAGCAGCTTGTGTGGCTGCTGCTGTTTAAACAACAACCACCCCCAGGCCGGCAAGGGCAGGAACATCTCAGAGGAACAATGCTGGAGCGAGGTGCACCGAGTCCAGAAAGGAGGATTAACACGGAATGCTCCGGCACAAGGGCCCTGCGCTCCTGCTGCGGGGTCAGGAGGGTCCCGCTGGCAGCAGGAGGACAAACAGGATGGGCTGGTGATTCCAAAGGGAGTCAGGAGCTCCTGGTACCCCGCCAGCGGGGGACCCAGGCGGGTCAGGGGCAGGGTGGACCTCAGGATGCCTTTTCCATCTGCAGGGCCGTTCTGCAGCAGGAGTTTTGTCTTTGCCGTGGAGGGGGAAGCAGCGGGGAGGCGTTTCCAAGCTGTTTTCTCCAGGATATCCCAGCTCCGCCTGACAGCTGGTTCCCATTGGGCTCCTGACCAAAGGCAGTCTCCAGCAAGGGTGGGAGTGGGCGGGAGGGGGGAAGGGACCTCCTAATGATGAGGACGAAGAAGAGGAAGGATGAAAGGCCCTGAAATGCGGAGGGTGGAACTGAAGCAGGAGGACACTCGGAGGGAGGGGCTGCAGAGGCTTTGAAGCTCCTCGCTATGGGGAGCCTCCTTTAAACCCTACACCAGATTGGAACAAGGTGGGGGAGGAGGGGCTGGCTCTCTTTTCCCTCTGAAATATTCCGAGGGGTTGGGACCCCTGCCCGGGATGGGCTGTTTCTGTCCATTAAACATTTTAAATGCTTGTCCATCTCCCGTGGCCTCCCGTCCTTCCGCTCCTTGTGGCCATGGGCTGGGGATGGGAGGTTCCCGAGGATGATGAAAGGATTCAGGGCATAGGGTAGAGGTGACAAGGGCTGGTGTCAGTCACAGCCTTGTGCCAGTGAGTGCTCAAGTGGAGGAGGAGGGAGAAGGGGCTGGTTGTGCCCAAAACTCTGCATTGGATGGGGAGTTTTCCTCCTCTGTTGGGAATTTCAGCAGGGAGGTCAAGGGGAGGATGGCTGGTGCTGCCTGGCTTCCCTTTGCTGCCTGCCAGGAAGGAAGACAGCTGCGAAGGGAGTTTTGGGCTCGGTGCTGCTGCTCCCTCGGTCCCTGCTCTGGAGGGGATGGAGGAGTTGCCTCATGGAGGGGGTGGAGGAATCAGCTGCCTCATGGAAAGCTCCTTCCCTCCCCCTGCTCCTCCATCCAGGTCCGTCTTTTTTATCACAGAATATCCTGAGCTGGAAGGGACTCACAAGGCTCATCCAGTCCAGCTCCTGATGTGCAACTCTCCTCCTCTGTAAGGATGCTGGGAGGACATTTCCTCTTCCTTCCACAACCAAACCTCTCCCTGGAAAATTTGACTGCAGCAGGTTATTAAATCACATCCAAATGAGTTCAGAGCATCACAAAATATAAAGGCAGCCAAAAAATAAAGGTACAGGGAGACAAAGGAGTTGTCCAGCAGAGCCTGCCTTTGGAGAGCTCTGCAGCATGGATGGGATTATCCCACTGGAGCTGGGCTACCTCGCCCTCAGCTCATAAGGAATATGCTCCAAAGAAATTGATGAAATCTAAACAAGCCTTTCTCTTCCCATTGGAATCAGCAGACCTGGGTGAACCCTGTGGATGAACCTGGCAGCTCCGTGAGAGTTCAGAGCTGTGCTGGGAGCTGGAGCTGGAGCAGGGCACCCTCATTCCTCGCCCCTCCTCGACTGTAAATAACCAGAGGAAAAAATACTCATGGCTGCATTGTTCCTCCCAAGGTTGTCAGGAAATCAGTGGGAAGAGGCACGAGAGGACACGGCACAAACAACGGGAGGAGAAAGTTCACAGTAACCCTGGGCTGGTGCGTGGAGGCTGTTCCTGACGGGAACAGATGGAGTTCCAGGGTGGTGCCTTGGGCAGTTCCTGAGGGCAGCCCAGGTGTCCCTGTGCCCCTGCACTGCCTGTGCAGGGATTCCCAGTGATCCAGAGCTTCCCAAGCTGCCTCGTGCAGCAGGAACCTGGAGCTGAAGGACACTCAGAGCTGTTTTTAGCTGGTCCCTCCCCGTCACCATCCAGGGGCGAGGCAGCTGAAGCTGCAGCTCTGACAGGGGATGGTCCAGGCTCCTGGCACCTCTCAAATTCAGGGCCCATCACTCCATGGCAGCTAAGTGAAAGCAGTGGAAGCAAGGAGGGAAGGGCAGCATTCCCAGTTCCTGTGCCTGTTCTCTCCCTGCCTTCCCTTCACCTGTTTTATGTCAGAGCTGGGCTCACCCTTTTCCATGTGCCCCTCCTGCTCCACCTGTTTGCTCTGGAACAGGCAGGAGGAGTGGGATGGTTTTGGTGGATTCCCTCCCTTTCTCCATCCCTGAACAGCAGCACGAGTTGGACAGATGGACAGACGGATAGATGGACAGACAACCTGTGCTTCCAGCATTAAGCCCCAGCTATCCAGGACCCTACTCCTGGACATTGTCCCAGCCTTTTCCCATGGGAAAAAGAGCATAACTGGTTTTGGCTTTGTGAGTCCTCAGGAAGAGCGTTTCAACAAATTAAACTCAAACAAATAAACGCAATTAGGAAATAAATCATCCTTAAGTTGCTCCAATGGGCCCAGAGGGAACAGTGGCCATCGGCACCTGCACACCTGTCTTGGAATCCGGGGGAGAGGAGGATGAGCATGGGCAGGGCAGAGCAGCAGGAGGTTCTAGAGAGGTTTGGATCCTCCCTCTCCTCTTCCCACCTCCCCATTTCGGTTTTGTTTTGCAGTGGGACCTGCAGGTGGCTCTGCCCTGCGACCAATTGGAAAATGGAACCTGATTTTAAGTTAATTAAAACTGCCCTCTGTGTGTTAATCTTCTTGTCAGGTTTTAATTAAGTGCTGATAAAGACTCAGCATGGGGAGGGATTCCTGTTCCCACCTCCTCTGACCCAGGGAGCCTGGAGGGGCCATTGGAGTCATGTTGGGGTGACCCCAGGTCCCATGCTGGTGCTGTTAACCTCCAAAAAAAGAGGTGGAATTTTTCCATTTTCTTCTCTTTCTCCTTCAGTCCCCAGCAGATTCCCAGCTCTCCTCCCAGGATGGGTCATGCTCCTGGCAATGGCTGATTTACTGCTCGTGAGCCAGAAAATTCTGGATAAATGTCAGCTCAGGGTAATCACCATTCCTTGCTGCATGGCCAGACAGGGTTGGGAACATCAGGAGTGGGATTAGGGCTCTCCATGAACTCCTCCATCCCTGTGGATGTGTCCTGTCCTTCTGCAGGAGCTGGGGTAGGAGAAGAAACCACACAGAAAGACTCTCAAGATGCTCAGGGCAGTGAAATCCCAGAATCCCAAAATCAATCTGAATTTGGGAAAGCCCTCCAAGGTCATTCAGTCCAGCCTGTGCCTGATCCCCACCTTGTCACCAGCCCAGAGCACTGAGTGCCACCCCCAGTCCTTCCTTGGACACCTCCAGGTATGGGGACTCCAAACCTCCCTGGGCAGCCCCTTCCAGTGCCTGACCACCCTTTCCATGGAGAAAATCTGCCCTTCTGGACACCCATCAGTCCCTGAAGTGCAGGATCTTTACTCTCCTCGTTATTTCAGGAGAACAGGTTGGATCTCAGCTTTTCCCACCTCACAGGTGCCTCTTCCATTCCTTTCTCCAATGGCATTTTTGCAGCCATTATCCCATTGACTGATACAATTTGCCAAATAATTCCTTGCTATAAATTCCTGTGCATATTTCCATGGTGGCATTGACATTTCCCTCTGGAATGACAAAGAGAAGGTCTTTTCCCAGTAAAAGCCGTTCCATTCCACCTCTGCTGAGCCCATTTTTGGCTGGTTTTTAGGCAGCAGATTTCCCATTCCACACTTGAGCCCCACATAAGCCCTTCCTTGTGTTTTTAAGGTCCCCAGCCAAAATTAAGACATTTCCCATTTTAACTTCCAGCACCTTGTAATGCCTTTAAACCATTACAGATATTCCATGGAATATCTCAGGGCCAGCCCCAGAGCACAAATGGAATTAAAAGTCGCTCGTGCAGAGCCCGAGCCAGGAATTGCTGGGTCAAAGTGTTCCTTGTTCCCTCAGGTTTTTGGGATCAGCACAGGTCCAGCACCTGCATTTAGGATCAGGGAGTTATGGAGTGACACTGCTTTTAAAATGACTTGTGACTGTTCCCAGCTCGGGGTGTCCCTGCTGGGAATTCCTGCGCCTGCTCCCCAGGATTAGGCAGGGGGGGAGTAGATTTCTGGAATTGTCTTTCCATTGTGCTCCAGTTCCAGCTTCCAGCCTCTGACTTTCCCAGTCCCAAGCAGGAGTTGTCAATCTCTCAGAGTTTGTTTTGGAGCTAATGGGTTCCGGAAGGTTCCCATCAATCTGCCCTGCTCCTCAGCACTCCCGGGAATGCTCTTGGCTCCACTGGCCAGCACAGCTCTGAGAGTTGGTTTCTCCATCCCAGTCACCAAGATTTATTTTGTACAGGCATTTTCATATGCTGAGGGAGAAAAAAAAGGAGGAAAAGCCACCTGGAATCAATTGTCAGCACAATGGAAGTTGGCATGGCCAGGCTGGGGAGCAAGGGGGGACAATGGGTTATTTCCCACAAATTGCTGTGGGGACAAGCACAACTAGCAGGGACTTAGTGCCAAATTGGATGAATACAGGGGACTGGAAAAAAAGTTAAGGGAAAAAAATTCCCCGGAAAAGTCAAAACCTTTCATCATAGTATTTTCTGCAGTGAATTTGTTTTTGTTTTGAAGGGACACTGAGAAATCTGCCAGGGCTTGAGCAGAGATTTAAACAGGCAGCCCAAGGTTTCCTCAGGGCTGGATGTGGAGCTTGGGCTCATGGACATGATTCCTTCCTCCCTTTTCCCTCTTGGCTGCAGGATCCCAGGATAAAGCCCATGGTGGGGAGCCCATCCCCGGCCCTGTGGTGGGGATGTGGTGGAGCCACTCCCTGCTCCCAATCCAGCCTTATCTCCCTCCCTCCTGCCCTTGCCCACTGTGTTTATTCCCACCATAAACTTCTCCAGGAGTGACTCTGGCTCTCCTTGCATTTGTTTGGAAGCCCTGTCCCTGCTCCTGGCTTATCTCTGGGCGCAGTGATAACGACAACCACCGACCCCCTTTGCTTACAGCACCGGCTCCTTTCAATGTCTCCGTAATCTAAACCAGCCTCTACCTCCTCTTCCTTCCTCTGGAGAAGATCCCAGGCCTCTGGAATGGCCAAGGTTGTGCCTGCACTTGGATCCGTCTTCTACAGCTCCCCTGGAATGAAAGGAAATATCTGATGCTGAATTTCTAGGAGATTCCCATCCAAGTATAGTGGATGTGGAAGAAAGAATTCCTCCATCCTTGGCTTGGGGTAACTTTTAATACCAGGAGAGGGGCCTGCCCTGGGAAGGAGTGTCTTGGTTTTGAAAGAAGACCGGTATCTGCTAAAGAGAGGCAGGGCCTCTCTTGGAATGGATAATTCAAATCCCCTTCCCTCAAATTATTATAATTTAGAAAATTAAAACGGCTCCCAGGCAGAGATATGGGGATAGGAATAACAGTTCTTTACTAATAGGTATAACAAGGCAAACAAACAACAACAACTACAGCAATTAATAGCGAAAACAGAACCAGGGACCTTGACGGAGCTTGGTCCCACAAAACCCGGGGCAGTCTGGTCTCTGGGGGACTCCAAGGAAAAGTACCAAGCTGGAACGGTGGGGAATCCCAGGCTGGTGGGTCGGATGAAGTTCGGAGCTCAGTCGATGGTCACTGGAGGGCAGGGATGTCTGGCAAGAAGGCCAGCGCGGGCCCGCGGTGCAGCAGCTCCAAAACAGCGCCGAGGCAGTGGGACAGGATGCCCAGCCGAGGCAGCTCCAGCAGGGCAGCAAAAAAGAGGAATCCGGATCTGGGCACACGAGCAGATGATGGTAGCTCTCTCTCTCCAGGATCAGATCCTGGTGGTGCCAGTGAGAAACTCACGCAGCAACGGCAGCCCCGTCCGCTCCCGACGCAGACCACACCAAAAGTGAAGCTGCCCTCCCAGCCCCCGTCTTTCTCTCCCCGCCTCGGGGGGGGGGGGGGGGGGGGGAAACTCCCGGAGACAAGGGTGTAGCCAAGTGCCAGCTTCTATGCTTTGTTTTCACTTGAGCACTCATAAGTACCCGGCCATCAGTTGCCTTCCAACTCTTGGGAAAAAATTCTATAGGTGAAAAAGATAAACAAGTCTAACCCCCAACAAGGAGGCACCGGGATCTTCCCAGCGTGGCACAGGGGCTGCATGTTCCCATCCCAGCAGTCTCCTGCCTCGGAAATCCAGGCAAGGCAAAATCTGGGAGCAGAGTCTGCTTCCCACCCTCTAGAAACCCTCTGTCTTCCCCGTGGAATATCCACGGAGCACCCCTGAAGCAGAGGGGCAGCACCAATCTCTGCTCCCTGTGACCAGGGACAGGGCCCAGGGAATGGCTGCAGCTGTGTCAGGGAGGTTTAGGTGGATATCAGGGAAGGTTCCTCCCCCAGCGGAACTGAACACATTCCCCCAGGGAATGGGCACAGCCCCAAGGCTGCCAGAGCTCCAGGAGCATTTGGATGACACTCTCAGGCCCAGGGTGGGGTTGTTGGGGTGGTTGTGCAGGAGTGGGATCAATGATCCATGTGGGTCCCTTGCAGCTCTGGAGATTCTGGGGTTCCTTGGTTGAATGATCCCCTGCTCCTCTGCCTCCATCCCCTTCAGCACCAACGGGGCCTTTGTGCTGCTTCCCACGGGCTTGGGGATCTCCCTGGCCGTGTCTGTGCTGGGCAGACATCCCGGGGAATGGGGACACATGGGTGACAGGTGGCTGGGGACATGTGTGTGACAGGTGGATATGGACATGCATGGGACAGGTGTATGGGGATATACACGTGACAGGTGGGTGGGGACACTCATGTGACAGGTGGCTGGGGACACATGTGTGACAAGTGGATGGGGACACATGTGTGACATGTGACTGAGGACACGTGTGACAGGTGGATGGGGACATACCTGTGGCAGGTGGATGCGGACACTCATGGGACAGGTGGCTGGGGACACTCATGTGACAAGTGGATGGGGACACATGTGTGACAGGTAGATGGGGACATGCATGTGACAGGTGGATGGGGACACATGTGTGACACGTAGATGGGGACATGCATGTGACAAGTGGATGGGGACACACGCGTGACAAGTGGATGGGGACACATGTGTGACATGTGACTGAGGACATGTGTGACAGGTGGATGGGGACACGTGTGACAGGTGGATGTGGACATGTGTGACAAGTTGATGGGGACATACATGTGACAGGTGAATGGGGACACGTGTGTGACAGGTGGATATGGACACGCATGTGACAGGTGGATATGGACACGCCTGTGGCAGGTGCCTGGGGACACACGTGTGGCCACACTTGTGCCTGGCACTGTGGCTGCCCCGGTGCTGTCCTTCCTGCTGGGGTTGCATTCCCTGCCCTCCCGCTGCATTCCTGGGGTTTTTTTTCCCCCTTTTCCCTTCCCCCCTCAGGATAGGGGTGTCCCCCCTTAGAACGGGCACAGAGCACACGGTGCCACTTGGCTGTCACCTCGTCCCCAGCAGGGACACGAGCGCTGGCAGGCGCTGAAGGTCAGCAGAAGGACATCTCAATTATTCTGTGTCATCTACGAGGAGCTCGGCACTTGTCAGAGTCCCAGCGGAGAGCAATGAAACAGTAACTTGGCTGCAGGAAAAAAGGGAGTGGGGAAAAACATCGGAAAGGAAAGAGATGGGGAAAAAAAAGCCGGCTGCACAGAAGCTCAGGTCAGCGGGATTGACAGCTGCTGGGAGATATCTCCATTCCCTGTGCCGAAAATAACACCTCCACGGGCTCCAAAGCTGCGTTCCCAATTAGAGACTGGGCACTGAAGAGGGGGAGAAAAAATTCTCCATGATAATTTCAGAGGAGGGGGAGGAAATGGAAAACAGGCTTGGGAAGGAAGCCTGGCTGGCTGCTTCCAGGAACCTGATCTCCTCAGGATTGTCCTGGGGGTTTCTCCTTCTCATGGCTCTTATCTTCACCACCCCTTTGGACGCCCCGGGAAATGGGAGGCAGCAGCTGGTGAAATAACTCTGGGTGAGAGGAGCAGGGGGAGCCAGGCCCTCCCTTTGGGATGTTTTATAGATATATTCCTATATATCTATTTATTCCTATAGATCTATATAGATACAGGAATATATTCCTATATATTCCTGTATCTATATAGGAATATATCTATTCCTCTATCTATTCCTCCATATCCCAATATTTACCACCAGACCCGGTCATGCCTTACCTTCTGGATCAGAGGCAGTTCCCATTTCCCTCTCTTCACCACCTTGTTCCCAGCCTAGGGATTCCAACCTGTCTCTTCCACATCATTCATCAGTGCAAGAGGGAGTGGAAAGTGTTTCCAGAAGGAAAAGCCCCCCGGAAGCTCCATATCCTGGATCATCAGGGGTGGAGTGGGCTGCCCTGGCTGGGAGCACCCAGATGTCTGGGGACCTCCCTGCAGGTGCTGCTGCAATAAATTAATTAATGCATTAATTAATGACACTGGCCATGGCCAGCCAGGGGCCACGGGGACTGCCAGGAGCCTGGGGCAGGGGGAGAGGCTGTGCCAGAGACAGCCTGGGAGGCACCAGCTGCGGAACTCCTGGATGCTGCTCTGAGCAGCTGTGGCTGGGCTTTCACACGTGTTCTCTAAGTGAGGTCAGGCTTTCAAAGCCCACCGAAAGCATGGAAAACCACCATGTCCCTGGGAGTTCTGGTGTGTGGGAGATGGATCTGCTCACATTCCAGGGAGTGAGGCTGGCACTTCTCCTGGAGCTGGTGGCTCTTCCAGTCTGGGGCCGGTGCTGCCATGGAGCAGCCCTTGCTGCCAGCTCTTCCCTCTCTGGGCTTCCCGTGATCCCCTTTTTGCTGGGAATGGGCCCTCAGAGGGGGAGTGGGGGCTCAGGCTGGAATGAGTGGTGCTTTAGGGGTGTCCATGAGCCAGGTTTGGATGGGATGGGAAGGTCCTGGCAGCCAGATCCATCGGGGCTTTTCTCTCCCGCACCCCGCCTGACCCCAGGTGAATTTCCATCTGGGATTGCAGGAGGAGCCGGGAGCCGTCCTCTCCTTTGATGGTGTCTGTTGGAGAGAGGAATAAAGCCAAGGGCTCACCTGCTTTGGAAGGAGGCTCTGCTCCCTCTCCCCATCCCAGGCCTGGAGTCAGGCTCGCACATCGTAAAGTGTCCCTGCCGTGGCACTGCTGCCCTGGAACGTGGAGCTGTTTTATGTGCCGGGAACCAGGAATGTCTGCAGCCACGGTGGGAGCAGCTGCAGGGATTTCACCTTTGGATCCTGGCAGTCTGTAGGAGCGAGGCAGGAGGCTGAGGAATTGCAAACACATTCAGCTCCAAGGTGCTGGCAGCTCCTGCCTGGATCTGAGCTGGTTAAGTGCTCTTTTATTGGGCTTCCCTTCCCAACAGGCTCAGGGCAGGAAGCCTTGGAGGGTCAGGTGGCCTTCCCCATCCTGTCCCTCATCCCACTGGGATTTTCTGAGCACTTTGGGATGGTGGGCAGAGAGTCTGGTGTGCCCTCAGTTCTGAACACAGACTGTCCATGGCAAAGGAATGGCAGCAAAGCTGAGGCTGCAGCCCCAGGTCTGATGTTTTTCCAGGATTGGGAAGAGCTGCCTGCTCCCAGGGCTCCCAGGGTGCAGCCCCGGGGGAGGTGGAGCAGAGCCTGCCTGGAGAACACGAGGTGGGAGAGCAGGGAAGGGCAGGATGGCGAGACACAGCACCTGGAAAGAATTAACACTTCCCCTCAGCAAGAGCTTGGAAGAGGAAAGAACAAAGCAGGCGAGGGAAAGCCAGGGCAGAACAAAATGGTGCTGGTGGGAAAAGGTATTCCAGCTTCTCGGCAAGGGGGAAGGAATGGCTGAGCAGGGCTGCTGGCCTGGCCTGGCCCACGTTGTCTCTCCACTTCTGCCTCAGGTTCTTTCCTCCTCTCTGTCCTTCCTTCCATTCCCAGCTTTATCCCATTCCTCTTCCGTTCTCTATTCTCTCTGAATTTTTCCATACATCCTTCTCACACCCTCTTTTCTGTAACACAGTGTTTATTCCTGTACCCAAAGCCCATTCCCATTTTCCCAGCAGCCTGGTTTGTCCTCTCTCCAGGATGATACCCAGGAGGTGCAGGAATGGGGATGAGCAGAGTCTGATGCATTTAGGGAAATTATTAAATTATAATTATATAATAAATATAATAATAAAATAAATAATAAATATTCCCATTGATTTGAATTTGACCCATATTTAGAGGGATATTCTGCCCAGTGTCCCCACTGGGATGAGGGCTCCTCTGGGACATGAGGCTTCCCAAAGATTTTGTTTGGAATAACTATGGCTGATCCTCCTGCCCGGCTGCTCTTCACACTCCACCCGCTCTGATCGCACCAATTACTCCAACAAAAGACAAAAATTTGCATTTCCAAGGGAGTTTCCCTCCTCCTCCCGGCGCGCTGTGCCCTCAGCAGGGATGTCCTTCACCCCATCGGGGTCAATGAGCCATGAGTGGGACTCGTGCGACAGTCCCGACACACTTCCCTGAGGAATTTCTTCCTAATGACATTTAAACCGCTCATTACTCCTCGACTGTGCCAGAGGTTTGGCTGAGTGGCACTGCGGCTCCGTTTTTGCAGGATCCCTGCAGCAGGGGCTGGGAATCTGGACGTGGGGAAAAGGTGAACCTCCCTGAGCCCCCCGAGACACCTGCAAACCCCAAACTTTTGGGCAGCCGAGGAAAGTCTATTTAACTTTCTTTTTTTAATTTTTTTGGCTATTTTCAGCTCATCTGTTGGGATTTTTTGCCTTCTTGAAAGCAGGAATGAGGCGAGGTCTCCGAAGAGCTTCTGCTCCACATCTCCACCCAGTTTTCTTGGCCTGAGGGGTTTGGAGAAGCGTTCGAGCGTCTGAGAGTTCTCCCCAGAGCTGCGCTGGTGACAGAAAGGATCTACAGAACCCTTCCACTCCGTCTCCCCGAAATTCCCAACTTCCTGAGTTTCTCCCAGCGCCGCTCCAGCCCCGCTCCGACCCTGAGGTAATGGGGCAGCAGTAAAACGTTAGGAGGTACAAATGAACTGCCGGGGATTAAAGCCCCAGCACAGCCTCCTGCGAGGCTTTAAAAGCATCCTGTTTGCAAACAGCTCTGGGGCTGCATCCCGCATTCCTGGGCATTCGCCTTCTCCCGGTTTTTCCATTCACAGGGAGGAATTGCAGCTGGAGCAGCTCAGCAGGTCCCGTTCTTCCATTCCCCCTGGGGCACGGGGAGTGCTGGCTCGTTCAGCCCCTTCCCAAGCGTTTCACCTTTCCCTATTTTTTCCAAGGCACTTTTCTGAATCTACCTTCATTCCAGCTTGTCCATGTCTTTTCCTGGATGATTGGGAGATGTGTGGCAGGTGAGTTGTGCCCTCCAGAGAGGCTCCTGGGCCACCAGGACACCTTGGGGCACGAGTCAGATCCAACCTCGCAGGCAAACTGGTTGTGCCCAGGCTCTCCTGAGCTCCTCTGATGAGGTTCTCCCACTGCATCTGGCCTTTCCAGCCCAGGGAAAATTCACACCCTTTTCCTTGGACTGCAGAGCTAAGCAACCCAAATGATCCTATGAATTTCCAGCAGTCCCGTGTGGTGAAGTTTGGAGTTTGGAGGCTGAGCTCATGTGGGATAATCTGTGCAGAGAGCGGCTGAGCAGCTCTTGGCAGGAGAAGTGGGAAGTGGTTGGAACTGGGAAGTGGTTGGAACTGGGATGTACTGGGGTATTTGGGATCATTTACAGAGGTGTTTTTTTCCTGGCCATGCAGCTCGGCACCGAGAGTTTTTTGGGAGAGCTCAGGCAGCTCAACTCAGCTAATGCACAGATCTTTGAAGATTAGTCTGGATAAGTTTGAAAGGTCTCCCTTCCCCTGGGAGTTCTGGGGTTCCTGGCTCTGACTGGAGCAGGACAAAGGCTGCTATCCCTGTCTGAGGTGGGAACAGGGATTGGCTCTTGGACCTGTGCTCCAAAAAGGGAGCAAAGCAAAAGCTCCCAGCCTGGATCAGCTGAGCTGAGCTGAGCTGCAGAGCCAGGCCTGAGCCAGGCCTTTTTCCAATCAGCCTGGAAAAAAACAGAGGCTTGGTTCCTACCCACTGTCAGCAAATCCTCCCGCTTGGATGGGATCCCTCCAGCTGCCCCTGTGCTGCCTCTGCACTCTGGGTGGGCTGAAGCCTTTTCCCAGAGAAACCAGGAATGGGATGGGCAGAAAACCAGGGACAGTGGGAGATTATTTCACACACCCACTCGTAGCTGAGCACCTGCCCCTCCCTGAGCTCGTTGCTGTCTCTGCTCCTTGGCTTCCCTCTCCACCGGTTTAATCCATGTGGGATGATGGGAGCTGGCTCCACTGACATGGAATGTGGGAAAATGGGCTGTCCTCTCCCTGGAGAGCTGCACATGATGAGGTGCTCCTGCTTCTGCAGCCACCACAGTGATAAGGGAGTGTTGATATCTCCAGGATTCCCTCATTCCAAAGAAAATGAGGCTTTTCATTCCAGCCTGTTAAAGCGTTTTCCAGAGCTCTCACAAACGTTACCTGGGAGTGCTGCCTGTATCCAGCTACATTCCACGAACCTCCAGAACCATCCCATCATCCTGGTGCCTACCTGAACTGAGGAGAGGTTTGTGAGGCAGGAATTTCCTGCATTAAAGCAGACACTGATCCCCTCTGAGGTGGCTGCTCTGCTCCAGCTGCTCTCAGCCCAAATTTCTCCATCTCCTGCAGCTTCAGTTCCCTCTTCCTGGGCCCTTGGAGCACCACCAGCACCCCAGGATCATGTGAGGGATCTCACTCAGGGTGGGCACTGCCCTGCAATGGCTTTTGCAGAGGAGGCACCAAAAAACACTTGGAGCGGCTTTTTTTGGGTGTCATGGGCCTCTTCTCCCTCTCTTCCCCTGCATTTGGGGGAGCTGATAACCCAATCCCTTCCCACCCACCAGTAGCACAGAGATAAGAGCCCTGTGACCTGGAATGTCACCTCCCAGGAGCAGGGGACACTGGGATCCCTCACAGAACCGCGTGGGGACTCCGGAGGGGAGGCCAAGCTGCCCTGTGAGGGTGGGCTGAGGCTCAGGGGCTGCCAGGGTGACTTGGGCATCACTGCACCTGGGGAGATTGGCATTCCAGCAGCTCAGGGAATCCAGGGATGCTCCTGCAGGAGGAGGCCACCAGGAAGGGAGGCTGAGGCTGTGATGAGCCACACCCAGAAGCTCTGGAGGTGCTGAAGCCCATCCTGTGCCTCACTGATGATCTTACCTGGGAGCACAAGGGACTCCTGTGCCAAGTGAATTCCCGGGACACTGCTGCCTGCTCTCCAGGAGCATCAGGATTTATTCCATCCAGGACATACCTTTGGTTTTCCTGGACTTTGTGGCTTGCATCAGGCAGAGACCACCAGTCCCCCACTTGGCTGTTCTGCATCCCAGTTCCCCCCCAGTTTCTTGCCGCCTCTGCTTCTCCCAAGAGCTCCCATCCTACATGGAATTTTAGGGCTCTGTGAGATCGCGGGCACATCCAGGGAGTGCTCCCATCCATCTGCTCAACTCCTTGGGAAAAACCAGCACAGCCAAACAATGAGTGACTACAAAAGCACATGTGGAGCCTTGGCAGGGAGCATTCCCTGACTCCCAGCATCCAGGCGGCCGCTCCACGCTCCCATCCCTGCCTCTCCAGCCGTAATTAGTGCGGGCTGAGCTCTGGGAACGCGCTGGAATGGGAGTGATGAACAAAACAGCAGCTCCAGATGAGCCAGAGCATCCGAGGGGGTTAGGATGGAAAAGTGGGATGGCCTGTGCTCTGCGGCCGGGTGCGGGTGCCTGCTCTGGATAACGAGCACCTCGCTCCCGGGAGCTGCCGGCACCAATTCCCTGTGCAGGAGCGCATTCCTGAAAGCGTCCCTGCTCCGAGTGGTATTTAGCTCATGCTCTGATGCTGGATCAGGGGTCTGGAAAGGCTCTGTCCTTGGGCTCTGTCCAAGGCTGTTCTCACATCCCTCCAGCGATGCTGCTCCTGCCTGGAGGAGCCGACCTGCTGGAGAGGTGACCCAGGGCTCCCGTTAAATTTTCCTCTGCTCGGTGTCCTCCAGGTGCCCCCAGCCAGAGCATTCCAGCCTTGCTTTGGTGGCTGGAGACCCATATTCCTTTCCTCCCTCCCCGCCTCCCAGATCTGTGCAGACCACAGGTCTGTTGTCTGTCCAGTCGTAGCCAGGACTTTGTAATGCTGGAATCATTTTGTTCTTTTTGATCTTTCTGGAGAAGGCAGAAAGTGCTCCAAGAATTCAGCCGGATGGCCTCCACCTGCCACAGCGCCCCGAGGGTGAATGGAGGGGCCCTGTCACTGTGTGCAGGTGAGGGACAGAGGATTCCTGTCACTGTGTGCAGGTTAGGGACAGAGGGTTCCTGTCACTGTGTCCAGGTTAGGGACAGAGGGGCCCTGTCACTGTGTGCAGGTGATGGACAGAGGGTTCCTGTCACTGTGTCCAGGTTAGGGACAGAGGGTTCCTGTCATGATTCCCGGGTGATGGACAGAGGCCTCATCCCAGCATCAGCCCGAGGGAGCTGGGAAGGGCTCTGCAGGCAGCATCCCAGTGTCCCTTGCCCTGTCCCCCAGTGAGATCAGGGCACTGATAACAGCTTTGTTTGGAAGGAAGAGCAGGAAGGGACATGGAAGTCCAACAAAACAGGAGCTGCCTCACCCAACGTCCCCAGGCCCAGGGCTGCCAAAAGTGGATGGAAATAAACTCCGCAGACAATGCAGGGCCCTATCTGGGAGCGGCAGGAGCCCGGCCAGGCCCCGGTGTCCCCGCAGGATCTGATAGGGCCCGGGGCTGGCGGGACGGGCGCTCCGGCCATTGTTCGGTGCTCCGGCCACTGCTCTTGGCCCGGGATCCACAGGGAGAGAATCGCAGGAAATCAGAGCAGGTCGTATCCGACCTTCAACTGCAGCACAGCTCAGGGCTGTGCTTTTCTCCCCGCTGTCCTTGGTGGCTCTTTTTGGACACAGTTCCTTCCCAAAATAGCTGTGAATGTAACCATTGCCGGACCGTTCATGGTCAGTGTGGCCACATCCTCCCCCTGCAGAGGCTGAAACCACTCAGCTCATAAAACACCAGCCTGTTGTGCCCTCCAGGGAAACAACATCAAAGGAGCTGCTGCTCCTTTGGCCAGACCCAGCAGAGATCCTTCAGGCTCAGGGAGATCTGTAGCGTCTGTACTCCCGTGCCCAGGGCTGTGGCATTGGGGCATCCTCCCCTCCCTGCAGCTACAAAAGCTGGGTTTTACTTCCAGCTTTTCCATGGAGCAGCTGCTTGGCTTTGGTTCTGAGGCAGGATAAGTCCACGGAAGTCTACAGTGGCCTGGCTGAACTGTGCCGTGGTGTGAGTGAGCGGGTTCATCCAGCGCCTCCTGCTCCGTATCCCAACAGCTTTCTTTCTCTCAAATATTGCCCCTAATTAATTTATCCGCTCCTGGTAATACCATTATTTGTAGTACCTCAGTGCATCCCCCGGGAAGGGCAGAAGTCTTAATTAACATCCGCGAAAGCTGCCTGAGATCGTGCCTGGAAAATGTGATCTGGAGCAACTCCCTGTCCTACCGAGGTTGTTTTATCCTCTTTTCTTTTTCCTTCTTTGCAGGCCCCTTCTTTTCCTGACAGTCCAACCTGTGCCTGCCATTCCCACAGCCCAGTATTCCTACATTCTGATATTCCAGCCCATCCCTGTTAATCTGGAGCATCCGTGGAGCCGCTGGACTGGCTGCTGAGGACACAGGACAGTGCAGCAGGCAGGGAGGAGCGAGGGCTGGGTTCAAGGTGGGGCAAGGTCACCTGGGGAAGTGCCACATTCTGGTGGCTCTGGCATGGGGGACCTGGAGCACCACAGATGTGTCCCAGCTGCTCATCACAGCCCAGCCTTGGGATCTCCTGTCCTGGATCCTTCCTTTCTCCATGTGGGAGCCTCTCTGGTGTCTGTCCTTGGGCTGAGCATCCCTGCAGCTTCTCCCCTTTTTCCTGAAGGACCCAGCCCTGCCTGTGACCCCTCCCTGGCACACCCCTGCCAGGACAGTAGAGGGACAACCCCCAGCGACCCCGGAGCAGTGGCAGGATGATGCAGTGTCTCCACAGCTCTGTGGAGGCCCCTGGCTCCATTGCTGGTTGCTGCCGAATCCTTCCAGCCAAATCTCCAAGGTCTTGGCTGAGCCGAGCTCCAGCGCCAGCCAGGTTTCTGATGCTTAGCAAAAATATTCATTAACGACTTAATCTGTGCACACACAGGGGAAGCTTTTAGGGAATTTGTTCGAGGGCTGTGAAAGAGGGATCTGGCCACTGCTTCCAGCTCTGCCTTGATCTGTGATCTCATGGATGAGGAATTCAGGAAAATGCTGCTCGGGAATATGGTCCAAAGCATCCCCTGTGCTCACACCGTGTGCACTTCCCTACCCTCGGCACTCCCTGCCTGGCTGAGCACGTCCCTGTGCCAAGCACTGCAGAATTGTCGCAGAATTGTCACCTCGGCCCTGCAGGCTGCACAATTGTCACCTCGGCCCCTCAGGACACAGGGAGGGGATGACGCTGCCCGGCTGCTGTGGGAGGGAAGATCTGAGGGCTGTGATCTCACTCACAACCTGGCCCAGGACTCCTGGTTTGGGATGGAAAAGCTTCACACCAGGCTGTGCAGCCTCTGTAAAGCCATGGAGGTGTCCCACCTTCTGTGACTTCTGGCGTGGCCCATCCTGCTCCTCCATGTCCTGCCAGGGCTACCAGGGCAACGAACCCTGAGATTCAGCAGGTACAAGGAGGAGCTGCTGGAGCACCACGAGAGCATCCCCTGTGTGCAAGGCAAGGGAAAGGCAGGAGAGGGCTGGGAATGCAACAGCCAGCATGGGATCTGAAGGGATTTCTGAGGTGGGGTTGGTGCCTGTGCCACCTCTGGAATGAGGGTTCTGCTGGATGGTGCCTCCTCATCCCCGTCTGCAGGACAGGGGGCTGCAGCCACCATGGGAGTGGCAGTGTGACACTCCCGTGAGTGAGAGGGTGACACTGTCAGTGGGAGGGTGGCACTGTCAGTGGGAGGGTGACACTGTCTGTGGGAGGGTGGCACTGTCTGTGGGAGGGTGGCACTGCCAGTGGGAGGGTGGCACTGTCAGTGGGAGGGTGACACTGTCTGTGGGAGGGTGACACTGTCTGTGGGAGGGTGACACTGTCAGTGGGAGGGTGGCACTGTCAGTGGGAGGGTGGCACTGTCAGTGGGAGGGTGACACTGTCTGTGGGAGGGTGACACTGTCAGTGGGAGGGTGACACCTGTGAGGGGCCCTGGTGGCTCCTCCCTCTGGGCTGCTTTGGGGACTTGTGTGAACACAGAGAAGGGTTTGGAGAACCCTGCCCTGTGCACAGGGGGGACATTGAGGGACATTCCCGTGGGACACACCCTCCATGGGGCTGCCACCTGGCTTTGCCAAGGCTGTGTCCTGCTCTCCCTGCTCTGTCCCCTCTATCTGTTGGGTCTAACCTGTTTCAGCTGATAGCAGCCCCAGTGCTGCTGCTCCCACTTCCAGGGAAATCTGTGGGATGCCAGATGATTTCCATGCCCATCAGGAGCTCTCTGGCTGCCCCTGCACAAGCTCCTTCCCTCTCCATTCCCACCAATCCCAGGCACAGGAATAAGGGGATAAATAGGGGCAGGATCCCACCCTGGGGTGTCCCCTTCCCTCTGGAAGTGGGATGGACACGCACAGATGGATACACACACAGACACACAACTTCTGTAGGAGTTTCCAACCCTGTACATGAATCCCTTTGGAAAACAAGTTCCTAAATCATGCAGGAATATCTGAGCATGTCCCAGGAAAGATTGGTGTGTCCCACGGGAGGTTGGTGTGTCCCAGGGAAGGTCAGTGTGTCCAGGGAATGTTGCTGTGTCTCAGCTCAAGCCCCTGCCATGCCAGTGGCTCTGGATGGGGGTGGCTCCCAGGGACCTCTCTGGCAGGGCTGGAGCTGCAGCAGGGTCGGGATTTCAGGGAGGTTTTATAGGAAAAATGTTGATAAGTAATAAAAAGGTGCTGCTGAGCCTTGTTGGGAGGAAAGAGGGGAAGGAGCAGAGGGGCTGAGGGAAAAAAGGAGCCCAAGGAGGAAGGGAAAGGAAGAAATGACCTTGGTGAGTTTTCTGGCTGCTCTCCAGGTCACAGGCTGATGCCAGAAAAGCTCTGAGTCCCTTTTGGCTGCGAGCACTCCCCGTTAGGTGAATCACACACACAGTGCTGGAACATTCCACGCTCCCAGTCACAGAGCTTGCAGTAATTAGGAAAACTGGAAGACCAAGGCAGAGGGAAAAGTATGAGTCACACATGGAAGTGGCATTATTGGAGTGCAGGAGAAGCAGCTTTGCAGAGCTCCTGAGGTAACGGTTCCAGCCCTGGTGCTGCCACTGGAGCTGCCCTCACCCTGCACTGGGAGAGCAGAAGCTCTGGGAGAGGGCAGGAGACACCAGGATGTGTCACACAGGAAAGAGCAATTGCACTTGGATGAGATGTGAGGGGATTGGGGGTGTTCACCTGGACAAGAGCAGGCTCCAGGGAGAGCTCAGAGCCCCTTCCAGTGCCTAAAGGAGCTCCAGGAGAGCTGGAGAGGGACTTGGGACAAGGAGAAACAGGACACAGGGAATGGCTTCCCACTGCCAGAGGGCAGGGATGGATGGGATATTGGGAAGGAATCCTTCCCTGTGGGAGTGATGAGGCTCTGGCACAGGGTGCCCAGAGGAGCTGTGGCTGCCCCACCCCTCAAACCCAAGGCCAGGTTGGATGGGGCTTGGAGCAACCTGGGATAGTGGGAGGTGTCCCTGCCCATGGGAAAGAGTTGGAATGAGATGGTCTTCCAGCCCAACCCCTTCTCTGATTCCCGATTTCCCGCAGCTCCTCAGGCTGTCAGGGGAGTCCAGCTGCTGCTCCCAGGCAATGCCAGGCTGGAAACCTTCTCCCACCCTCTAGCACCTGCCAGCAGCAAAGGGTGACCTCATTATCCCTCACTGATGAGGACAACGAGCCAGAATGCTGCTGGTTCCTGGGGACAGCCCGAGCTCCACACAGCCCCTGATGTGCAGGGGAGTTCCGTAAATCACAGAGTCTTCCAAGGAACTGCTGGATGGAGCTTTCATCCCTTTCTTTGCATGACCCTTCTGCTGCTTTTCATTACCAGCACAAAGGACGTGTTAACCTGGGAGCAAACCCGTGTTTATTTAAGGAACTCTCCTCCTGGCTCATCCCATTTGGCTCGGGAAAAACCCTGTTCCAGGCAGGGCCTGGCTGTCCCACTGGGGCCATGCTCCTGGAACATCCCTGGCTGGACAGGCCAGCATGGCTGATGGGTGACTATCACACCTTATCACACCTTACCACATCGTATCACATCATATCACACTGTGTGATGTCATATCCACGGCACCACGTCACCACGTCCCCCAACCCCGCAGGCGCCATCACACCCCTGGTGACCCAGGAGGGCAGAGCTGGGCTCCTTGTGTGGCCTGACCAATTCCCTGCTCCCAGCAGGGTGATTCCCACCAGCTGAAGGATGTGGCTCTGTGTTTAGCCCCCGTCCAGCTGCATGGGGGCTGCCAGTGTCCTGGGGAGATTCCATTTGGGAAAGCTGAAGGGCGGCTGCACGCCGGGTGGTGAAGGGATGTGATGGGCAGCCCGGGGTGAGCACAAAATCTTCCTGCAATTCTCCAGGACAGATTGCTACATCGCTCTGCCAAGAAATCAAACATTCCTGCTGGAGTCAGGCCTTTCACAGGAGCCCCCTCGGGGACATCAAGTGAGGCTAAGACAACAGGCCAGAGCTTTGCAAGCAAATCATGAGTCCCCAGTGTCCCTCCAGCTGGCAGGGCCGTCACTGACCTCAATGGCCTTGTCTTCCCTGAAGCAGCTCTGTCAATTTGGCCACTTTCCACTTAATAATGAAGCTGGAATATAAAGATGTATCCAGGCCCGACCACAAAACAGCTGGAGACCGTAGGGTTGACTCAATCCTGGTAGAATAAACCCGGGAACTGGTGGGAGTCAGCTCGGATGTTGCTGGCGGGGCTCGGAGCAGGGCTGAGCAATAAAAGGGATCAAATGTGTGAGGCACAAACTGTCTGGAGCCAGGGTTGTTGTTGTTGTTTCAGCTAATTGAATTTTAGTGCTGCTGAAAGGATTGACAGCTCTGGGGAGCAGTGGCCAGGTAAAGCCCCGGCACAGATCCCTCCTAATCCCAGCCTGCATCCAGACACCCGGGATTCCTCCCATGGGACCAAATTCAGCCCCTGACAGATGCAGCTGGGACTGGAGCTGAGGGGGCTGCATCCCTCCCAGAGATCCTGGCAGACCTGTTCCTGGCTTCACGGGGAGGTTGTATGTGTCCCTGGGAACAATTCCTTTGGATCTGGGCAGGGTGGCCAGATCTGTGCCATCCCTGCCTCGGGGACAGTCCTTGTGCAGGGTCACTGAAGGTGCTGAGGGGAGTTGCTGCTTGTGGAGAGAAATCTGCTTTTATTCCTGGAATGATTTGGATTGGAAGGGGCCTTAATGCTCATCCCATTCCACCCCTGCCATGGGCAGGGACACCTTCCACTATCCCAGGTTGCTCCAAGCCCCATCCAACCCTGGATACTCCCACACTCCCAGGATGCTTTTTCCAGAGGTGGGGATGCCAGGGAAGTTGGAGGTGGTGTGTGGAGAGGAGAGAGCAAGGGAAGGGAGCAGCATCCCTAAAATTGTTCACCTGGATCCTTCCCAGGGAGTGACCAGGCAGGGACATGGCTGCCCTCAACGTGATGGGTGAATTCTGTCCCTGCCACTGTGTGGGAATGATTCTCACCAGGTTTGGGAAGTGCGGAAGGCTCGGACACATTAATCAATGTCTCACCATCAAAAATCCTGGTAAAAGCCTGGTGGGAACTGCCCTGCCTGTGCCTCTGCCTCGGGGTTTGGACTGGGACCAGTCCTTGGGGCTGGTTTGGAAGGGTGAAAAGGCTGGGGTGGGCTGGGGTGGGCAGTACAGGGTGGTCAGTACAGAGTGGTCAGTACAGGGTGGTCAGTACAGGGTGGGCAGTACAGGGTGGTCAGTACAGGGTGGTCAGTACAGAGTGGGCAGTACAGGGTGGTCAGTACAGGGTGGTCAGTACAGAGTGGGCAGTACAGGGTGGTCAGTACAGGGTGGTCAGTACAGGGTGGTCAGTACAGAGTGGGCAGTACAGGGTGGTCAGTACAGGATGGGCAGTACAGGGTAGGCTGGGATGGTCAGTGGCAGGGTAGTCAGTACAGGGTGGTCAATGCAGGGTGGTCAGTACAGGGTGGTCAATACAGGATGGGCAGTGCAGGGTAGGAAGTACAGGGTGGGCAATACAGGGTGGGCTGGGGTGGGCAGTACAGGATGAGCAGTACGGGGTGGTCAGGACAGGGTGGTCAATACAGGGTGGTCAGTACAGGGTAGGCAGTAGAGAGTGGTCAGTAGAGAGTGGTCAGTACAGGGTGGTCAGTAAAGAGTGGGCAGTACAGGGTGGTCAGTACAGGGTGGGCAGTACAGGGTGGTCAGTACAGGGTGGTCAGTAAAGAGTGGGCAGTACAGGGTGGTCAGTACAGGGTGGTCAGTACAGAGTGGTCAATACTGAGTGGTCAGTCTAGGGTGGTCAGTACAGAGTGGTCAGTACAGGGTGGGCAGTGCCAGGGACCCCTCACACAGCCGGGCAGGGCTGGGCTGTGGCACTGGGATAACTGGGGCAGTGTTTGTCCCGCCAATGCCTTGGCAAGGCACGGAGGCGGCTCTTTCCCAGGGGAAAGCTCCTCGCGGGGGCACCTTGTCATCCCTGCTCTATAAATAGCTGGGAAAAAGCCCGGCAGGAAGCGGTGGATTTTAGGCAGGGCCAGGGGAAGGGCTCGGTCTCAGCCTGGCCGAGTGTCGCTCCCGTGGGACGGTGACTCCTCAGCACCGAGGCCACGGAGGAGCCGTGCCCTCTGGGAGCGCCCGTGGAAGTTTTCCAGCAGATTTCCGAGGCATGAAAGGCGGGTGGGTCTGGCCATTTTCAGCAAGACGGGTTTTGTCATCCTGATGGGCGCAGAACACAAATTCTTCTCGCAGGTCCCTTTGCTGGGATCCCACGCACTCAGATCAGATTTAATCCTTCTGAGGGGCCGAGCCGAGCCCTGCCCGGCTCTGCTGTGTCAGCTCCTGTCCCCTGACCCGTGTCCTACATGGGGAGAGACACTCCAGGAGCTCAGATTTCCAGCCGGGGCACCCCCGGGAAAAGCGGCCCCGTTAATGCCAGGGGGTGCCCCATCCCAGGCCCGGCAGGACGGACACAAAACTAAGGAAGGATTTCAAAACCCCGTGGCTTTCCCGCAGCCTTTTATTTTTAAGCGATCGCTGCCCGGCACAGCCCCGGGCTCTCCCGCTTTGCGGCTCAGCCCTGTCTTGTCCCCAGCATGAGAAATGTCCCCAGCGGGGTTGGTCACAGCTCGTTTGGGAGCTGCCAGCCCGGCCTGGGGGCTCCGGCCGTGCCCTCGGGGCCGTCCCTGGCCTGCCTTAGAGATCTAAGCTCCCCCAAGGAGGGTAATGGACAGGAAATTAGAGATAAGTAGGTGGTTTGACAGGATTAGGGATAAGCAAAAGAAACTTAATTATGTGATAGCTGCTATCGGACAAGCGCTGCTGCGAGAGGGGATGTAAATGACCTCAAGAAAGCCCGACACCAGATCAAACAGGCGCGCTCTGCAGATAACAGCCCAAAAACACGGGGTATAAATATTTATCACAAATGAATTCTCCATACACTCCCTACTCACGATCCCGTTAACAATAGATGGGATTGAGGATAATAAAGGCTTTCCATAAGATTTTTTTTTCTTTCCTTTTTTCTTCCTGGGGCTTTTGTCCACGTGCAGCTGTGGGCGTGTGTGTGAGAGAGATAGGGATGTGCCCGAGGGGTCCGGGGGTCCCACGTCCCCTCCGGCCTCTCTGACAGCGTCCCAGGAGCTCAGGCTGGGCTCTCTCCGCCGCCTCTGCGGCTCCGGGAGCTCCGGGGAGGAGGAGAATTCACCCTGCCCTCGCTCAGAGGTCACTGCTTGGCAAAGAGGGGAGGGTGGTTGGACCAGGGGACAGGCTAGAGCCCCAAAATCCTGGAAGATCCTGCTGCTTCATCCCAGGGAAGAGAGAACTCACCCCACTGCTGCCCGGGGGTCATTGGCCAGCAAAGAAGGGATGATGGATGTTCCAGGGAAGGGCTGGAGCCCCAAAACCTGGGCAATTCCTGCTGCTTCTCTCCCCTGAGCAGGCAGTGGGAGATCAGTGGACACTGGGGCGTGTTCTGATGGATTCATTGGGAAACCTCTGCTGGTTTTGTGCCTGCAAAGCCCAGCGAGGGTGGCAGGTGCCAGGCGTGGCTGTGACCCGAACAGGGAGCGATCCCCCCGTGAGCCTCCCTGTGCCTCCCCCTCCCCAAACAGGGACAAGGGTCCCCCCTGCACAGCCACCCCTCTCCTCCCCTCAGCCACCCTTCCCGGCTCATCCTGCTCCTCTTTCCGACTCATCCTGCTTGTTGTTATTTATCTCCCCCGAAGGAACACAAAACCTCCCGAACCTGGGCTGGCAAATTACCGAAGCCCAGGAAATGAAAACTCCAGGGCAGCATTAATTGGAAGGCTTTTTAATTAAAATCAGCTTGTTTCACAATCAAAGATAAAAGGAGGGAAGAAAGCTGAAAGGAAAAATAATAATAAAGCAATTCCCTGCCTGCCCCTCTGTGGCATTCACGAGGTGTGGGCTGAGCACCCTGTGTCACCCGCTCTGCTATCAGCCCTCTTGATTTCCTTTTCCACCCCCCCAAAAAAGGCCTTTTTGGCATCTTCTTTCTCCCTGACTTCATCCTCATCTTCTCCTCCTCTGCCTGCCTTTGGCATCGGCCAAAAGGGCCCCTTGTCCCCTATCCCCACCCCTCAAGCACCCGTCACCCCGAGCAGAGGGTTTCTCCCAGGGAAGAAATTTTCCTCTGAACTCTTTTATTTTTGGGAATGAAATTCTGGCAGAGATGTAGCATTGCCTAAAGATTTAACTGCTGTGCTGAAGCAGCAGTTGATGAGGCTAAATGAGGTTTCTTGCTAACGAAGGGGAATCTTTGTTGCTGGGGAGAGGCTGACGGCCCCGAGGCTGCTGAGGAGGAACCAGGTGGAGGAGTGAGAATGAAACCAGGAAATTCTTCAATCAAAATTTATGAATCAGCCAAAAAGCTGCTCTTTCTTAAGGCAATGATTTTAGTCAAATGTCCATCTAAATATATATATATATGTATATATATATAAATATATAAACTTTTTTTTTTTTTAATGATGATCAGAGCTGAGCACAAACCCCCAGGAAGAGGAAACAGCTGGCAGGATAGATGGATTGATGAGGGATTGATGGTAATGGAGACAGATGGGAAGCTTTGAGGTTTGGAAGAGTAGCAAGGGAAGGTGAGGGATTTCCAGGAGAAATCAGTGCCTGGCCAGGCTGAGGACACCAAGTGGCAGAGAGCAGCTTGAGGCAGAGGTGAAAAAGTCACCAGCTCCCCATCCCTCAGCCACCCAGGCCCAGGGCACATCCCTGCCTTCTCCAGCATGGAAAACTTGGATTGATATTGCTGGAAGTCAGGAGAGAGGGACATCCCCCAGTGAGACTCTCCTGAGGGCCTTGGGGCTCTCAGACCTCAAAACAACAACGTGAGAGTTCATGGAATATTTGGGTTCATGGATGTCCTGGTTCAGGGTAAATTTGGGAGGGAACTTCCCAATGAGGTTCCTCTGGAAGGCAAAGCCAAAGGGCCCCTTCCCTAACTGGTTTGGGAAAAAAAACTGTGAGGATGAGGAGATCGGATGGGATGGTGATGGGACAAACAGAGACGAGAGATCTCTGGAGTCCAGCCTGGTTTTGGAGCAGGCAGTTCATTGCACAGGGCGTGGGTGAAGGGGCCCTGCCACGAGCTGCCAGCCACAGCTCAGAGCAGGTCTGAGAGGGTGAAGAGGAAGAGGAGAAGGGAGAGAGTGAAGAAGAAGAAAAGCAAGAAAAACAGAGAAAAAAAAGAGAGCAAAGTTCACGTTACAATACAATAAATCTTCTATACTGAATATTCTAATTTACACTAACCAATCTAGTACGAGATACAAATCCTACAGCATTTACATACAGCCTATAAGAAATACTACATTACCATGCAATGTTATATTTTAAACCCTAAAAACGACTCTTTGGACCCCTCCTGCCAACCTAATAGGGTCTGCTCTGACCCTTGGCCTATTGGTAAGGAGAAGGGCATTGTTTCATCAAGGGGGGATTACCTTCAGCTGGCCATACTATGGTTTTCCAGTTGTTCAGTAACTAAAGCTTGGCATCAAAACTTGCCCTTCAACTCTATTTCACTCGTATGTTTTATATTCTCTAAAAATAAGCAGTCATATTTATAAGGCTTTCCTGTTTCATCTTCCCCAACAAACTTCCTTGGAGAAAAGTGGAAAAAACTATTTATTCAACAAACAAAGTGCTCACAAGCATAAAGAACCCAGCTGAACTCAGGGAACCCAAGTGGCCCAGAGCTCTTCTCTGGCTGCCACCGGGGCAGGCCCAGGTTTCCGTGGGGGCCCCGCAGAACCGACGTGGGCGGCAGGAGAGCGGCAAAGCCCCATCCCGGCGTTCCCGCTGCGGCGGGGACGGGAATGGGAGGTGGGGAGCTGGGATTCCTCATTAACTTCTGGGAAGTGCGGCTCTTCTCCACATCGGAGAAGGTTATTTATGTGCAGGGGATGGCGGCTGCTGATGAGAAACACATTGATTGAGGTTTCACAGCTACTGAGCACAGGAGATCCCTATCAGTCCCAAACCTTATCAATGTGTTCCTCATCATCAGCCGGCATCTCATTAACATAACGAGCTGTCTGCTCCCATTTGGGAGAGCGGCTCCTCCGTGCCTGCTGCCTGCACATCATCCACACGCCAGTTCCTCACCGGAACAGCCTCTCTGCAGGTCTGAATCCCGGGAAGGAGGGAATAGTAAGACATCACTTGTTCCATCGTTGTTAGGCCTCAGTAAATATGTTCCTAATCGGCAATTAGGAGTTAATTAATGTGCTGAAAATATCGTTTTCCATCTAAATGAAGCTTTTAAAGGAAATCTGAAAGGAGAGGTGATGTTTGGGTGACAGCTGACAGGTGGGTTTGGGAGAATCCTCACCCTGTGCTCAGGATGAATTATTGTTCTCATATCCATGAGCTCCAGGAGGATGGGGCTGCCTGGGAATTGTTCGAGCCAGCCAGCACGCCCATGGAGTTTAAGGAATGAAGCTGAGATGGTTCTGGGAGCTCAGCCCTGCAGGATCCCTGGGATGTCCTTGCCCATCCCAAATCCCACTGTGCTCCATGTTCAGTGCAGGGGACGGGTGTCAGCCACACGCCTGGGAAAGGGGATTTATGGATTCATGGAATCACTCGTGTTGGAAAAGACCTTTAAGATCATTAAGTCCTGTCGGAACCCAGGACATCCCTCTGGGTTCCCTGGGTGATCTGAGACCCTGGCAAAGGGTCCAGAGACAAACCACGAGAGTTTGACTAGAATAGTATTAATTTATCCGGGTGTAGATGTAGAATTTAGGGGTCTAATGGAGGTTCAGGAAGGCAAGATGGAGGAATCTGGGCGTGTCCCTGTCCTTCTGCTTCTTCTTCTTGCCCTCCATCTTCTGCTGTGGTGGTGGCACTTTTAGATTGGATTAGAGTAGAAACACACAGTTTAATAAAGGTGATGGGTATTGGTATAATATTGTAAACATAGAACACGTAGTACATAGTATGAGATAGCGACGGCCCAGGAGGCGGGCACATAGCCTTGGGCAGCGGTGTAGGTGACACCTACGCCGGCTGAAGAGAAAATATTTAGGAACACGAATGAATAAACAGCTCTGATAAAGAAACGGACACATCCTGACTCCTTCTTCTGGCACGGGGCTTGGAGAAAAGGACTTCATCTGCAATCTCGGAAGGCTATCAGCCCAGGATCCGAGAAAGTCCAACCATGACCCCAGCCCCACATGGGCATCACTAACCCACGTCCTCCAGTGCCACATCCACAGGGTTTTGGACACTTCCAGGGCTGGTGATCCCACCACTGCCCTGGGCAGCCTGGTCCAAAGCTTTGCAACACTGTATGTGGAAAAAAGGTTCCCTAACCCAATCTAAACCTCCCCTGGTGCAGCTTGAGGCCATTCAAGCTGTTCCTCAGATGCTCCACACTAAAATAACCCCTGGGAGATGTTCCTGTCCTCCAGAGGAATGTCAGAATTCCCGCTCCCATCGCTGCCTCCCCTCTGGCAGCAGGGTTTTGTTGGACCTTGTTCCCATTTTTCCTTCCTGTGCCTAACTCTCCTTTTCTCTCTTCCCTCTTTTCCTGTTTGCAGATGGATCTGAGCCACAGCTCCACAGGCCAGCCTGGCACTGCTGCCCTCCCACAGGTATTGGGATTCCGGCAGGTGTCGGGATTCCAGCTCTAATCCCAGCACCGTGTGTTTGTCCTTTCGTTTCTCAAGTGGTTCAAGGGAATCCTGGCTCAGCAGCCAGATCGTTAATCCAGAGCAAACACCGGGCTCTGCAGGTCCTTCCCAGCTAATCACCACTGATCCGGCTGACCTTTCCAGCAATCCCAAATCCGGACACGGAGCTGCGGTAAAGCCACTCCGAGGGAAGGTGTCACAGGAGGTAAACATTCACAGCTTCCCTGGGTGCTGGGCTGCCAGCTGTGCCGTGGGGTTGTTCATCCCAGCACCCTCATCCCAGGAATGCTGAGCTGTGCCAGCTGCGAGCAGAGATGTTGCCACCAGCTTGGGATTCCGGCCGGAGCCCTCCTCTCCCTGTGGAAGTGTTGTGTGCCCACCCAGCCAATCCCAGAGGAGTTTTGGGATTCCAGAGTGTCAGATCAAGCTTGACAAGTTTTATTTCCCCAATACCAAATTTACCCAGAAACACACAAAGAGAGAATTAAACCCATTAGTGAGTGCGAGTTAAATTCCAGCAGTTCCTACCCTGCTGGAAGTGACAGAAATGTTCAAATAACCCAAATGTTTTGAAACTCGATGCCACAGGGGTTGGGATTTTGTTCCCATGTTAAATCACTGGGTTTATTTCAAATAAATGGGCCAGATTTTAGAGAGAGAAAAGAATGAAGTAATCTGAGCATAAACAAAACATCCAGGATGTCATGTAGGAACCAGGCTGTGCAGGGGCAGTCAAGGTTCCAGGCCTGGTTTTCCTGGGATAAATGGATAAAAGAACCATGTGGATGAGCAGCAGGGACTGGGATGACCATGAAGCATCCCTTTCCAGAGGTTTGGGAAGGGCCCTTTCCCAGACCCCCTGTTCTGAGCTGCCTGGGACACTGCTGGGACCAGAGGCAGTCCACAGCACCCATGGAAGCTGAGGGACAGGGTCCTGCCCCATGGTCCCTCCAACATTCCCCATGCTGGCCAGATGAGGAGGTGGAAAAATGAGCTTAATTAATGGACCTAATTAAGTTCCCAGCTGGTAAAAGCTGGATCTCAGTGCATCCGGGTTCTGCACGGCATGTGGCAGTCATGGTGGTCATGGTGGTGGTGGCTGTGGTGGACATGACCAGCATGGACATGGTCATGGTCATGGTCGTGGCTCTCTCTGTGCTGCCCACATGGATACAGGCGGTTCCTGCCGTGTCCTGCTCTGCCCTGCTGGGCTCTGGTCCCTCTGTGCGGGCACAAGGGGAGGTGTCACAGCAGCCCAGCGTGACCCAAACCTGGGCTGCCAAAGCTCTGGCTGCTGCTGGGCCAGGCTGGTGCTGGGAGGCTCTGCCCAGGCACCCGTCAGCCCTGCCAGAGCCTCTGCTCTGCACCCACCTGCTCCCCATCCTGCCCGTGCCCCTGCACACACTGGCACCCAGAGCCCATCCACACCCAGAGCCCACCCACGGGGCCCTGGCTGAGGGAAAGGCTTGGGGTTTTTTTTTTTTGGTTTACACAGATTTTTTTTTTTTTTTTTGATGGCTTTTTTCTTTCCAAACCTGCTCCCCACATGGCTCCCCCCACCATTCAGCTCTGAGCTGGTGACAGCAATCTGTTCCACAGCCTTGTCAGTGGGAAAGGCTGGAATGAGTGACTGGAGCAGGCGGGATGTGCCAGCGAGAGGAGCTGGAGCTTGGCTTCCCCGGAGCGCAGGGACAGCTGCTCCCTCCACCGAATGGCTGCAGAATGAGTTTTCCTTCTCTTTTTTCCCAACCTGGTCCCTGATGGGCTCATCCCTCATTTCGCCACTTCCCAAGCACAGCTCGGATGCTGCTTTAGCCATCAGGAGCTGAGGTTTATCCAGTGGAGTTATTGTTGGCTCCAGCCGTGGAGCAGGCTGTGTCAGGGTGGTGTCAGGTGAGCTGCCTTGGGGAAAGGGCTTTTCCCATCTCCGAGCCTTGGCTCTGCTGGAGCACTCTTTGCTTTTCCTATCACCAGCAGGGTTTGCTCGAATTCCTCCAGAGTGGGAATATTACAGAATATTGCAGGGTCATTTAGGCCAAAAAAGACCTCAAAGGTCATCGAATCCACCCTTTGTGGGGATCCAGGTATTTCCAGGCTGGATTGGGTGGGACTGTGCAGAATCATAGAATCCTGGAATCCTATAAAGAGCTCTGAAATCATCAAGTCCAACCATGGACCCAGCACCACCACCCAGCTCTCCCAAGTCACTTCCTCAAGGGCCAACAAGATCAGGGGTGCAGGACTGAGATTTGCTGGGTTTGGTGGCATGGCCTGAGCCCCATCCACCTCCTTTGGAGGTCTGTGCTCCTAAATGTACAAGAAACCACCCTCGGAAGGAGAAATTCCTGAAGGGATGAAAGCATCAGGAGAAATTTTAATTGAATGGATCAGACGGCTCCTTTGGAGCGGGAGCACTCGGGGTGTGACCCAGCTATCGACACCCAATCCACGATAAACAAACAGCAATTACTCAACTCCACAAAAGCAGCCTGGCAGAGCTAAATAAAGCTCGGGAAACTCCAGCGGAGAGGCTCTGAAACTGCGTGGGAAGGAGCTGAGTGTGGCTGGCTCTGTGCATCCCTCTGGGATGTGTGGCCGTGGCTCGGGATGGTGGTGGCATTTGGGGACAGGCTGGGCTGGGAAACCAACCTGGCTGTGGTGTTCTGTGCTCTCCCATGCACAAATTCCATCAGGACCACAAACTGGTCCCTGAAGGAAGCCTGAACTTGGTGAGAGGAATGGTCCAGCTGCTTGTCACTGGGATGCTCTCCACTCTCTGCTCTGCATCCCAAGCTGCCTCTTCCCCCCCTAAAGTTTCTCCTCCTCTGGCATACCCCAATTTCCATCTTTGTGCAGCCAAGGCCCACGCTGGGAGTAAATAAATAAACAGGCAGGGCCAGCTCTGTGCATTGATATGGAGCTTCCTGCCAGCAGAATGAACGGGAGGGATTTTTACCCGACGTTAATAGCTGCTGAGAACTGCCTGGTGTGTCCTTTGCAAGAGGCTGCTGTGAGCCCAGCTGGAGCAAAACCATCCACAGCAGATGTGTCTTTCCCTTTCCAGACCCATCCTCTTGGGTCTTGTTTCCTTCCCCTTCCCTGGGAAAGGAGAGACTTCAGGCTGCCTCTTTCCCCCCTGCTCCATCCCTGGCTGAGCAGCAGGGAGATGTCCCAGGGTGAGTGTGCTCACTCTCCTGGAGTCACTGAGCAGCTCTCCCATGGTTTGGCAAAGCTGTTGGCATTTGGGGTTGGATTTTGTTTGTCCTTCCTCTTTGTTTTTGGGTGTTTCACTGGCCTCACACACCTGGGCCCGAGGTGTCTCCTCAGGAGCAGCCGGTGATGTTTGCCAGGGTGCAGCATCGGGAATGGGGTGTGCCCACCTCCCCTGTGAGCCCTTCCAACCTCTGGCAGCTGCCAGATCTAGGGATTTCCCGAGCCAGGGGGTTTATCAGGATGGCTGTTTGCAGGAGCCCTTCTCCTGCCGTTGTTCTGGGGCCTTGTCCTCGGCATCTGGGCCCTGCGATAAAAGACTTCCTCTGATTCGATTGAAATCTGCTGCTGCGTCACTTTATGGGATGTCCTGGAGGGCGGCTGTGTTCCGAGACAATGGGAATATTTTCTTCTAATTCACCTCGTCTCGATTGTCCACGGTTTTATTGAACTCTCTCAGATTTCCTCCTCTCCTTCCTCCGCAGCCATGCCGCTCCTCCTGGAATAAACTGCTCTGTTCTCCTGGCCGTTCTTCTCTCCTTTCATTACTTCCAGCGTTTTTATAAGCCTCCTTCACAAATCCCTGGCACTTGAGTGTCTCCCACCCCCTCACCTGGGCTCCCCTCGCGCTCGGGGTTGGACATTCCCTGCAATCCTCATCCAAGTGCTGAAACCGCCTCCTCTCCCAGCAGGGACCTTGCTGCCCTCCTCTGTTTCCTGCTGCTCAAGCCTGGAAGGTTCCCTGCTGATCCCACTAAATTGCTTCTTACTCCACAGGTGACTGAAAATCTGTGAGACAGCGAAACCCTTTGGAAAGGAACCTGGACGTATTTTTTTTCTCAGCGAGAACAATAACAAATGTAAGAGGAAGAAACTCCTCTCCTGTGGCGGGGGGATGCCCTCCCTGAGCCTGTCATTCCCCGTGGCCATTCCCTGCCCAGAGAGCCTTGGAGCATCCCAGGTGTTGATGGGTGATGTGCAGGATATCAATCCAGCGCCCATCTCAATGTCACCACGATTTTCCTGTCGCCGTGGCAACCCCCAGGCTCAAAGATGCCACTTTGCCAAGACAAGGGAGTGAAACAAAGCAGGGAAACAGCAGAGAACGTGTGGAGGTGGCAAAGAGAAGGATGTCACGCCAGGGGAAGGAAAACAGGGACAAAAAGAGAGGAATGGGGACCAGGAGGGGACAGGGAGGATTTATCCCACTTTCACATGGCCCGGGCATCGCCAGGACCGAGCTCTGCACTCCAAGAGCTGAAACAAAGGGTGGGAGGAAGAGGAACTTGATAAACACGAGGTTGAAGAGGTGACAGGGCAAGGGATTTAGGCTCCAAGAACTTTCTCAACCCATAAATTTTCAAGAGCGGCACTGAAGCCAGGAAACCTGAGCTGGCTTTGGGAGATAAATTATCCCAGGAGCAGACAGGGTCAGTCCTTGGCCTCCTCCCCAGTCTCACCTTGGCTCTGTCACGGCCACAGCCTGAGTTTGTGACTGTGGGACCTCGGGTGGGCTCCAGCAGAATCATGGAATGGTCTGGGTTGGTGGGGGAGCTTGGAGCTCACCTGGTTCCAGCTCCAGTTCTCTGACTCCTGGTGCCTGAAGGGAGGGATCTGCTTTGATCCATTGGCTGCAGTGATGGAGCTGGGAGGTGCTGGGACGTGCTGGGCAGGGTGACCACATGGGCTGGGCACTGCCACAGCATGGAGCAGCTCAGCCTGACACCTCCCTCCGTGTTTCAGGCAGTTGTTTCCCTGTGTTTCACGTCCCTGTTTGCATTCCCTTTCCGTGGCTGCTCAGCCGTGAGCTCCCTGCCAGGAGCAGGCCCGGAAACAGCTCCTAGAAAATGGAATCTGGCCTGAGAGCCGGCTATTGAAATGGTTTGATGAATAATTTAGGATAACAATTAAAGTCAAAAACTTCACAAATAGCTCATGAGCAATTCCTGGGCCGGAAGAGAGGACAAAGTTGGGCTGATAAAGGCTCTGCTGCCCATCACTCACAAACGCCTGGCCCTGGGCCCAGCGGGAGAGGAGGGAGGGCTGTGGCTGCTCCCACCCGGGCCCCCAGCACCCATGGGGACCCCCAGCTCCCATCCAGCCCCCACAGGGACCTCAGAACCCACCCAGCCCACCAGAGCTACAGGACCACCCTGCTCAGAGGGCACAGAGATGTGGGGACACGGGAGCTGTGGGAAGAGGGAGAGGGACTGAGCTCACTGGGACACATGGCTTTGGTGTCCTTCCTGACCTGTCCCTGGGTTTGCCAAGCACAGCTTCAGCCTGGCAGGGGAGCCCAGGGACACACGGAGGGGCACTGCGGGTGAGGTCACCTGATCCAAGGCTGGAGGATCCTGGTTGGGTCCTTCTCACCTAAGGACAAATCCCACCGAGCCCAGAAAACCCCCAAAGCTGGGCACGGGGTGCAGCTGGAAGCAGAGCTGTGCATCCTTCCTGGAGCAGAGCAACTCCTCACCCCATCCTGAGATGCTCCAGGTGGGCGTCCCTCCCTCTCCAAATCTCCCGATGCCTCCCGACCCTGGCAGAAAACCCAGGGACAGATTTGAGTTGACTGGAGCTGCCAGGACCTGTTTCCCGGCTGCTGGAGCGACTCCTCCTCTGTCTCCCCAAGCCCGTGTTCCCTCAGATCAAACAAACGCTTTGCTCAAAATGAAACAAAATGTTTCAATTCCCTCTTGGGTCATTTCCAGCCGAAAGGCGGAGGAGCAGCGAGGAAGGAGCCTGATTAAAAGGTTCGGAGTTTTGCTCGCAGCCTTTTCCAGGGGGGTTGTGTCTGTCAGCCAGGAGGGAGACAGGAATTGGGGTTGTGGAGTTGTGGGAAGGGCCAAGCTCTGCCCAGCCCAGCCCCAGCCTGAGTCCCCATGGGCATCTCCGGTCTCTGTGGGGAGAGCATTCCTCTCCAGGGAATGCTGGTGAAGATGCCACTTGGGGACATCTCTGCAGTGACACTGGAGGTGCCTGTCCGGGGGCAGTTTTGCTGTAAAATCCCCGAACTGAAGTTCCAGAGCAGATCCCTGCCAGATGTCCTGATTATGGAGGAAGAGGGAGAGGAAGGGCAATAAACGGGAGCAGAGGAGGGGGAGCAGTGAGGGAGTGTCACCCCCAACCCCAGGGAATGTCCTGTCCCAAGGCCATTCCTTCTCCTCCAGCTCAGATCCCAGTATCCCTGCCCAGATCCCAGTATCCCTGCTCAGATCCCAGTATCCCTGCTCAAATCCCAGTATCCCAGCTCAGATCCCAGTATCCCTGCTCAGATCCCAGTATCCCTGCCCAGATCCCAGTATCCCTGCTCAGATCCCAGTATCCCAGCTCAGATCCCAGTATCCCTGCCCAGATCCCAGTATCCCTGCCCAGATCCCAGTATCCCTGCTCAAATCCCAGTATCCCTGCTCAGATCCCAGTATCCCTGCCCACATCCCAGTATCCCTGCTCAGATCCCAGTGTCCCTGCTCAGATCCCAGTATCCCTGCCCACATCCCAGTATCCCTGCCCAGATCCCAGTATCCCTGCTCAGATCCCAGTATCCCTGCTCAGATCCCAGTATCCCTGCCCAGATCCCAGTATCCCTGCCCACATCTCATTATCCCTGCTCAGATCCCAGTGTCCCTGCTCAGATCCCAGTATCCCTGCCCACATCCCAGTATCCCTGCCCAGATCCCAGTATCCCTGCTCAGATCCCAGTATCCCTGCTCAGATCCCAGTATCCCTGCCCAGATCCCAGTATCCCTGCCCACATCTCATTATCCCTGCTCAAATCCCAGTGTCCCTGCTCAGATCCCAGTATCCCTGCCCAGATCCCAGTATCCCTGCCCAAATCCCAGTATCCTTGCCCAGATCCCAGTATCCCTGCTCAGATCCCAGTATCCCTGCCCAGATCCCAGTATCCCAGCTCAGATCCCAGTATCCCTGCCCAGATCCCAGTATCCCTGCCCAGATCCCAGTATCCCTGCTCAGATCCCAGTATCCCTGCCCAGATCCCAGTATCCCTGCCCACATCCCAGTATCCCTGCTCAGATCCCAGTATCCCTGCTCAGATCCCAGTATCCCTGCTCAGATCCCAGTATCCCTGCCCACATCCCAGTATCCCTGCCCACATCCCAGTATCCCTGCCCACATCCCAGTATCCTTGCCTGGCCCTCAGCCCAGGGGTGGGATCTAACACCACAGAAGGAGCTGATGTTGCCACGCCCCAGTTTCCCAGCAGAGGACTGGGGATGAGGACAGGTGACCTCAGCAACAGAGCTGGTGTTTGGCAGAAAGCTGGATATGGGAATGTTCTCTGGGAATATCCTGATAGCTGGTGTTCTAACAGGACAGTTTTAGAGCTGCTTAGGTTGGAAATTGGAGCCTGGGGTTCAGCTGCCCCAATGTTCTCTGCTGCTGTCTCACCCTTTTCAAGGCAAGAAACAGAAACCACTGCTGAGCATTTTATTTTCCAAACTATTTCAAGGGGGTTTCTGGCCCTGGTGTGGGATTTAAAAAGAAACTGAAACCAAGACAATCGGGAAATGTTGTAATTTCCCAGCAAAGAAAATCTCTGGTTTTGGCCCAACATCCCTCTCTGGCAATCAGGGAGCACCGTTCCAGGCAGGGAAGGTGCTGAGCCTGGCAAGGAGGAGGATGCCCAGCTGGAAATGCCCTGGGACAGACCAGAGCATTTTCCCTGGTCATTCCTTCATTTATGGAACCACAGTTTGCACTGTGGAAAAATTCTGGGATTCAGATGATGCCAGCCAAGAACCACCCACCTGTGGTGCCTCTTCTGGGGCTGAGATGAGGTTTGGGAGGCTCCCCCCATTCCCACCCCCTCCTTGGGCTGGTGGGATCTGTGGGGCACCACCCACCATCCCCAGCACCTGCTCAGAGACGGGCAGAGGCTCCGGAGCCCGCGGCACGTTCGGCACTGCCCAGGTTTTATGGAGATTTATGGTAAAATATTCCTGCGTCCTCGCTCCACGTTTGTTTTTATTGATTTGCAAATGCAAAGCTTTGTTCTGCACGCCGGGCCTGCGCCTGCCTGCCGGGGGGAGCAGGAGCTGCGCAGGGAACAGTTTAATGGCTCCTTCCTCTTGGCCCCCACCCTCTATCTCCTACATTTCCACCCCCATTCCCTGCATTCCCTGAATCTCCATCCCCTACATCCCAATGCCCTGCATCCCCATCCTCTGAACTGGCAGCCCCATTCCCTGCAGCCCCATCCCCATCCCCTGCAGCCCTATCCCCATTCCCTACTTTCCAATCCCCATCTCCTGCTTTCCCATCCCCATTCCCTGCAGCCCCATCCCATTCCTTGCTTTCCCATTCCCTGCAGCCCCATCCCCATTCCCTGCTTTCCCACTCCCTGCTTTCCCATTCTCTGCTTTCCCATCCCATTCCCTGCTTTCCCCTCCCCATTCCCTGCACCCCCAACCTCAGCCCTCCCATCCTTTGCCTCCTTACCTCCAATCCCTTCATCCCCATTCCCTGCATCCACCCCCAGTGCTGCCCCCCAAGCCCTGTCCCTCCGCAGCCTCTCCCAGTCCAGGTCCCCTCTGCCTCCTCCTGCAGGGGGCTGAGGACAGATGGAAAGGAGAGAGGGCAGAATTCCCTTCCCTTCCTTTCCCTTGCTCCTGGTTCAGCCTCTTTCTGCCTGTCGCTGTCACTGGATGGATTCAGAGGAAATGCAGGAATTGCCATTCAGCACAAGGCCTGGAATAAATCTGAGTCTCTGCTTCCAATATGTATTTCCATGGCATTTGGGTTTTGTCTGGGGGATATGGGGGCAGTCCCAGAAAATACCAAGTGCTCACATGTTCCTGATAGAAAATAGCTGTGTCCTGCTCCAGGGTGTTTTCCAAAGGGACATGGACTTGCAGGGACCTGTGGCACTGCTCTGCTGGGTGCTTAGAGATTTGAAATTTAAAAATGTCAATCCAGAATGAGAAATTCCTACTGTTTGGGGTTTTTTATCCACCCAGTAGCTCTGTTGTTCCCAGTGAAGCCCTTGCAGTGGTTGGAGCTGGCTGCAGTTCTACACATTCTACAGAGGGGGATTGAGGGATGTCTGCCAAGGAGGAGCAGGGCAGCAGAGCCTTTCTGACCCTGTGATCTCCATTAATTGTCACATTTTTGAGCCTTTCACAGGGTGCTGGGGTCCCTTGCTCAGCACAGGTCACAGGAGAGTCCCAGCCCATCCCATGGGATGGAGCCCCCGCAGCCCCGCTGGGCTGGAACAGGCAGACCCGGCTGGCCAGGATGGTCAGGGGTTTCTCCTTCCCCAAATCCCAAATCCAGCCTTATCCTCCTGCTGCTCCATGGGGCTCAACTCTCTCCGCAGCTCTCCCAATGGAGACCTGATCCTCTGGAGCACCCAGGCACGAGGGGATGTGGGAGCAGCCTCTGGGAGAACCTGGACACAACCAGTAACAGGGTATTTTGAGGAACTGGAGCAGTTTATGACCATTATTAACATTTGCAGCTCCTGAACATTGCCCAGTTCCCCAGGAACAGCCAGACCCAGCTCTGCAGGGATGAGCTGAGCTGAGCTGGGCTGGTCTGGCTGGGGTGACCCTCTTGCTCCCCTGGCTCAGCTCCCCCTGGGAAGTGGGAGCATCCAGGGATGCCCTGCAGGGACAAAAGCTCAGCCCCAGCTCTTCCTCACATGTCCCAGGGGAGGGGACAGGCGTGCTTTGCAGCCACAGATCCCAGCTCAACCCCTGACTCCTCCTCACACGTCCCAGGGGAGGCCTCAGGGATGGCTTTGCAGTCACAAACCCGCTGAAATCCATTCCCGCGGCTCGTGCTGTCAGAGCCTTCTCCATCAGCACACCCGGATCCATCCCTGTGCGCCCCCCCCCCATCACCCCCGCGTCCCCGTGCCCTGGAGCAGCCCCGTGCAAACACTGCAGATCCTGTGTAAACACAGGGCCCAGATATTTTCCTCATTTATCCCTCGCCGACAGAAGAGCAGCCCAGGAAAAATAAACCGACACAATGGCGGCAGCGGGTTCAGCAAGTGTTCCCTCAGATTTCCAGCATGTCCAGGGAGGTGGCTGTAAACAGACTGACAGCACAACGCCAACCTTGGAAATTCCTCGCAGCCAGCTTCCTGTCTCAAATTCACACCAGCGCTTTTCCACCGGGGCCTTAAATTAATGCCCGGCTGGGGTGCGTAATTACCAGCTCCCTAATGGGCCAAAACATCCTGAAGGGCTGAAGTTTCCCTTTTGATTTGTGGCTCCGAGTCAGAGTTGTAATTACCAAATTGATTTTAAATGCAGGCTCCGCTGACAGACTATTGGCAAACGGCATCTCCGAATCCTCAGCCATTCATAAAAAAAAAAAAGAGGAAGCCCTTGATGGATATACCTTGATCTGCAGCTGCTGTTTATTTAATACAATTTATGGGCAATGGTTTTAGGTTTTATCAGGAGCTGCAGCTCTGGAATTGCTGCCTTGGCAGGAGAGGTTGAGCTGAAAAGTTGGGTCAGAGCCGTGAGCTGCCGGAATCACTTTTTCACATGACGCCCCTCTCCCTGGCCCAGCCTGGCTCCGATCCTCCCTCGCCCGCTCCCCTCCACAGCTGGGATGCTCCGTGTGGTGGGAGGGGGCTCTGGGGCTGCCCCACATCAGACGAGCAGCTTCCAAACCCGCGAGGCCCCAGAGGCCGCAGTTTTTGGGTGCTGATGCAGCGCTGGCTGGCAGCCCAAACGTCCCTCACTGCTGGCTCTCACCACTGCAGCCCCGGGAGCTGCTGAGCCATCCCACCCCTGTGCCTGGCACCCACAGCTTCCCACTGGGAGAGGGGCCAGCCTCTGCCTCCCCACAGCTCGGCTGCACTGAGGCTCCTCTTGCCCAGGTGGGGTAGGGAGGCCTCGGTCCTTCCCTCCCCATCTCACTCCCGGGTGTAGGTTCCCCCTGGATCTCCAGTGCCCCGACCTCCTGAGGAGGTTTCTGGGATGAACTTCCCTTCTAATGGGATTTGCTGCTCCAGCGCCCTCTCCATCTGTGTGGTCCTAATCCACAGGCAGGAGGAACTGGAACTCTCCGGGTTCAGGAGAACTCCCAAGGTGGGACAGGAGGGAGGGGTTGAGCCCATGGGGGTGCCCAGAGGAGGCAGAGGGGGCTGATGTTCCCAGATCATCACTGTCACCTGTTCTGCAGCCAGGCAGGTGTCCAGCAGTGTGGGAGCTGCAGGGGGAACCAGGAGCACAGTCCCAGCACTGGGAGCTTCCCAGTGAATGAGGGACTGGCACAGCCCTCCCCTCCCTTCCAATATAAAACCTCCATCCATCCATCCATCCATCCATCCATCCATCCATCCATCCATCCATCCATCCATCCATCCATCCATCCATCCAGTCCCCAACCCTTTGGAACAGCTCTTCAGCACCAAGAGCATTTGGATGGAGTCCATGAGAAGCATTTTCTCCCTCCATTTAGCACCGCTGTCCAAGGAAATGGTATTTCCTGGGATCCTGATGCATTTCTACCCTGGTTTCATTTTGTTCTTCTGAGACTCTGGTTTCCCACCTGCAGAAGGGCTGACAGGGTTTATCTCACCCTCAGTCAGCGCCGGGAGCTGCTGATTAAAGCAGAAAATATGACGGGTCTTAAACCTTCAGGTGCATCCCAGCTCTGGTCTGCTCCTCCCTCTCTTGTGCTGGGAGATGGATGGCTCTGACTGATCCCAACAGCCTGAGAGATTCCGGATCCCAGGGTCATTCCTGGGGCAGAGCTGAGTGCTGGAGCCCGTGGAAGGGGATATCCAGTGGGGGATGAGCTGCCCCTAGAACTGAGGGAGACCAGTGGGAAGGAATGAAGGGATAACAGGACAGTGATGGCACTTTGGGAGCAGAGGGTGGAAGGGGGAGGTCAGGAGGAGCTCAGGAACAGGGAACAGCCAGGAGTCCCAGAGGAAGAGGAGGCAAGGCAGTCAGGGAATGGGCACTGAGGCAAAATGAGCCAATACCCAGGTGGCATCTTGGAAGTCTGGGTGCTGTCCTGACTTTTCCATGCCCTGGGATGTCTCTGCAGGTGTCCCCAGGAGGACATTCCTGCCGGAATCCCTACAGCAGGCAGGGCAGTGCGGAGGCAGAGGTGTCCCCGGAGTCAGAAAGGCTCTGAGGAAGGTGTGGGAGAGGCTGGCTGAGAGCAGAGCAGAGTTTGGCTGCCTCCACAGAAAAATACCTGGCCTGTTTTGTTTCCTAGATATGTGATGAAGGATAAGGATTTAGGAGAGAGGGAGGGAGAGCTGCAGTTAATCCACTGATTAACCTGAGGAGAGATAGGCCAGCGCTCAGCCAAGGCATAAGGGCAGGAGAGGGAAGTCAGAATCCCAGCCCAAGAGCTGCGGGACACGGGGACAGCTCAGCCCTGGCCAGGTGTGGATGCAGAGCTGGAGACCATGGAGCAGCCAAAGGGCAAGGTTGGGAATGCCACAGGAAGGTGCAGGAGCAGGAGAAACAGGGGACAGACAAGATAAAAAGACCTACTGTGCTGGGAAGGTTGGATCCCCTGCCCACGGGGATCCAAACCTCCTGTGAGGATTCCAGGCTGGGTGACAATGACACCTGTGGGATTGCTGGTCTCATAGCAATAGAGACAGGGCAAACTCCAGCTCCACAACTCCATCTGATTTGGGATGGATTTGGAACAAGGTCTGAACTTGAAGGACTGGGCCCAAGCAAGAAGGGGTGAGAGGCTGAGCTTGCTGAGTGTCCTGGGAGCATCCTGCCAAAATCCACCTTTTCCTCCCTTGTTCCCTGGGGATATCTGTGTCTGGACAACAAAAAAAGAGAACATGTAAAGATCCCCTCCTAAATCAGCTCCTCCTCCCCGTGTTTAAAGCGCTTTTTCCCCTCCTGTCACTGAGCACCTTGGTGGCCCCGAGTGCCAGCTGTGCCCATGTGCTGCCCTGGGGCTCCTCGGTATGGGTTTTTTTCAGGGATTCATCCGTGTGGCTCCATGTGGGAGCTGCTGGTGTCACCCGTGCGCTCCCCCACACATGGTTCTGCTTTGGGAAGGATCATTCCCGTGGATTTCCCACCGGGCGGAGCAGGAATCCGCTCCTCTCCCCCATGGCAGCGGGTCATGCTTTGCATTAGCCCAGCCCAATTACGACTTCAAAGTTCTCAGGTTCAGCCTCTCCCCGGCTCGGGGTGCGCGGGGCTGAAAGGGTCCTCAGTTTTTTTTTGGGTCGCTGGGAAGGCGAGGAACCACTTCCCATCTGGAACCGTGTGGGATTTTTGCGTTTGAGAGATTTAACCTGACTTTAATTTGAGGCGAAACGTCTGATATTTCTGATAGTAATACCGTGGCGAAGGGAGGGCGGGGACCGAGGGCTCCCCCTCGCTCCAGCCGGTCCCTGTTAGCGATTCCTGGCATGCGGGAGCGGGCAGACAATCCTGGGAAGCCTAATCAGATCGGGAGCTGCGGAGCGGGGGCAGCGGGACTGGGTGTCTGCGAGAAACCCAATCGCTCCCAACTCATTTTCCTCCTGGCCCCCATCCATGCCGGGCCTCCCCCGAGCGGGATCGGGGTGGGCTCCGCTCCAGCCTCACAAAGCTCCCAACGCCTGCTTTGCCCTTTTTTTCCAAATGCCAGGGAAGTGCCTTCCCGACCCGCTGTGTAAATCAGGAGCAAACGAGGCATTTGCCATTTATACCTCACTGAGTTCATTAAAAGGCGGCGGGGTTTGTGCTGTGCGCATGATTTACCTCAGTGCCCTTGGAAAAATGCCGGGTCTGGACCCGAGATACTTCCTTGGTCTTCCCAGGTGGGTTTTTTTAATCCAGCATCATCAGGGCAAAAAGAGCTGGAAACTGTCTTTGGAGCCCCCCTGGCCTATCCCAGCCTTGCCATGGGGATCACCACGGTCCAGAAAGGAGCTGGGCTTCAGTCTCCCAAGGGTTAAACAACAGTAGCTGGGAAAATAATTGCAAAATATGGAATTAAAGCTTCCCTGCTGCCCGGCCCCTGCTTTAAACTTCACTGATGTCTTTTAAGCAAATGTTACTTAAAGGAACATTCTATTATCGCAAATCAGATTTCCTGGTTGGGGCAGACACGGCCAATGAGGCAGGGATGGCGGGGCAGATCCCGAGATAAGGAGCGACCTTCCTCCCCCACCTATGCTCCGCAGCAGGGTTTGGATGTCACAGGGATTAAGGAAATCTCCTTTCCACAGAGGGAATGGCTGGGAGTGTTTGGCCATTCATCCCAGGGCACAGGACATGGATGGAGAGAGGCCAGGAGTGACAGAGTGACCACGGTGATGGAGGAGGTGGGGACTCGGACCAAAGGCTAGGATGGAGTTCCAGGGGCTGGAAAAAGTGTCCAGCCTGCGAAGCAGGAATTCATGGAGCTGCTTCCTGGCTCGGGCATTAAACGGAGCCGGGTTGCCATAATCTGCATTAGATTTAAACGGTGCAATAAATGTTTCAGTTTATTGATGCCAGACTGCAGCCAACTCCAGCTGGAGTCACCAATGGATTCGTGCACAAGGAGAGACCAAAGAGCTCAGGGAGGGAGCTGGGGGATGGGGACAGGGTCAGAGCCTGCACCACAGTCCTGGCTTGGGTCAGAAACCTTTCCTAAGGAGAAGTCTGTCCCAGAAAAACAACCCTGGAGAGGATTTTCAGTCCCAGCTCAGAAGGGTGGCCACATCCCAGGAGAAGAGTGGCCACATCCCAGGAGAAGAGTGGCCACATCCCAGGAGAAGAGTGGCCATGTCCCACAAGAAGAGTGGCCATGTCCCACAAGAAGAGTGGCCATATCTCGGGAGTAGGGTGGCCACATCATTGGAAAAGGCACCCCTGTGCTGGGATTGGGATGGCAGTATCCCAGGAGAAGGGTGCCCAGCTGTGTCACTCTCCCTTGGGCACATCCTGAGGGTTCCAGAGGGTAGGAATGGGGTGGAAGAGGAGTGCTGGAGACATCCCCCTGGCTCTGCGTCCCTGATTCCTTCCTGGCTGTGAAGGACCCCTCAGCCCTTTGGCTTTGCAGGATGAACTCCAGAGCCCAGGGGGGCTTTCCTGCCCCTTCCTGTCCCTTCTCTCCCCTTTCCATACGTGCCCTGGGCTGTCCCATCCCTCCTTGCCGTGCTCTGAGCTGCATCCCTGGTGGCACTGTCCCCCTGCAGCTGCCAGGACCCGGCTCCTCTGGCCAGCAGATGTTCCTGGCAGGTGGGAGGTCCAGGGCTGGGCTGCTGCTGAGTCCAGACCACCCATCCAGGGCCGGGCAGGCTCTGCCATCAGCTGCTCCACGCTTGCCAAGGACAGCCTGTGGTAGCCGCAGGCCTGAGGAGCCACCACAGGATCGTGGCCACCCTCAACCCCAGCCACTCCAGGCTCCGATTGTTCCAAAAATCCCACACCCAAATCCTTATGTGTCTGCAAAGCAAGGATGCAGCAGAGAGGGAAATCCTCAAGGTCCAACCCCTCGCTTGGAGCTGCAGGGACGTGTCCTGCTGCCATGCTCAGGGTGTAAGCCCAGAATGCCAGCAGGGAGAAGCATCCAGCCAGAGCCACTTCCCTGCCTGGCTCCGGGACACTCCAGAGGGGGTCTGAGAGGCTGCACAGCACTCAGGGATTAGTGGAAGCCCAGAAGCTCCAGCCTGTGGGCAAACTCCTCTCTGGCTGGGATAAGTGCCAGGCTCATTGCATCCCTGGGGAGTTTTCCCCCTTCCCGCAGAGCTGAGCTGGACCTCGGATGCCCAGGACACTGCTGAGCCTGGCAGGATGTCAGCTGGAAAATAAATTTGGTCTTAAAGCCAGAAGGATGCCAAAACCCCCCCAAAAAGTGCATTTCCAGGGCCCCTGCCATGGGAGGATTAGAGAAAACCCACAGATTTCTCAATATTTTCCTGACCCGAAGTGCTGAGTTTGTTTTGCCTTGATTTATGGATCCAGTTCCTCGCTCTTTGTGAAGAGCCAGACAATCCCTGGGGATTTACTAAAGCAGTCACAGGTCCCCAAACTCGGTCAGATTCTTGCATGAGTAATAATTTGCCTGAAAATTTGGAGGGAAAGGCAAAGGACTTGCTCATCCCTGTGTATTCCCGAGGGGGCTGGGATGCTCCAGGAGGGCACACGCTCCCTGTGCCGGGAGCAGCAGGAGCCAAAGCCAACACCCCATACGAGCTCTTCCTCCCAAATATCCCACACCTGTGAACAACTGGAGGATACCAAGCCCAGGTAATTCACCTTTCCCACCTCCTGAGGGTCCAGCATCCCCAGCAGATGCCTAGCTCCATCCACAGCTGATTTTCCACCACCTTCAGCTCCAAATAAACACCACACAGCCCCACATTAAAACAACATTAAGAAACAATCCAAACCATCAGGGGAAGGAAATTCCTGGTGGTTTTTTTCTCTTTTAATTCAGACAGAGCTTTTTTTGGTCAGAGTCCTGGCAAACAAACAGCTGAGATCAGTTCCCAATGAGGTGCTTTTGGCCTCTCCGAGGCTGAGGAATGACCGAGCTGATTGCTCCGAGCTCATTTCCTCCAGTCCTTTGCACAAAACCTCTGGCAAACCCGGAGTCTGGGGCTGGAGCTGACGTGCTGGATTTCTCTGTGCTGCCACAGCTGCCTGCCCAAGCCCCCCTCACCCCACAGCCCCCCAGCCCTTCCCAAATTCTGGCTGCACCCCAAGGCTGGGTCCCCCTATCCCCAGATGGGACCAGAGGGGCCTGAGTGGGACCAGTCAGAGCATCAGCCCCAGAGAATTCCCTGAGCTGCTGGGGATCCCTCTCATTAACACCAAACCAGGCTCCTGGTGCAGAGCTGGTGGTGGCAAATTGCCACTTACAGGGTTTAAAGAGACTTAAATGTTTTCATCCTCCAGGCAAAAGATGCTTGGAGTGTCCTCATTAAATCCTACCTGTAGTAAAAATAGCAGCCCCCAGAGAAGCCCAACTCTGCAGTTTGTGCTTTTCCTCCAATCCTGCTCCAAGATGCTTTTAAATATCTCTCGTATCAGTGACAGCCTTCCTGGGATAGCTGGATCGACCCCCTTGAGGAGCTTTGGAATGGAACCGGAGGGAAGGTGTTTAGGAGATGGGGATGGGAGGTTGTGCCCCTCCCTGGCAGGGTGGGAGCTCCCCTGCGGGGCTGCAGCTCATCCCACCGTGCCAGGGAATGGTGTCAGAATCTCCCAAATTCCTATCGGGAAAACAGGCCAAGGCAAGGCTATAAAATCAATAATCCCTCTGGTCCGACCGGCAGCAGCAGCAGCAGTAAAATCAAATGAACGCCCCGAGCCAGGCTGCTGATTCCAACAGGAATCCTGCCCCAGCTCCCAGCTCCCGCTTTCATGTTTCCCTGACTTCAGCACTACTGTGGGCAGATGCCTTGGAATATGATTTATTTGTTTGTCTTGGCACCCCAACAAGGCATCCTGAGCCCAGCAGAGCTGATCAAGAGCCACTTCCGAGGTCTTGGGCCCTTCCAGCCAGCATGCACTGCCCTGGGTGCTTCCAGGGGGTTTTGTTCTCCAGTCAGTGGGGGAGACGCATCCAAGAGCTGCATCCAACAGCCAGCCCTCCTAAAACAATGCTCTTTGCTGGCTGGGGCTGAGGCTTGGACTCTGCTCCTCTGACTGTCAGGGAAACGGGGCTGGATTCAGGCGAGGAAAGCGCCGGTGTCCAAATCCGTCCATCCAAAATGACAGGACGGGGGCTTGCAGAATTCCCCTCGGATCCCAGATCCCTGCGGTGAGGTCCCTGCCTGCAGGGAGCCAGGCTGGAATCAAACCTCGCTGAGAGCGAGCGGGCTGGGGGCTGGCGATGTTATCACAAACCACTCCAACAGCTTCTTGGGGCCCTTCCAAAAGGCTTTGTTTTTCCCAGCTCTTTGCCGTTGGATTGCAGAGGATGATTTAGAGCCAGAGCCAAGTATCTCCCAGAATGGAACAGTTTCACAAATTGCAAGGCCGAAGGGACCATTGGATTCCTCAGCCCAGCCTCCAGCACAAGCCAGGCCAGCCCAGCGCTGTCTCATTAGAGCATTAATGCTGCAACCGCTTCCTTCTGCTGGGAGACGCTTCCCCTCCTGCTTCCAGACACCACAATTCCCACTGTCAGCTGTCTCCAGGGCCGGGGAGGAATAAAGTCACCCTGGGCAAAAGGCAGCTTCCAGATCCAAGGCTCAACAACAGGGCAGCCTCAGGTCCTTGGGTCCATCCATCCCACCCTCCGTGTGCTCCTCCTGCTCCATACTAGGGGTGGTAACTGGAGTGGAGTGGGATCTGTGGGATGTATCCCATGGGAATTTGGGGCATGAGGTTTCTTTCCATGTAACCCTTGGTAGCTCCATCACCGGCTCCACATCATCCTGTGCCTGTTTAGCAATTCTTGCTGGACCAGCTGTCAGCTGCCATTCCAGCTTGGAAAGTGTGGTTCCTTCTGTGTCCAAAGTCCAGAGGGACAGAGGAGTGTCCTGATATTCCTGGTGGCTCTGCTGGTCTGCAGAAACAGCTCCATGCACAGCGATCACCAAGTATTTCCATATCTTTTGGTTCACAGGAGGCAAAGGATTCAAGGCCAGGTTGGATCGGGCTTGGAGCAACCTGGGTCAGTGGAAGGTGTCCCTGGCCTGTGGCAGGGGATGGGATGGGATGGGATGGGATGGGATGGGATGGGATGGGATGGGATGGGATGGGATGGGATGGGATGGGATGGGATGGGATGGGATGGGATGGGATGGGATGGGATGGGATGGGATGGGATGGGATGGGATGGGATGGGATGGGATGGGATGGGATGGGATGGGATGGGATGGGATGGGATGGGATGGGATGGGATGGGATGGGATGGGATGGGATGGGATGGGATGGGATGGGATGGGATGGGATGGGATGGGATGGGATGGGATGGGATGGGATGGGATGGGATGGGATGGGATGGTCTTTAAAGGTCTGTGCCAACCACCAGCATTCCATGATTCTCTGATGGAAGCCCACAGAGTCTCTCCTGCCATTCTACCTGATTTACCTTCCCAGAGGCTTTGATGGGAAGCCTCTGATCCCTCCAGCCTGAGAGTTCCTGAGCATTCCTTGCCGCCTGCCTGGCTCCCCCTCCTCGGCCCCCCTGAGCACAAGCCTTACCAGCACCAGCTGATACTTTCTGGAAGCCGTGGCAGTTGTTGGGAAATGTGTATTTATTTCTCTTCCTCCCTCCAGAGTGTCCCCTCTCAGCTCCGGAACGTGACGCTGGATTTTGTGCCGGGAACACACCGCTGTGTTTGAACAGGTTTTTCTGTTCCCTCATCACTCACCAGCTCTTGCTGCGGGAAATTTATTGACTTTTATTTATTTATTTGGACTCCACCATTTTTCATGTGGGACACAGCAACTGCCGAGTGAGGGCGGCCCGGGAAGGGCTCAGCGGGAGGCCCGGCCTGAAGCCTTTGAGCCGCTTTGTTTCCTTTGGTTTCATCTCCTGCCTGCAGTAAACACTTGGACAAAGCTCTGCTTGTTCAGGGATGGGGCTGGGCTCGGAGGAAGGAGAGCAGAGAACTTCTGTGCTGGTGGCTCTGGCTCCTCTTCCACCGTGTCCAGAGACCACCATAAAAGCTTGGAATCACGGAATGGGTTGTGTTGGGAGGGACCTCAAAGCCCATCCAGTCCCAGCCCTGCCGTGGCAGGGACACTTTCCACTATCCCAGGTGGCTCCAAGCCCTGTCTAACCTGACCTTGGACACTTCCAGGCACGGGGAGTCCACAAACTCTCTGAGGTCACACCCTGGGGACACCCTGCTCCATTTGTGGCTCTTCTGGTGCTGTTGGCCAAGTTAGGACTGGGGTCAGGGTGCTCATTCCCAGCTGATAAGAAAAACAGGAATTCTGGCTCCTGGATTGGCAGTAGCTCTCCTGGTTGATCCCTGCAGCTCTCAGCCGTGTGCTTCCTTCCCCTCTGGAGCCCCAGCAGCCAGGACTGCTGCTGAGGAGGCCTGGGAAGGGTTCCTATGGGGTCACCAGGGCCAGGGGACTTCCCTGTCATTTCTGTTTGTTGGGATCAGCTGGCTGGTGCCCGGCAGTGGGGTCTGAGCTGATCCCACAGCTCCTGGGAAGGGGCTGTGGGGTCTGTGGTGTCCCTCTGCTCCGGCTCCCTCGGTGCCACCCCTCTCCAGGGCCTCCAGCCAGGCCTTCCCTGCGCCGCGGGCTGGAGCAGCCGGCACTGGGGCTCTTCCCAAGCCCTTGGCTGCTGGCAAGGAAGTCCCAGTGGCAGAGCCTCTTCCAGATGTGCACAGCTGTGCACACACCACGGGCCCCTCCCGACGCTGCCGTGTGCCAGGCTGAGCAGGGCTCACATCCAGGGAAGGCGTCACCCTGTCAGGCCCCGGTGTCACCTCGTGGCGTGTGGCAGACCTGTCGGGACGGAGCTGCCGCCGGCCAGGGGTCCCTGCCAAGGCACCACATCCCCGGTGTCCCCCCCCGGTCTCACCCTGCCGAGTTCCAAGTCCGGCGAGTGGGACTTGCAGTGTTTCCTTTGGCAGAGGCACCTCCAGCCTAATTATCCCCTCTTACGTCAGTTCTGCTGTGTAAGCTGAGATTTCCCGAACTCGTTCTCGCCCCGGTGCTTCTGGATTTGCCCTGCGGCTCCGTGTGGGAATGCTCTGCCTCCCGCAGGCACCTGCGGGCAGCAGGGATCGCCTCTCACCCCGCAGGGCTGGGGGATTGGTGCCCCAATCCCAGCCCCTGACCCTGCCACGATGATCCTGCAATCCCTGTTTCAAGGCTGCTGCTCCAAGCAAGGTTCAGCTCCAGCACAAACCATGATTCCAATGGGAAGGGACCAGGAGAGGCAGCATTCCATGGCTGGTGCAGGCATTGTTCCAAAGCCTGGCGGCTGCTGGGAAGCATCCCTGAGGATCAGGAGCTGCAGATCACCCAGGTGTCCCATCCAGATGTCCCTCCAGGCCTCTGCTCTCTTTCCCCCAGGATCTTCCCACTTCTCCAGGGAGGGATCCCATGTCCTGGACATGCTCCTCCTGCCACACACAGAAATCAGAGATCCGTGTCAGAGGAACAAATGGTTGGGATTTTTTTTTCCTCTCCCTGCTTCACGTTGCTCCCAGTGTAAGGATCCCACTAACGAAGCATCAAAGATGCTGCCCAGGCCTGCTCCTGAAAACTGGCTGAGTGACAGCAAAGCCAGGAGAGCCAAACCAGGAAAGAAAAGGCAGGGATCCCACCAGAGGGGTTGTGGTGGCGGGGCTGGGCGTGAGTGGGTATGGAGGAAGGACACAGTCATCCCATGGAAAACATGGAAAACAACGGGAATAACTGCTGGACTGCAGACTGCACTGAGGTGTGGGGTGGAGAGTGAGGACCAGGGAAGGCCAAGCCACTTCCCGTGGCTTTTCCCCAGCCGCAGCTTTGATCTATTTTTAAGGAAAGCTGCTGAAACACGGGGAATTGAGTCACGGTGCCTGGCAGTGATGGGGCTCGGCCAGGCTCCTCCAGCCACAAAAGTGGTGGGCAGGATGTGACCACCCCATCCCCTCCTGCACCCCTGCTCCTGCCAGGAGGGAGGCAGGGAGGGCGCCAGGTGAGAAGGGAAGAAGCAGCAGAGAACTCCAAATCCTCCCTTGGCCAGCCAGCCCTGCTGCCTCACTGGGTTGTTTTGTTTTAATGGCATTAGGGAAGGATGCGTTTGTGTTTTCATCTCCGGTTGTTGTGTCCCTCGAGGCCCCTCATTCCAGCTCCTTTGTTTGGGAGCAGAAAACACTTCCACGACCAAAGGCTGGCCGAGAAATCCTGGAGCAGGCTGTAAATCTCCACGGCCGGCCGGGTGACACACACCTGCTGCTCCACAGCTGGGAGAGGGGAAAGGGGAAGCTTGTTATGGTTTTTTTTTCCTGCTTTTTTAATAAAAGTTGCATGATTCTCATTGAGATTTTCCAAAGCAATGGTGTTATTGCAAAGCAGGAGGCAGTGGCAGCCGTTGGTGATGGATTTCCCACCTCTTCAAAGCCCAGAAGCCTGGATGGAATAATGGATTAGGGGCAATATCCCTCATGGGAATGGAGAAGGGGGGACATGGGGGCTGTCCCAGGGTTGGAGCCCCCATCCTGAGGGTTGGAAGGAGCTCATGGAATGCTGCAGGGAGGGCTCAGGGTCGTTGCACAAGTGGGATGTGGTGGAAAAACAGCAGAGGGAAATAACCCCCCAGCAGGACTTTGGGTGAGGTTTGGATGGGGGTCACTTGTGACCACTAAAAACTAAAGGTAAAAGGTAAATTCTTTTTTTTTTTTTTCTTTCAGTTGTGGGAAGATAAAGCTCCAGCACAGCAATAGATTTTACACAACCTGTTTCACACAAACCATTTTTATGGAATTGGCACCTTTGTGCCCCAGGAAAAGCAATCTGCGCCAAAGCCCGGCCCCTAATCAAAGCCTTATTTGGGGGGAGGGCTCCAATAACTTTTCTGGGAATGCCTTGAAAAAATCATTTCAGAAAGAAGGGAGAAAATGGCCAAGATTTCCTGTGCCTGCTGTAACCTTAAACCTGCCTCAGCCACGAGGAGAGGGAGGCCTGGGGATGGAATTGCACGCTCCCAAAGCCTGCGCCCACTGGAATGGCAGAGGTTTCCCCAGCTGCAGACGGGGCAGGAAAGGGGGGAAATCTGGTGGGAAGGCACTTCTGTCCCTTTTGATTTTCCCAGAGTGTGCAGATTCAATCCCTCGCCCACCTCTCCCTTTCCTGGGCTGGGATTAAAGGGGGGCACAGCCCCAGGTGGTCGCTGGACCCCCACAGAAGGTGCTCGTTCAGGCTGACACTGCTGTCCCTTGGCCACCCAGGAGCTCTGAGCTGGGGGTGGGAGGCAGCCCCCCAAATATTAATGAGGGTAAAGCAATTAAGGTCACCTCTGATGGATGCTGTGGTCCCCAAAATGGGGGGGGGGTGGGGTTCTGCTGGGAGCTGGGGGGTTTCCGACAGAGACCTCTCCCAACACAGCAGGAAATTTTCAACAAATCAATGAATTCTTTTTCTTTTGTTATTGAAAAATTCTGATCCACGAGAAACAGAACCTTTTGTGTAGACATAAGGATTTCAATGAAAATTGAGCTGGTGAGGATTTCCTCAGTGAGGATGGAATATCTCATCCAAAGGAGGGAGATCCACTCCAGAAGTCTGTTCTGCCCAGTTCCCAGCATCTCCAGCTGACGCTGTCCCTGTCATCTCGACAGTGCCGAGGGACCAGCCACATGGCAGAGTGGCTGAGCTGGAGGCTCTGAGCCAGGGCTGTGCTCATCAACCTCAACTCTGGAGCCTGGGAGAGCTGAAACGGGAGCCAGGGAAAGGCAGGGCTGGGCCCAGCACCCTCCGTGCTGGCTCTACATTTTCCTGCTTCCACTTGGATGAGCGATTGCGCTCGGCTGAATCACTGGAGAGGAAGGAGAAGCCACTGACACCCCGTAGTTAGTAGTGAGGAAGTTAAATATAGCTCCTACTCCGGGTTGTGAGAGACAGGGAAAGGGAGCAGGCGTGGAGCTCAGGCACTACTATTTGTCTGATTCCACCCAAAAGGATTAAAGGAATGTTATCCTGTGCTCCCCTTGCTCCCAGGATGTGCTGTGGGGGTCCATCTCACCCTGTAACCACCTCAGCACCCAAACTGGGTCCTGTTTTGGGGTCCCTTGCCCAAGAGTTCTGCTCCAAGAGCTTTCACCTCCTGCAGTGTTTCCCTGATGGGGTCACAGGCTCAGACCCTCCTACCACTGCTCTCATCCCTAAAATATTCCTCATTTGATATTCCCAGTCCTGGCTTCACTCTTCCCAATGATTCCCCTCTCCACTCTGTGTCTCCTCCAGTCCCCTCCTACACCCACTGTGAGAGGTGGAAACAATCAGAGTGAGCTCCATTGGAAGGGTGAATCTTTTCCAGAGGCACTTCAAATCAGTCAGATTTCCACGGAAAAAGCAGGAGACATATCTCTGCCACCAGAGCCGCATCTTGGAAAACGCTGCGGATCCGTTCCACGTCGCGGGAGAGCAAGAACTTCTCAGGGAGATAAACTAAATATAATTGGAAATGGAGCTGTTTTCCTGTTTTCCAGCAGCAAAACAGGGGGTTTGTGTGTGCCGCACTCCCAGGAACAGCTGTGCCATGCAGAGGGAATTGTTCCTGCAGCTCCTGCCTCAGGGAGATACTAAACATGGGAAATTTCAGCCCAATTGATCCGAGGCTGGCACCACTCGGCGGAGCCTCCCGGTGGGAAGCGTCAGGACAACTCCACCAGGAGTGTTGGTGCCACAGCAGAGATTGTGCTCCCAGCCCTGGAAAGTTGGCACAGCACTCATAGCTCCCATTCCCATTTAGACGGTGCAGGATTCCTGGTTTTTCACTGCATTGTTCCACTCCTTTTTTTTTCGTCCTTTCTATCTTCCCCCATTCCTGGCGCTCGCAGCAGCTTGGCTGGGCTGGGATGACAAATCCTCTTGTGGCATCTGCTGGGAACTGATAAGACAAGAGCCGATAAGGCTGATGTGCTGCTCCTGCTGGACAGGGGAATGATGCCTTTGGCTGGGGCTGGGATTCTTCCCTCACTGACTCCAGCAGCATCCCCGCATCCAGGCTGGGCTCCAGCCAAGTGCCCCAAATTGGAAAATCAGGCCGAGGGTTTGGGAGCTGGGGCAGGCTGTGCCTCCGAGTGTGGTGTTTTCTTTCCAAGCTGTTGACTCTTTCCCGAGGTTAAACACAGATGTGGAGGCAAACCACAGCCCCAGCCCCTCATTCTGCCCTGCCCCAGAGTCTGCAGTTTTTTGGAAGAGATAACAATGCTGTCTTTGTTTCCTCCTCTCTTCCCGCCCTCCTCCCTCCCTTTTCTCATTCCCTCTCTCCGAGCATGTAAACCATGATAGCAACTGCTCCTCATTCCACAAATAGTCTGGGAAATGGGGCTGAGCGGGAAGGGAAGGGGAATGGGGAGGCAGGCACCAGTTGGGACCAGGGGAAGGCTGAGCCTGAGATCCCATCACTGCCCAGGGCTGTCTCCAGAGGGTGCCAGGAGCTGGTGTGGTCTCCGTGTGTGGAGGCAGAGGGATGACCACTAAATAGCATCCTTTACTCCCGGAGGTCTTGTTTTACAGGGAATGTCACCACACTGCCTGCCAAGCTTTCATCTCTTCCCATTCCCAGCTGCAAATTCGATCTGGCACGGAATACTCGGAGTCTGGAGGAGCAATTCCTGCTGGGTTCTGTGGGCAGAGCTCTCCTCCAGGCCCGGCTGGCTCCACAATGGGGGCATTCCTTAGAAAGGCCTCTGTGACTCCTGAACCTCGTCCAGGTTTTCCCTGGGTGATAAATTCGGTATCCCTTGCACTGTCTGTGGTGCCTCAGGAGTGGGGGAGGGTCTGAGCAGCCACCGCCAGCCCCAAAATTGCTGTTGGGACCAAGGATTGGGAGCACTTACTAAATAATGTCCTGCAGGGAAACTCAGGCGCATCTGAGCCTTCCCTTGCCTTAATTCTGGGAATTATCCCAAGATCCCATTCCTTTGTGGGGGTCCAGCTGCAGGGACATGGGGGCCTGGAAGTCAGGACCAGCTCGGACACAGGGTCACCACAAGGACCCATCCCTTCAGCCAGGCTGGGAAGATTCCATCTGGAATTTGCCAAGTTTATGTTTAATCCAGAGCTGAATCATTCCACACCAGCGGGGTCAGAGGCTGTGTCTTGGTTTGTGTTTAAATCTCTTCCACGCAAAATTGGGACACTCATCCTGGCTCTGTAGGACAGCAGGGATGCGGGGAGCTGCAGGGGCAGGGAAGGGAATGTGGAAGGCTGGATGCTGTAACCAGAGGCACCTCGATGGCTTTTGCTCTGTTCCCTGATCCAAAGCCAGATCTGACCCTGATGGAGAAGCGTCTTGGACAAATCGCTGTTATCAACAAATAAAATCTGGAGCAATCCAAGAGTTGCGCCTGGTCTGGAATCGATCCATCAATTCCTGGAAATAACACCGATATTTCAATGTGTCCCATTTAATGCAGTTTGGAAATGCCTCGTGCCCTGTCCTTTGGAGGTCAGGCTCCACCATTAACCCCTCGCTCCGACTCTCTGGCTGGGTGATCAGCACTGAAGCTTCTTATTCACTGGATGCCAAGAAATTCCTCTTGGAGCCCATGGCTGGGGCCGCCTGTCCCCGGCTGCACTCCGGGGTCCACATTCCTCTGGGATCAGACCTCAGGCTGAAAGGAAAACGCTCTGGAAGAAGCCCGGGGAGATAAGGTGGTGACAGATAAACTCTGAGAGGGGCATGGGGGACTCAACACCCTCGGGCAGAGTGGGAACAAAACTGGGATGGAGATTTCCAAACGAACATAGCATGGCACAAATCATTCCCTGACCTGGACCCAGCCAATCCTGATGGATCCTGGGGCTGCACGGATCCCTCCCCTGGCTGCCACACCCTCATCCTCCTTGGCATCCCCCTGCCATGCCCTGGAATCACTGTGGAGTGGTTTTCCCAGTCCATGCTCTCAATTTGATGTGACAGAAACTGTTCATATTTGCTGTGCCCTTGTTTGGTTGGTTCTCATCAGCAAGCTCTGATATCACTGGAATTGAGCTTTGCCAGTAGTGAGACCAGATCACTTTCTCTTATTAAAACAAACTTTTGGTTCTTGTTGAAAAAAGTTTATTTGATTTGGGTTTTTTTTCCTGGAACTCTTAGCTGTTTATGGAAAACCAGAATAAATACTGGTATTGCCTTCAGACTGAAAAAATCTCCTTCCTGGTCAGATCTGGTGTGTCCTCATTTTTTTTGGGAACTGGAGTGGTAGGGCAGGGAGCAATGGGTTCAGACTGAAAGAGGGGAAGTTTGGGTGGGATATTGAGGAAGAAAGAAAGGTGGGGAGGCCCTGGCACAGGGTGCCCAGAGAAGCTGTGGCTGCCCCAGACCTGGAAGTGTCCAAGGCCAGGTTGGGCTCAGAGCACCCTGGGATAGTGGAGGGTGTCCCTGCCCATGGCAGGGGCAGGACTGGATGAGCTTTAAGGCCCCTTCCAGCCCAAGCCATCCTGGGATTCCATGATTCCATACAGCACAATATTCCCATGCTCCTTGACCAGCAGCACCGTGGTCAGACCTAATGCAGAAATGCCCTAAAATAGCCACATAAATACATATAAAGCAAATATCTCCCAAAGTATAAACCAAAATGAGGGAGTTTATGTGGCAAACGCAGAGCACAAGGAGAAGTGGCTCCAACGCTTTAACTCCAGGAAAATGATCCGCGTGGGACCGTGCTGGGCTCGGCTCTGCCACATCTTTAAATCCATTCCCCTTCGGAGTGTCCCTTTGGTGGGACACAGGGACAGGCTGAGGCACAGGGTTAGGGTTCCTAGCACCCCCCCAGTTGGCCACAGGACCCCCAAAAGAGGCCGAGCATCCATGAGGGGTTGAGGAAGGGGAAAATGCTTGGAAAGGTTAGAAGGAGAAAGGGAGGTATGGGGGATCCCACCCAAAGAGGGGAGAAGTGCACTCAGCCCAGAGCAGCAGCTGGAGCTCAGTGCTGGTGGTGCCAACACTGGGGCAGGGCCATTATTCCAACACCCAGAGGTGGGTCTGATATTTTATTTACTAGGAAAGAACCTTTTTCCATTCCCTGCTTCCTGGGGAAAAAAAAAAAAAAAAAGGCGAGCACGAGAAAGAAAAACCCTCTCAGGCTCATTAAAGGCAAATGTTCCCACTTAGGAAAAACTGAGGGGTTTTCATTCACAGGCTATGGGAAGCAGCAGCCAGCTGGGTTCTCCTCATCCCTGTGCCCATTCCCTGCTCCCCTCCTGATAGCCCTCCCATGCCACATGCCAGCAGCTCCAGCGGTGGCATCCTGGGCAATTGGGCAGTTCCAGAGGTTTGGGACACACGGAGGGGTGGCAGAGGAAGGTGCTGGGGCCTCTCGGCATCCCTTGGCCTGGAGCTGCTCTGAGTGATGAGGGATGGAGGAGCTGATCCCTCTCCCAAAGCTTTGCCCTTCTGCAGAGCCAGGATGTGGCTCTGCAGGGGGGTCACATCCCACAGCAGGGAAGGGGAGGGGGATGTAGGACCCAAAGATTTGGCTGGGTGTCCTCCCATTTCCAAACACTGACCCCATGGGGAGCCTGGCCCGGGCTGAAACAACCCTGAACCCAAATGGTGTCCATGGGACAGGAAACGTGGGATGAAATCCTGAATTACAACCTGCCCAGCCTGGAGGAGACAGTCAGATTCCCATTCCCGGGTAGCAGTGCTGGAGGCTGAGCTCATTCCTGGCTCAGGGATGAGCTTTGGGAACAGCAGCATTCCCTGTGCAGCCTCCAGCCACCCCCTAAAGCTCTGGATGGACACTGCTGTGGATGGGAACAGAGCTCACAGGAGCAGGAGGAGCTTTGGGAGGGGGAATCACGGGATCCCAGCTGGCAAAGGGGAGAAGTGCTCACAGCTGAGATCCGAGCTGAGAAAAGCTTTGAGAGGGGAAAAAAAGCCCCTTGGGGAAATTCCCTGGAGCATTTGGGGGAGCTGGACACAGGCAGGGAGAGGATGGATGGGCAGAGAGAAGGGACAGGCTTCAGGGCCATGAAAAAGAAATTCCCCTCTGTGGGGCAGGAAAATCAGCTTTGCTTTTGAAAGCAAACAAGCAAACACATGTTCAGCCCAGCTAAACACAACCTCTCCGAGTTATTATTTATTATTTCTGCCATGGCAACATTCAGGGACTTCTGGAAGACAGAAAGGGATCCCTGTGTTGGGCTTTGTAGTGACATGGATCAGGAGACAGCCCTTGAGCAGGAGATCAGACACAACAAATGGGAGCAGCCGAGGGATGAAGGGTGGGAAGCGAAGGAACAATAACAAGGCTGTGTTTGCTCTTGCCAGCTCTGTACACATCAAGGGGGGTTGAAGGCTCCATGGTTTAGCAGCTTTGAAACTTCGCTGTAAACACGGCTTTGAGCAAAAAATGAAGTGGAAATAAATAAAAACATTTCAATTAACAGAGCTGCTCCGCTCCCTCTGCACTGCTGCCATCCAAGGGCTCTTTGGAAGTGGGAGCAGCTCTGCTGTGGGCTCTGTGCTCACATGGTTCTGCTGCAGACCTGGGAAATCCAGAGCTCCCAGTTCACTTCCAGGTGGGATTATGGTCAGGAAAGATCCTGCAGGAGGAACAGACACGCTGTCATTGGAACAGCTTCCAGGCTGCTTCTCCCTCGGCAGTTGTGGTGAGGTGTGTCCTGCTCACACTCTGGGATGGGAATTCCTTCTCCATGCCCTGCTCACACTCTGGGATGGGAATTCCTTCTCCATGTCCTGCTCACACTCTGGGATGGGAATTCCTTTTCCATGTCCTGCTCACAGCCTGGGATGGGAATTCCTTCTCCATGCCCTGCTCACACTCTGGGATGGGAATTCCTTCTCCATGCCCTGCTCGCAGCCTGGATTTTGAATTCACTCTCAAGGAAGGAATCCCCTCTCAGGAAATTCGGGGAGCTTAGGACAATGGCTGAGAGTCCAAGGGGGTCCTCACTCCCCTTCCCAGTTCATCCCACCACCAAGGGAATGAAGATCCAGGGATGATGGTGTGGGCCACGGACGATGCTCTTCTGAGAGCATTCTTGTCTCCCAAGAGGAGACAACGGGGTGTCAAGGGGGGCTTTTTCAGCCCAAACCCCTCTGTGCAGTCCCATCATCGCCTGGAAAGGCCAAGCAGCAGCTTTGGATGGACTATCCATGATTCACAGGGAATTGTTCTGCTGTCCCAGGAGACTGGGGACAGTCAGAGCAAGGGGAGGATTGGGGACAGCCAGGACCTTGTCTTGTCCTTCCACCAGCACAACAAATCCCCCTGCCAGGTCCAGCTCTCCCAGTACCCACAGCAAAGCTCCCAAGGAAGCCAAGCAGAAGATGTTTTTCCAAAAGAAAGAGCTGAACCAGCCCTGTGGTTGGTATTTGTTGTTTACCCCTTGCTCCAGGGTTAATAACTGCTGAACAAAACTCCCGGGAAGAAATCTTTCTCCCAGGTAAACATCCGGCTCTGCTCGAGTCCAAACAGCTTTTACTGCTGAGTTCAGAGGAGCCAGATTCTCCCTCAGTGTCTTCTCAGGCTGTTTCACACCAGGCAGGGATCTTCAGGCACTTTGAAGGGGTCAGGCTCCTGCTGGGACAGGTAATTTCCCGGTGGGAAGCAGCCTGAGCTGCTGGCTCTGGCTTACAGCCCTGCCTGTGGTGATTTTCGGGGAAGAAGAAAGGAGGGAGCTTCCCTGAGGGGTGGGTGGCACAGGGAAGGGTCTAAGGGGAGGAAAAGCAGTACCAAGAGGGTACAGAGCACAGCTGGATGAGGAGGATGCCGGGATGGAGGAGGCTGGGAAGTGCAGTGAGGACCAGACTGGAGTCCTGAGCATGAGGAGGAGAGCGAGAGGAAATCAGAGGGTCGGCACATCCCCATGAAGAACAGCCATGTTCTCATGACTGAAATTCTGCCTGGGGTTTCCTTCTTGCCAGTGACCTCTCCTTGTCTTTCTCCTCCCAGGAACAGGAGCAGGAGGTTTGTGCTGCCTCAGCCTTTTTCCCCTCACTCACCCCCATCATTTGGGCATCACCTGCCTCAGCCCTGGCTCGGGCTGTGCACCCAGAGCCCCTCTGCTCTCCCAGCTCCCAGAGGTGACCTTGCCTGCCCATCCACAGCCGAGTTTCCAGGCTATTATCTCTCCGTGGCTTGGTTTGACACATCCCTGTCTCGAGCCGTGACTGATGGCAGCCCAGCCTGCCCAAAGCCAGCCCTGGCTGCTCAAAGCCAGCCAGGCGCTGTTACTGAGCTCATTTTTTCTGGCCCTCACCTGGGACTGCAGCCAAGCACAGCTTTCCCTTCCCTCACCCACCTTTTTGCCTCCCATCCACGAAGGTGTTTGTCTTCATCTCTCAGCCCCTCCTGGAACCATCTCCCCCCATCACTCTCCCAGACAGAAGTGCAGGGTCAGCTCTGCCTCTCCCCACCTGCGATAAGCGGCTTTTATCGCTCGCTACCTGCAGTTCCAAACCACTCTGTGTTTCTTCATCCTCCCTCAGATGCAGGAGGGTTCCCAGACTGCTGATGGTGCTTCTTCATGCCCCTTGCTCAAGGGCTGCTTGAACCTGGATGCAAAAACCCCCTGGCCAGGGCTCCCTCTCCTCGTCATTGCCCTCCTGCCCTGCACTCAGAGAGTAATAATAATAATAAATAAATAATAAGTAATGTAACCACAGCATTATTTGGGTGGGAAGAAACCCTTCAGACCACCTTGTTCCAACACCTGCCATGAGCAGGAACACCTTCCACTATCCCAGGTTCAACCTGGTCTTGGGCACGTCCAGGGATGGGGCAGCCACAGCTGGGATGAGCAACCATGAGAAGCTGTGGCTGCCCCTGGATCCCTGGAAGTGTCCAAGGCCAGGCTGGATGGGGCTTGGAGTCACCTGGGATAGTAGAAGGTGTCCCTGCCCATGGCAGGGGCAGGGTGGGATGAGCTGCAAGGTCCCTTCCAGAACTTCCAGGGATGGGGCAGCCACAGCTGGGATGAGCAACCACAGCAGTCCAGGGGCTTGGAGCAACCTGGGATAGTGGAAAGTGTCCCTGGATGTGCCAGGGCGTGGCACTGGCTGGGCTTTGAGGTCCCTTCCATCCCAACCCATTCTGGGATTCTCCAGGCACAGCCCTTGAAGGGCAGCACGGAGCACATCTGGCAGATGCACAGCTGGACGCTGCTCTGCCAAGGAGCTTGGTTATCCCAATTTGGGAACCTGCAAGGGCCCCTCAGGACAGTTTGTTGGAAATGTGGCTCTGCACTCTTGGGATGCAGCGTTCCCCCATGCCTTTATCCCAGTTTTGGTGTTCTGAAGGGCATCAGGACACTGCAGACACCGCCGGGGGGAATCCTGAATCCTGGGGTCTAAATTGTTTCTGTTCCCGATGATTTCACTGGAACTGGTTCCACATCTCTTCCTGCCCTGACCAGCATTCCCACGTGCCCTCAGAAGGCCCAGCTGCCCTTGGACTCTGCCAACACCCCCTCGCTGGTCCTCATGAATCCAAGGAAGCCTCAATTAAACAGGATTAGTGATAACGCAGGCAAATGGAGGGCAGGAAGCCTGAGGTGTAAACAGAGCCGCGGAACAGCTCAAACACGTGAACGCACAGAGCAGCAGCTCCCCGAGATCCTCGGGCTGCAGAAGTGTTCCTGTAAATCACTGGGAAAGCTCTGGGAATTGGTACAACAAACCTGAGGGCAGAGCCTGCTGTTCTCCCTGCCTGGGCACACCTCGTTCTCTGAACCATCCCATGGATTCCGCCGGGATTTCCCTGGAGCGAGGCACTGCTGAGCACGGGGAATTGCTCCAGCAGGGGCGGGGTGATGGATGGACTTGAACTTCCCGAGTGTGATGAGCCCCGGACAGGCTGAAATGAGAAAGGTAATGAATTCCCATCCTCACCTGGAACTGAAATGTAAATGAAGCAGTTTTTCTGATAATCCGGCCGATTTTAGGCTCATTCCTGCAGCATCCCGGGGCTGCACAGCGCAGGCACTCCGCACTCACCTCAGGATCTGCCTCCTGGGAAACATTCCCAATTATCTGCTCTCCCTGCCTGCCCTGTTCCTCACAAAATGACTCGCTCAGACTTTTGCAATGCTGCTCCCAGAGGAATCAGAGCATTTCCAGTGGGATGTCTCCTGAGTGAGAAGTTTCCAAGGTGGGTGGAGCTCGGGGGAGTCTGCAGAGCCCTCACTTCACCCACCCCCAAGCCAGAAGTGCGTTCCCATCTCCCTGGAGGAGCCAAAACCCTGTGGAACAGCTTAAAAAAAAAAAAAAATCAAAACCCATGGGAGAAATCAGGGAGCACCAGGGGTGTCAGCAGCATCCCTGTCCCTGTGTCACCTGAGGTCCCTCAGCCACAGCCCTGTCCTGGCGTTGTCACTGAGCCACGAGATCAGTGAGGTCTCACAACAGGCTGGAGTTCATGAAATGATGAAGCTGAGCGATTTTAGCCTGATTGAAACAAAATATTTAGAGAAGGCTTTCCAGTGTTTATAGTAGGGGTTTGGAATTTTTATTTCATTGGAAATTTGGAGCTGCTGACACTGCTGCTCAAATCTGGGATGAAAGAAGACTGGAACAGTGGTGTTTTTGGCTGACTGGGAATGTTGTGCCACAGCCAGCTCTAACAGCCTTGTCTCATTCCCCTCCAAGCAGAGGATAAAAGAGAAATATTTTCACTTTCCCAAAGAAAGCCAGAACAAAATTCCTAACTTAAGTTTGCAGCTGCTGGGGAAGGAGAAAACTGCTCCAGTGACTCCTGAAAGTTTGCAATGATTGAAGTGATGCTGCAGGTGAGCTACAACCTGGGAATGCCAACATTTTCCATACTGGGCTGCTCCTTCGGAACCCAAATCTACTGGACACTGCTTTAGGAGCATTCCAAGGTGCACCTCATTGGGAAAAGCTTTATTTGCAGGAATGGCTTTAGATTTAAATGAGATATTGCAAAGAAATTCTTCCCTGTGAGGTGCCCAGAGAAGTTGTGGCTGCCCCTGGATCCCTGGAAGTGTCCCAGGCCAGGTTGGGTGGGGCTTGGAGCAGCCTGGGATTGTGGGAGGTGTCCCTGCCCATGGCAGGGGCAGGGTGGGATGAGCTGCAAGGTCCCTTCCAGCCCAAACCATCCTGGGGCTCTGGGAATGTCCCTGTTGGCTTGAGTCCTTGCATGTGCTGGAGCGATGTTTTTAGCTCTGGAAGACTTCATTCATTATTAAATTTCCCTTCTCACATCTCTTCCTCCCTGCAATGACCTGGACTTAATAATTTGAGGAATTTCATTGCATTGCTGTGGGATTCTGAGTTGCAGAGACAGGGAGAGCCGGATGCTCCCTCTGGTGGGGCTGGCACGGTGTGGGGGCTGCTGCCAGGTCCCACAGCTGCTCCTCCAGACGTGACCCAGCCCTCGAGGTGTCAGGGACTGGGAGACTGCAAGGGATGAAACCCCATTTCCCTTCCCTTCAGCTGCAGCTCTGCTGGGAGAGCTGGGAGGAGCTGGGAATGCTGTGAACACAGGTGGATGGAGGAAAAGCCTCAGAGTTTCCATTAAAAGAGGATCAGCCTTATTCCAGCTGTGGCAGAAAGATGGAAGGGCTTCTCTTCTCCCTCCAAGGAAATCCCAATCCCAGTGAGCTCATGCGTGTCCTCGATTGGAAGCTCCCACCACGACTCTGCAAAGAGCCGAGCCCTGAGCTGAGCTCAGCTCCTCCGGCTCCTCAATCAATACTCCCTTCCCAGGTTAATGCAGTCAGCAGCTCAATTAAGGGAAAACCCCGTGGGAGTGGGAATAAGTGTGGGTTTGGATGGAGCGAGCAGCAGGTCCCTGTTACCCGGCTCCCAGTGCAATCAAACCCAGGCTGTTGTGCCTGGAGAGCTCTCCTGGAGCCAGCTGTCTGCATGGGACCCGTCAGCACCCCAGATCCCCAGGAAATGGGCTTTGGGAACAGCCTGCAGGACCTTCCCGAGCTTGGGAATGTTCTGGGTATGGCAGCAACAGGAGCAGCAGTAGGGAGGGACACAGGACCCCCTTTGCCAGGGAGCGATGGAGCTGGGAGAAGCCTCCAGCTAAAACACGGAGAGTTTTGTCTCCCTGTGCCCACAGAGCTCTTTGTGTCCCCAGGCTGGGCTGACAGGATGAAACCTGCAGTAAATGAATGCAATCAGAGTGAGGAGGGAGTTCCTGTCTCTGGCAGAGGACATTACAGGGGAGGGAGGAGGACAGGGATGATGTACGAGAGACAGGAGCGTTCCCCACCTCCTTCCTTCCTCTAATGAATTTTTCCCATTAGCTTGAGGTGATTTTGTGAAATCCATGTTGACTCTGATGTCGCAGTCCCTTCCTCCGTCTATGAGGACAGGAGAGAGGGACAGCACTGGAGAGATCCAGGGCTGAGGCTGTCACCTGGAATGCAGGAGCGTGGGCCCAGCAGTGACCTGTGAGAGCGATTCCTTTATTGACCCAAGTGAATAAAGTGCAGGGACAGACCCTTGGTGAGGTGGGGAGGGAGGAATGGGATCCATTATTTCCTTCTGCGATAAGTCCTTGGCTGGGCTGGCAGTTGGAATCAGGAAGATCATTTCTCTAATCCAGATGGTTAATAAATGTGGATTGCTTTGCTAAAACCACTTGACAAAATGCAATTACTGCTGGCTGCAGAGCTTCCAGACAAGGAGCCAGGCTGGGAGCAGGCTCTGCTCTGGCTGGAAAAGCCACAGTCCTGAGGGAGCTGCTGTAATTTCTGGGGCCATCCCAGCAAAGGGCTCAAAGGTGTTTCCTACACTCACCTTTCGTTGGGAAATTGAGGTGCTCTCCTTCACCTGCATCCTGGTGCTCAGCACAAAATGCTGGTGCTGATCCCATTCTCTGCTCTTGGCATGTCCAGGTTGGGATATGGACACGGGGGCCTGGCTGAGGGAGGGATTGTCCCACTCTCCTCTGCCCTGGGGCAGTTTGGGGCACTGCAATATCAGAAAGATTTAAACATGTCAGAGAGTCCAAAGGAGGGACACACGGGCATGGAGGACGGTCTGGAGGGGACACATGGGACAGGGAGTGGCTGAGGGAATTTTGATTGTCCAGCCTGGAGAAAAGGAGCCTGAGGGCCGAGCTCAGCAAGGGCTGCAGCTCCTCCCAAGGGAACAGCTCTGATCTCTGCTCTCTGTGAGCAGGGACAGGACAACCCAGGGAATGGATGGAGCTGTGTCAGGGAGATTTAGGTGGATATCTAAACAAGGTTCCTCCCTCAGAGGGGGTCAGGCACTGCCCAGGCTCCCCAGGGAATAGGGACGGCCTCAAGGCTGCCAGAGCTCCAGGAGTGTTTGGACAACACTCCCAGGGATACACAGGTTGGGATTGCTGGGGTGTCTGTGCAGGGCCAGGAGTTGCACTCAATGATCCTGGTGGGTCTCTTCCAACTCAAGAGGTTCTCTAATTCCATGTTTTATTGGTGCTCCTTGGCTATGGGAGCAGTCGGGTTCCTCCTGGCTGGGAGCCCCAGGGGAAGCTCCCCCAGCCCCGGGGTGAGGACCCGTGGTGGGTGCAGGGTTGGATTCTGGGCTGGAGCCCACTCTGAGGTTTCATTGCAGCCTTGCACAAGAAGCAGTTTGGAGGTTAAAAGCGGCACACTTGTGTTTATTTCTCCACTTTGGCACATCTGCTACTCACTAAAGCTATTTTGGGGGCTCTAAAAGTGGCAGTTTTAGAGAGCTCTAAATGGGTCAGCAATTTCCGGGTTTTTTTTTCTTTCCTGAAAAAATATAATTTGAACCACAGATGGGAGACATTCAGAAGGGTGGAGAGAAGGGTTTGGGGACACGTCTTCCATCCTCAGGTGAGACAGGTCTGGGAGTGAGATGAATGAACATTCACATTTGGGGCTCTCCCCTTTTGAATGCAGCTCACCCCATCCTTACACCGACCCTGGGGCATGGATGAATGTAATCCTATAGAATTCCATGTCCTCAAATAAGGGATGTGATTCCAGGTGAATTTTCCTTGATTTGCTCTGGTGGGAAGAGTCTGTGGTGAGCAGCACTTTCCAGTCTGAGCTCAAAGCAGAGATGTGGTTCTCTATGTCCACACTTTAATTCTTAATCCCATCTCCACGCCAGACTCCCGGAGCTTCTCCAGCCCCAGGAATGCTCCCTGGGAGCTTTCTAGGTCAAATAGATATTTTTTTTAGAGGAAACACTTAAAACTGAAATGCTGCAGAATTTCCCCTGAGGTTACAGAGTTTGTTTAGGCTCCTCCAAGCAGAGGATCTCAATCACTGGGAGCTGCAAACCTCCCCCAGACGTTCACCCAGCTCCCATCACGGGCACAGCCCCGTTTCCAAGTTTGTACAGCAAACAACAACACCAGGGCTGCTCCCTCCACAGAGCAACTTCCAGGGGAATGGCAGAGCTGAGCGAGGAAGAGGAGCAGGGGCAGAGTCAAACAAGGAAGAGGAGCAGGAACTGAGGAGTCAGAGCAGGGACCACATAGCCAGGAGCAGGCACGGGTTGGATCAATGATCTTAAAGGTCTTTTCGGACCTAAATGATTCCATGATTCCACAAGGCCTGGGAGCTGCTGTCCAGCCCCTTTGCAGGCTCACATCCAGGGGAGGAGGATGGGGAGGCTCTGTGGGAGGGGGTTACCAGCGGGTCAGGAGGAGGATGAGGGGCAGGGAAGAGGGAAAGGGCAGAGGGGCAGTGAGGGCCGTGTCTCCCTGCTGTCCTCAAATGCAAAACATTCCCTCTGACCACCTGATTTTCCATGTAAAAATAACCCATTCTCAGCGTGGTGGTGGCTCAGAGAAACACAATTTATCACAACACAAAGGCAGGGTTGAGGATGTGCATTTGAGGGTGGCAGGGGTCAGGTTTGGACCCCGATCAGTGAGTTCTAAAAGAGCTTTATGGGGACAGAGAGACCCAAGGGTGGGATTTGAAGGCAGATTTTGGTCTGTTGGAGGTCACATCCATTTTGAACCCTCTTGGTGGTTGAAGGTTGTGCCACCATTGGCACTTGGATGTCCTTAGCGCCAGCCAAACCTTGGGCCAGGTTCTCTGCAAACATCTCCGCCAAAATCCATGGAAACCAGCACAGAATCAGCTGAGGAGTGACCCCACACTTCCACAGGCATTTCTGCTTTCCAGTGAGCATTGACCTGCTCGAGCTGCTGCCTCTTCCAGGCGCTGCTTCCCCTTCCAGGGCGCTGCTTCCCGGGCTCATCCTCTTGGAGCAATTATCCCGCTGTGGATCCGCCTTTGCAGAGCCAGTGGGGAGAGGAGCTCAGGGTGGAAGGACTGCAGGCAAGTCAGAGCTAGGAAAGCAATCAATTGTTCGTTAATGGAGTTACAGTAAAGATGTTATCCAAAACCACCGTGGCTGCCTAATTATTCATAACATCCCTCTGGAGATTCTCCTTTTGGCAAACTGTGAATCTCTGCTTTGTTGCCACAATAAAAGCAGTTTCAGGGCTGTAAATGAGAGGGTACAAATTACCATGGAGCCCCTGACAATATGGCAGCTCCCGAGCCTTGGATTACATGGTAATTTCCATGCAATATCCAAGTTATTACATGGTAAGTGCCATGTCATTACAGGCTAAATGAATGATTATCACCCCTGCTTGACAAATTCACCTGACAAATTTTCCTCCCTCCTCGGTCTCTGGGATGTCTGCAAGCAGGATGCTGTTTCCATGAGGAATAGCATGGCCAGGATGGGCTCTTCCACCCCTGGATTTTCCCAGTCCCACTTGGGCTATGGCCGTGGACAGCACAGGGTTGGATGGGCTTTGTAAGGCTGTGACCCTGCTCTGTGTGTGTATTCCAGACACAAAATATTGATAAGAATTTTAGAATATCCATGCCAGTGGAAACAGCTTCAAAGTACCCCAAAGGAACAGAAATGCTCCAGCGCAGCTGAAGGAACTGTTTGAAATCCTGAGTTAACAGGAGTAGAAAATTATTTACAGTCTTCTCTCAGCTTTATCATTCATGTCCTGAATATTCCAAAGCTCCTCTGCACACACTGAGAAACAGCTCCAGCTGGGGAGTGGAGGTTTTCCACTTTGTATGACTTAAGGCTGCTTAAAACTTCCATGGACCTGATCCAGAGTTCTGTGACACCTTTAAATTCTCTTGCATTAGGCTTGAGGAAGTCTCATGGATTTAAGGAATGGCCACAGCCTCATGCAGAACAAGAATTCAGCTGCTCAGAGAACTCAGGTCCTGAGAATGGCCATGGTTTTTCCACAGGAATATCTGTGGGTGTCTGTATTTAACCTACAGATCTTTCTAGAGCACGGTCAGGCCCAGCCTGGTGATGTTTGATGGGTGTTAGGGGCATCCAGCCTGAATATGAGCACAAGGAGAGATGTTCAGCCACAGGCAGTCAGTGCCACTTCCCAGACTGGGAGTTCTACCCTGGAGAATAAACAACCAACAAGAAAGGGAAAGATTCAGAAATGTCAAATCCTTCAAGCCCTAACACTTCCCTGGGCCTCAGAAGCTCCAGCCCCTACATTCCTGCAAGGTCTGTGTTTTATTTGCACTGGTATCCCCTGGGAAACCAAACTCTGGATGGGCCCAAAGCTCCACATCCCCTCCTGTGCCTCCTCAACGTGCTTCCTCCCTGTCCTGCTCATGCTAAGGACTGACAATCCAGAAGAAATGCTGCAAATATTTGTCCCATGTCCCCTCCCAAGGCAGACTGAGAGATGAAAAGGGATCTTTCCTTGATATTCCAAACATCCCATGTGCACACAAAGTTCCTTGGCAGGACACCTGTGTCTCAACTATTCCCACTGTTCAGAGACTTCTATGGGAAACGGCTCTGCTTTGGCCCTAAAACCAACAACTACAGCAAAAGGAGGAAACCTCCTTCTGTCCTGCACCATCACAGGCACCAGAGCACCACCCTGGTTATTCCTGGGTAACCAGCTCCGTGTTCTCCCTGCCCAACCTGGCGAGTTTGGAATTGGGAGATCGCCACCCACCTCTTGGCACAGGGACAATTATCCTGCAGTAACTGCAGAAATAATCCCAATCCATGAGGACAAGCAACATTCCCGAGCCTTCTGATGGTATCTGCAAAGCTCAGAGCTGGCTTGAAATGGAAAAGGAGAAAACAGCCCAGGTAGATCTGGAGCTGCTGAAAGGGCAAAGGAGAGAATCATGGAATCATAGAACCGTGTAATCACATGGGTTGGAAAAAACCTCGGAGATCTCAGGTCCAACCATCAGCCCAGCACCACCCTCACACTCCCCACTAAACCACACCAAGTGCCACATCCCCGTGAGTTTTGAATATTTGCAGGGTTGGTGAGGGGCTGGCCATTGTTCCCCTGCTGTCCCTGCCCAGAAACGGGTCCCCAGTCCCTCTGCAGAGTAACAAGCAATGCCCATTCTGCGACTGTTCCAAATTATCACCACGGATAAAATTGCTGCCCCATTGCTCCAGCAGCATCCCAGGGCAGGCCCTGCCAGCTCCCTGCCACCAGGGCCCGTGGGCTCTCCCTGTGGGCGCCGGCGCTGCTGCAGCAGCTCCGAGGGACAATTAGGCTTCATCAGGCGGCGCTGACATTTAGCACCAACCCCCCCTCCCATCTCCTGCCTGAATTTCCTTGCTCGCCTTTCAGAGCAAGAAATAAATGGTGCATTAGAGAGAAGGAGAGAGAGATGAGCTTTATTAGCTGTTTATGGAAGAAATTAAAATTGCTCATTAGAAACCACACCACCGGCAGTGCCCCCCTCGCTGGCAGGGCCCCGATGGTTCCGTGGGGAGCACTCGCCGTGTATTTATTTGGGCTGGCACCTGCCCGGCGCCTCCCTGCCCTTCTGCAGATGGGCATGGGGGGACTGCGGGGAAATGTCACCGCTCCTTCCCCCCTCCCGAATCACCGCTTCCCCCTCCCGAGTCGCTCCTTCTGGTCGGCATCGCCGCCGGCAGCTCGGGATGCTCGGGATGCAGCAGAGCAGCCGGGGTTCGCTGCGCTTTGGTGGGGAGGATGAGACGGGCGGGGAGGTGACCCGGTGGCCATGCCATTCCTTGGTGTCCCACACCTACTGGGGCAGTCCTGGGGTTGGCCCGGTGGAGAGGTGGCTCTTCCTCTCCATTTCTCACCTCCTGAGCAGGCAACGTTCCCTGTTGCCATTTTACACCCAAAACTTCTAACACAAGGGCTTGTTCGAAGTTTCAGGGCTAAGTCGAGCCAGCTGAGCCATCTCTGCTCATGGCCAGCTTGGCCTCCTGCTCCTCCTTTTTCTCTTCCTGCTCTCCCTTCTCCAAGCCCTCCTGCCCTTCCCGCCAGCCCCACCGTGCTGTGCCCACCGAGCTGCCTGTCCTGGCTGCGCCGTGACCCCGCCGTGCCGCACTGGTGGCACCGAGGGCAGGCGGGAGGAAGCGGGGCCAGGAGCACTTCAAAGGCTCTGTATCTCCTCACGCGGCTGCCATAAAAAACAATCCAGGTTTCCGCTCCCGAGTCCCGCGTTGCCCTCACAAGGGACATCTCTGGGGGCAAACGGATAAATCTTTCATCTCCTCGCTCTGGGTTTTATTAAATGCCTCGCACATCCATGGAAAACGCAGATTGCTGATAAATTCGGGCTGGTTACGGGAGAGGCAGATGGAGATTAACTCGCTGGACCGACTGGAAGTTGGTTATTTCCAGGAAGATGGAGAGCTCCGGGATGTGCCGGCACCAAAAGGCACAGCCTGTCCGTGTGGCACAGCCTGGGAGAGCACTTTGGGAGAGCAGCTGCTCCCCTGGAGAGGTGCTCACACCCTCCTGGCTCCAGGGTTGGAGCTGCACAAGCTTGGCAAAGCTCAGGATCACGGAAAGGATGTTTAACCCTGGACCAGCAGGGTCCTGCCCAGAGCAGGCTCAGCTCAGGGAAGGGGAGGTCCCAGGGCTCAGCATTACCTGGCCCCACTCAGCAACAGCCCTGCTCCCCATCACCCCCCGTACACCTGTATGGATATTCCTGGGAGATCTCTGCGAATATTGTGAGGGTGTGGGTGAAAATGATGCCTCCTCACCCAAAAATCAGGCACAGCTACAGTGACTCACGGCTGGGAGGGAACCAGGCACTCAAGGAGTGCAAGTCTTTCTGCTCACATGGGAGGTTAAGGCGTTTCATTTTCCCTGAGCTGTTCAGGGAATTTCAAGTCCCACCATAAGGGCTGAATGAACCTGTTTAATCAACAGCTCCACAGGCTCCAAAGGGTCCTCAGGCCTCTCAAACTGGGCTGCAAGCATAGAGAAATAGCATCTTCTCCATATCTCGGATGGAGGAAGGCAGAAAGTCATGGGACAAAGCTGTAGCAAAAAAAAAAAAATAGTGTTCACAAGGAGCAATGCTTTCTCCAGCCTGGCAAGGTGACTCCAGGTATGGAGGCTCCATCCCAAAGGTCTCCTGGAGCAGTCTGGGCAGCCATGGAGGGCTCAGATAACAACAGCTTATCCATCTGCTTGAGGACAGACTCAATAAATGTAGAAAAGATTTGGCCCAAGATATAAGATGAAATAAAATCAGGAACAAGAAGCTCAAGAATGAACTTCAAATGCCCTTTGGGGTAGCCAAGCACTCGGGGCTGTTCTAATCAGTAACCTCCCCATTCCCCGGCCGCTGCAGCGAGCCCTGCTAAGCAGACAGATTTTCCATTAAGCCTGGAAGAAATGGCAAAGTGCCTTAATGAATGTCAGAGTTAATACCCCGTTTGTTATAGGCTGCGACTGCAATGTGATGGGTTTATAAAGCCGGCCCCTCATTACCCTTATCAATATTATTCTTACTCGGTTCCCGTCTGCAAGCCAGATCCGCATCCAGCCCTTGGCTGCTTGACATGGGAGCTGGCTGCCTGAGGATCTGCAAGCCATCCTGCATCAGGGCATTTTCAAACCAGTAAAAAAGGGAATAAAATCCAAGAGCTAAGGCAGGTTGAGCGTACAGAGCGTGTGTCTGAGCGAGCGCGCGGTGCGAGGCATCGCTGCAGCCGCTGCGGCTCTGATTGAAACCAGACTCAGGAAAGAAGGGCTGTAAACGTTTTTTCACTGCCTGTCCTAAGAAATTTATGTCTCACCCACTCCATCATCTCCTTCAGGGCTGCCTTTTTTTGCAGCTGTCTTCAGAGACCATCGGCTGAGCCCCTTTATGAAGTCCAGTCCATGATGTCACACAGAACCATAACTCACTCACCTCCCCGGCTGGGCTCCGCGCGGGGGTGCCCCATAAATAACGGCCCAGGCCGCGGGGAAGCCTGCCCTGCTCCAGGAAAACCTTCCTGACATCGGAAGGGAACAGAGAGGAACATGCACATGGGGCAGGGGGACCCAGAGTGGGGTTTGATGAACACAAAGCCACAGCTGCTCAGAGCAAATGGGACAGAAAAATCAGTGACACAGCCCAGCAGAAACTTGCTCAGGAGAGGCCAAGGTGAGCCCCAGCTGCCCAGATATCCATTAAACCTTCCAGGGCTCTCCCTCCTCTGGAGAAATCCAAACCATGTGCTGGAGCCCCAGCCCAGGGTGTTGTTTGCTGCCTGGGATTAAAACAACTCAGCAGCCGGGATGGGTCCATCCTTCCATAGCACCCAATTGGTCATGACTAAAATGCGCTCTGACTCTGGGGTGTTTTTGGGCCCCACAGCCTGGTGGAGTTGCTGCTCACCCATCACACTTCTCCAGAGCAGGTGTCCACATCAGAGAGCACCAGGCCCCCACCACGGCCCATCCCCACAGTGGGGAAGCCGAGGGTAATTGTTTCATTGTGTCTGATAACATGTGGTTTTGCCATATTTATAATCCAGCGCTATTAAAAGGGGAAAAAAGAGATCAACTCAAAATCCCTCCACCGCAGTTGGCTCTAATTGTCCCTGTCCCACCACTTCCCCCTTTCCCAGTCCTGCTTGTGGGCTGTTTTGGCAGCAGAGCCAAAGCAGGAATGAGCTGTTGGGATGAAGTTTATCCTTTGCTGGGATGGCCTCGCTGGGAAGGACAGAGCACTCTCGGTTTTCCTGGGAAGTCTGGACTTCATCTGCTTGGGAGCAGAGCCTGAGGAGTGCCACCTCCCTGGGACACCTTCACCTCTGTGCTGGAGCCACAGCGATGGTAAGTCACAACCTTCCTCTTGGAATTTCATCAGTTAATGCCACTGGAACTCTGCAGTCAACTGGGCTGGTCCTGAGAGCTGGAAAATGCACAGGCTGAGAACAAAGGGCTCTTCTCACATCTCCTGCGTTTCTTCTCTTCCCCTTGTGGATTTGCAGGGGTTGGACTCATAGTCTCCAGACACTTGTAGAACCACAGAAGTCCCCTCCCCGTGATGGCTGTTGCCAGGAAAATAAACAAGCAGAAAGACTCCAACAGCATCTGCAGGACATCTCCTGAGCCACACATTCCAGAAAACGTGGGAGCTTTGGAGGGTAGGAGCAGGTTCCGAGTCCTTGGTGGTACAGGCCATGTTCTCAGTGCCTGGAGCTGTGCCACACAGACAGTCTGTCCCACTGAAATGTCCTCAGGGACTGGGAATGCTGTGCAGCCATTTTCAGTGCCTGGGCATCTGCTGGAGTATGGGATGCAACCAGGGATTCGGTCCTGAGCTGGAATTTATTGCCCTCTCCTCTCCTTTCCTCTCCTCAGTAGATACAGAAGTGGGGAAGGGTGATAGTGTATTTTTCCCTTTCTTTCCTCCCAAACTGAAATTAAAACCAGCCAAAAGCCCACAATGATGGGAACGTCTGTGAGCTGGAGTGTGCCCGGGGTGGCCATGGGATGCTCCAGGCAGCTGATGGGTGGACCTTTCTCCCACACCAAAGGATAATATTTATGGAAAGGGCTCTCCCATGTATCCCCAAATCCCCACAGCCTTCTTAGGCTTCTCTTTCTCTTTTATTTTAATATTCCAAGTTGCACTCAAAGGCCTTGACACCACCCCAGCAGAGCTTGCCCATTATCCATGGGATGCAGAGGTGGGCTGTTGCCACAGCACTGCAGCATCTTCTCCTTCACAGCGGTTCCTGGGGGGCTTCACTGCTCTGTACCTGCACAGGGCCTCTGGATCCCTCACCAGGGAGGGCCCTGCTGGGGGCTGCACCAAGGATTCCACAAGGAATCCAAGGATTTCTCTCCCTCCAGATGCGTCCCACTGGTCCTTTGCCACTGGGTGATACCCGGCGCCCGTCAGCCTTTGTGTTCCCTCCCTGCGGAATGTGGGGGATCCCCACGGAGGAGCACGGGGCAGGGATGTGGCTGTTACCCCCCAGCCCTCTCTCTCCCTTTCCCCCACTCCCGTCCCTTCCGGTGCATCCAGCTCCCCTCAGCGTGGCTGCCTCCCGTGCTGGGATAATCACTCCAATATTGCCGTGGCATTTGGGATTCCGACAGCACTTGGGGGGCTCCTGGCTCCCTCCGTGGGGCTCCTCGCTCCCTCCGTGGGGCTCCTCGCTCCTTCCGTGTCCCCGCACCGCCGGGAGGGCTGTGAGCGCTGCTCGGCTTTGCTCCCCCGCCGCACAACGGAGACAATGGCGTTGGAAAAGCCGAGGATGGAAGGGAGGGAAGGGGCTGGTGTTTAACCTCTCGCAGGCAGCGCGATGAGCCGGGGCTGGCGTTGTCAGGGGGACGCCAGCGGAGCTCTCCGCCTGCCCACGCCGCTGCCCGCTCCCGCTGCCCGCCGGAGCTGTCAGCTCCCATTACCGCCCTCAATGGACGCGGCCGTCCCCCGGCACAAGGAGCCTTTATTCCTCTGGATGGGAACCAGGAGGAGTGGGAGAACGCGGCGCTGCGTGGGCTCGGATCCCCCAGCTGGGATGTTTCGGGGTCTGATTTTACAGGCAGCCAGCGAAGGGGGGGCAGGGAGCCCCGGGGTGGGAGCGGCTCTTCCTCCCTCACGGGCCCTTCCCGGGGTGGTGGGAGCCGTGCAGACTTTGTCACCTGGTCCCTGCTGTCGCATGAGTCACCGCGCAGGAATTAGAGCATGTAATGGTCCCGTTTCCATCCCGCCATTCCGGGATCTGAGTGTTGCTGATGGATCCGGCCCCTGTGTCCCACCTGGCCGGGACAGCTCGAGGTGACACCTGCCGGGGGAGGGCCTGGGGTGCCGGGCTGGCCGCGGGGGCTTTGGCAGGGCTCGGTTTGATGGGGTTTGTGGTATCGGTTGTCAGGGAGTTCGTGCCTGACGTCGGGAAAACGCTTCCTGGCAGCTGTGCCGCAGTTTGGAGGCTGCAGCCTGAACGGGGGGACCGTGGCCGGGCCGTGGGGACTGTCCCCGTCCGGAGGAGGCGGGACAGGAGCCGCCTGTGGACGCTGCTGCGGGAGCACCACGTGCGAGCACAAACCCTGCAAGCGGCAGGATATTGTCAGATCCAAGCAGCACTGGTGATCCACGGCTGACCACGGAGAGATGGAAAGCTCTTCCCAAGCTGTGCTTTAATTTTTCTCTTTCTGGAGAATTTGGAAACATCTGTGCCTGCCTCTCATATTACTCTGATTTTGGTGTCATCTTTGCCTTCTGATCCTTCTGAGAGGAGTTGTGGTGGTTTCTTTTCCCTCGATCCAGATTGTGCTGAGTATCCATGTCGCTGCCTTCCCGCGAGTTCACACTTGATTTCTCTCTGAAATCTTGGAAAAATACCATCCAGGCTGGGGGATTTACTACACTTTCTCCAGTTGCTCCCTGATTTCCTCCTTAGAGACGGCCCTGCCCGCTAAGGTCACATTCTGATTTCCTATGCACAATGCTTTTGAAATGGAAATGTTTCCCCTCATTGTCTTCTCCGGTAAAGATCAAGAGGAAGAACGTGTTTCTCCCGGCTTTTCCACCCTCCATAATCGTCCTCTTCTCCCCAGGGACCAAACGAGTGCCACAGTCCCACACGCCACAGTCTCACTGGCAGTATCTTGTGTGTGAATTCACGAATTCAGTGAATTTCCAGGCTTGTTCTGGCACCTCTTGGGTTGTTTTGGGACACTCTTGTTTCTGATCCACAAAGAAGCTTTCCAATCCAGGAAGAACTTTTCCATCTAATTTAAAAGGGGATATTTCTGTACCTCCAGTTAACACAGTCTCTATTCCCATGGCCAGAATAGATTCCCCTTTATTCTCTTTATTCCTGACTCACCTCCCTGAACAAGCCAGGTGGGTCCAGCATGATCACGTCCTGGATTACCTCCAGGAGATTGTCCCATCCCTCCTGCTCCAAAGGACGTGTCAGGAGAGGAGAGCCTGCCTGAGAGGCTCAGCACCCCCAGCACTGCTGGGCTGGATCTGGGCCAGGTGCCTCAGCCCCCAGCCCTTCATCTGCAGCTCAGCTCCCGTCTCGTGCCGGGGCCGTGCCAGCAGAACTCCAAGGAATGCCATTTCCCGATGTTCTGCTTGTTAACAGTTGCCCACAAAGATTTAAAAGTCTCAGATGTGTGTCCAATCTGTTGGCTTTGGTAGAGTGATCAGAAGGGACCCAAAGGACTTGTGACTATCTTGAAATGTTATTAGAAGTTTGTCTGAATCGCTGATTTTTAGAACAATAACCTTCCCAAGGACTTCAAGCCATTCCTCTGCAAATTGGATTTAAAATAAAATTAAAATGTGATGGAGGGGAATTTTCTATATGCTGGGGGGGAGGATTTCTGCCGGGGCTCAGTGAGCAGAGGGTGTGGTGCAAAATGTACAGAATTATTTTAGCTGAAGCATACGTTCCTCCGTGCCCTTTTTCCCAGTCTCTCCTGGAACAGGAACTCCATAACATTTGATCCTTTAGACAAACTTTCAAACCCATAATGTTCAAGTGGGTTTGAAATTAGGCGTAAAGAGTTTGTTCATCCTGAGGAATCTCTGAAATGGATTTGTGAGAGCCCCTTGTTTTACGCTCGGAATCCAAGGAAGCAACCAAGAATCACCCAGAGCAGAAAGAAATGAGAATTATTGGGTGTAGTGATGCACTTTTACACACCCAGCTTAAGCATCTCCTCTCCAGGGCAGCATCTGGTCAAGGACACTCCTCAGATCTCATTAAACTTGTCCCTCTCATTGCCCATCCCTGGTGTTCCTACCAGGAGATGATCCCAGAGAGACGCTGGCTGCTGCTGTTATTAGTGATGGAACAGGGAGAAAATTGGCACAAATCATTAAGAGTGTCTGATAATTCTCCAGGCGAAAGCCCAGCTGGGCTCAGCAGCTTTCTCAGATCCATTTCCTTGATTTACAGCCATCATTATCCTGGGAATCCTTCACCCCTGCAGCGCTGCTCAGCCGTGAGCCCCGGAGCCTCCTTCCCTCATCCTTCAGCCACAGGAGCCTAAAGTCAACCCCACCTTCACATTCCCACCCGGTGAGGTCTCCAGGGTCTGCTGGTGGAAACTGGGAAGAGACAGGGGATGGTTTCCTCTGGTGGCCAAAGGCTGTGCTTGGTAGTCATTTGAAAAGGACTGCTCATGCTCCTCGACTGTGTTTTAGTGGCAAATCCATGCAGGACTGGATTTCCTGTGTAGGATGGCTTCCAGGTCCTTCCCAAGACAGAGGAAATGCTGATGAACAGAGAGCTGAGGGGGCACCTGAGCTCCCTGAGGAATGGCCAGTTCATTCCCATATTCACTATTCCCACATAATGGGGATCTGTGACTCATTCCTGCTTTCACTTTCCCCAGATAATGGCAGTCGTTGGCTCAATCCCATGTTCACTTTTCCCAGGTAATGGGGAATGTTGTCATCCCCACTGTGCCTTTTCCTGGATGCTGCGGAAGAGGAGCACTCCCAACCCCTGCAATAATTCCTGGAGGATCCTGTTCCTCCCCTGCCCCGAGGTGTTTATTGAGCCTGAGCTGGCAGGAGTGATCCTCACCTCTGGATCCTCACTCTGGATGGCAGAGCCAGGTCACAGCAGGGACAGGGACAAAGATGCCACCACACCATCACCCACCTTTGCCTCCCCACCCTGCCCTGGGACTGCTCTCAACGCTTCCTCTCTGGAAGTTTTCACGTCTACTTTCTGGATCTCTTTGCCAGCCAGCACAAGGGAAGGATGCTTTGCAGGTCCTCTCGATTTGGGAGAGCTTTCCCTATAAAAGAGGAAGGAACACCCAGCAGCACTGAGGGAATATTTCCATTTTGTTCATTCAGACACCGGAGCCTGGAGTCGGTTTGTGAGCCCTGAGCTGAGCCAGGTGTGGGGACAGAGCAGGGGGAGACCAGAAAACCCCTCTGCACAGAGGTCCTGGGGCTCAGCTTGCCAAAATAATGTCACTTCATGGAGCTTTCAGGTGACACCAGTAGAAAGGTACCTGCCAGGGCTGCCCCTGGTGCCTGTGGCCCCACAGCCACAGGGTTTTAGGCAAAGCAGGGAGATTTTCAAGTCCTTCCTCAAAACACAAATTTAGATGAATGTAATTGTAAGATGAAAATAATTTTGTATTTGAAAGTCAAAAGGTTTCTCTTGCAGGAAATATTGAAAAGTCTTAGTTCAGCCTAATTTGTTTATTCTTTAGGGGTAAGGGAGAAAAGGGATAAAGAAGCAAATACAGAAATAGGTGGAACATGTCAGGTTTTTTTGTTGGTTTCTTTTCCTCCAATTCTGAATTTTGCACCTCTCATAAACTGCTGATAGGTGCATTTATCCAACTTCAACTTCTACAATATCCATTTATCAGCCGTGGCAAAGCCTCTAAAGCAGCACTTCCCTGCTGCATGGCTCCTACCAGGGAAGCGACAACCACGATGCTTCCGGCCATTGGGAACACAAGACAAAACCATGGAAACACTGGGCTTCTACCCTGCCTCATGTACCCATCAGCGCCCTCGAGCAGGTTTTGTGTTCTCCGTGTTTTCTGTGCTTCAATCCCTCCGCAGCCCCCGCTGCCGCCGTGCTTTGTGTGGCTGAGCTTTCCCCGGGATGGTTTTCCCATTGTCGTTCACGCAGGGCCAAAGGCAGAATGCATTAGAGCCACGGCGGGGAGCGGGAGGGGCAGCGATATTTGCCTCTCTTGGAGTTAATTCTCCAAATCGCTTCACATTCGCTCCCTTCCCATTCATTTGGGGCACTTCCGTGGATGTTGCCGGGGGAGGTGAGGCGCTGGTTTGACCCTCAGCTCCTCGGGTTCACTGCAAGGAGCTTTGCCTTTAGAGCAGCTGGGATGGGGAAGATCCGCAAGGGTGCCTGTCGGAACTCAGGACATCCCTCTGGCTGCCCTGGGTGATCCCAGACCCTGGCAAGGGTTCCAGAGACGAGCCACAAGAGTTCGATTAGAACAGTATTAATTTATCACCATGTGTAGATGTAGAATTTTGGGGTTTAATGGGAGTTCAAGGAGACAAGATGGAGGAATTTGGGCATGTTGCTGTCCTTCTGCTTCTTCTTCTTGTCCCCCATCTTCTGGTCTGGTGGTGGCGGCACTTTTGGATTGGTTTAGCACAGAAGTGCAGTGTCTAACATAGGTGATAGGTGTTGGTATTTATCTGTAAACACAGATCACGTAATATTTGGTATAAAAAGTTATGACCGCCCTCAGGGTGGTCAGTGGCCAACGACCAGCACTGTAGCTAGGAGGTGCCCACCCGGAGGGTGCCCAGGGATGTGGGAAAAGCCGGCCCTTCCATGGATCTGCTCCTTTGGGGAGAGCAGTGGGGAAACCTGGCCCAGGGCGGAGCTGCTCCCGTGGCTCCCGCATGCCCCGCAGCCCAGGCTGTCTCCTCTCCGCTGACAGTGACTTTCCTCTTCATTCCAAAGCATGAACCTCGCTGCACCCCGGCCCTGCCATGCCTGTGCTGGTGCTGCAGCAGGATGGGGACCCGGGGCAGCCCCTGGGAGGGTGGCAGTGTTGGGCACAGGGGCCTCGTGCAGCAAACAACCCCCCCGGGGACATCTCGGGGTCACAGCACAGGCTCCAGAGAGGGGACAGGGCTCCTGCACTCACCAGAGGATGAGGGGACACCCGGGAACAGCAGACCCCAAAGCAGCTCGGTCCCCTCCTTTGTGCCCCCAGCATGGAGCCGATGGCAGTGGCCGCCTCTCTGCTGTGTTCCTGCCCAAAACGTCAGGATCTGGAAGCACTGGGATATTTATTCCTGCCTTTTGCCCCTCGGCTCTCCCCGGAGCGATGATATATGAACAGTCCCGGGTTTCCATCCCCTGAAGCTGCTCCGCCAGCCTGATCCACAGCCCCGCTCCTGGGGGTACCCCAGGGCTTTCTCCGGGTCACGGGGCTACCTCTGGATTTCCTGGATTGTCTGAATTCCTCGTGCGAAGTTGTACATTTCTGAAATTCTATTTTTGGATTAATGAACATTTGGCAACAATACCAAGCCTGTTTGTAGCCACTGGGGTGACCCTCCTAATGTATTCCCCATGCCTCCTCTTCCCTCTGGCCAAGCTCCCCCCCAGGAAAGCTCTGGAGCCTTTCCCGAGTTTACCCCAGGAATGGAATCAGCTCCACGTCTGCCACAGTGAATTTTTTCTCTGTCCACAGGCACTTTCTCTTTTCCCCACCTGCCCGAGAGGCAGAAAGGAAGGAGGGGAAGCAGATGGAGGCAGAGCTGCAGACATGAAGTGTGAGAAAGGCAGCGGGGAAGAGGAAATTTGAGCATCAGGAAATTCTTCCGAGCACACCGAGGTGTCAGACAGAGCGATTGCCTTCCCGGGAATGGGGACCAGCCCCACGTCTTGGGAAAAGAAGGGAGACTCAGGTTAGAGCAGACCAAAATCTGCAAGGCCCTGAACTGGCCGGGCTGGGATCAGCACCCACTTGTTTCCCTCCCTGGAGTAAAGGACAATCCATGGGAGGAGGATCCATGGGTTCAGTTCATTTTTCACCTGAATTCCCTCTGCTCTGGAGCCAGGCTGGGAGAGCTGGGTGTAATCAGCTTGAAGAAAAGGTTAAAGGGAGACCTTAGGGTCCCTTCCAGTGCCTAAAGGGGCTCCTGGAGAGCTGGAGAGGGACTGGGGACAAGAGATGGAGGGACAGAACACAGGGAATGACCTCCCACTGCCAGAGAGCAGGGATGGATGGATATTGGGAAGGGATTGTTCCCTGTGAGGGTGGGCAGGCCCTGGCACAGGGGGCCCAGAGGAGCTGTGGCTGGCTCTGGATCCCTGGAAGTGTCCAAGGCCAGGCTGGATGGGGCTTGGAGCAACCTGGGGTAGCAGAAGGTGTCCCTGCCCTTGGGATGAGCTGCAAAGTCCCTTTGAACAAAATCTTGTCTGACATTCCACGATTCCCACAGTGTGGAGACACAGCTGGACTCTGTCCACCTCCAGTCACCTGGTCCCACGTGTCCCCCAAGCCGTGGGGGTTGAAGACTCCTCACAGCTCCTGCCCAGACTCACCTCAGCTCTCAGTGGGAGTTTTCATGCTGTGGGAGTGGGAATCCCATAAAACATCCCAAACTCTCCCTGCACCAGCACTTCCCAAGCAAGTCCCTCTGTGTGGGCTGTGCTGAGGTGACACTTCCAGCCCGCCACCAGACGGGAGGAGTAGCTCATGAACTGATGTAAAACAGGGGACGAAGGGTCCCCCGTGACTTTTTTTTTGCCTATTTCATCCCCAAATAATTCTGCGAGGGAATTTTTGTGTAATTGGATTAAGTGTGGGGAACTTGTCCTTGCTGACAGATTGCACAGGCACCAAACCAACATCAGGGGGGTTGCCACTAAATCTTCCTTCACTGGGAAAAAAAAAAACCCAAACCAAAAAACAACAAAAAAAGCAAATAATAATTCAGGTTTGCAGCCAAACCAGATTTACCCAGCCCCGACGCAGAGGATGGATTGTTCCCCATCAGTCCCACAAAAGCCACTGAGACCCCTTTTTTCCCCTCTAGTTTCATTTCACGGGCACGAGCAACTTCTACACAGCTTTTTTCTGTGAAAGGGGACCATTTTTTAAGAGCAGCCCATGTTTGAGGGACGCGACGCCGCGGCAGATCCGCCGATATCTCCACTCTCCAAAGGAAGGGCTATTAAGGAGATAAGGGACTGGGAGAACACTCTCCCTGTGGCACTAAAGAGTGGAGGAGGGAGATAACTTGGGAGCTCTGGTAAAGCCACCAAACGTTCTGTGAGTAAAACTGTTTGAGGAATCAATTTTCCTCACTGCAGCGATTGTGTTTTCCTGAGGGTGATGTTTATCCGTTGGCTCTGTTCCCGCAGCTCAGACACATCCAAGGCTCGCCCAGGGCCCCATCCAGAGGAGCAGGGGAAGCCTGGTTTAAAACCCACTGTCCTACACACCAGGGGATGCTCAGGTTGGACACCAGGAGGAATTTGTCCATGGAAAGGGTGGCCAGGCACTGGAAGGGAGGGAGGTTTGGAGTCCCCATCCCTGGAGGTCTCCAAGGAAGAACGGGGGTGGCACTCAGTGCTCTGGGCTGGTGACAAAGTGGGGTTGGGCGCAGGTTGGACTTGATGGCCTTGGAGGGCTTTCCCAGCTTTAATGATTCTGTGATTCCATTAATTCATCCCACCCAGTGGCTGCAGCACCCACAAAGGCACCACCAACTCATCCCAGCGCTGCAGGGCGGGTGTTGTCCACCCAAGCTGAGTCCTGTCCAGCTTTTCCCTTTCCAGGCGGTCCCACAGCAAAGCCCAGAGCATATGGAGCATGTGGAGCACTCCTGGATACCCCAAGCTGTCTGTGCCTGCCCAGTTTCCAGTCCTGAGCGTGGAGCCAGCTCCACTGTCAGTTACTTACAGAGCTCCATGGGCCACGTCCAGCACGCCTGCATCAATCCCCAAGCTCTTAATGAGATTACAAAGTTTGTTTGAAAGACACCAATAAAAAGGATTTAAAAATCCCTCGGAGCCTCGCCATACCCCAGAGTGCTTGGCCAGTGGGAGAGCTCCTCCAGCTCCCACGTTTGTTTTCCTTTTGGAGCAGCCGAGGCTGCTGCCTCCTGCATTCCTGTCCATTAGCAGCCTCTTCCCAGGTTGACCCCATGTATTATGGATGCGCTAAAATCTTCATGTTCTGAATAGGAGCTGCATTATTCATGGCTCTGCTTAGAGTTTGTCTTTAAAAGCCCTGCAGCCTTTTAATGAAATGCTCAGATTTTAACAGCAGCCAAGACCAGATATGTTGCTTTACATTTTTTAAAAGTCATCTCTGTGGATTGTTTTCCCCCCTGTTCTCTCCCCTCTTTGAAGGCTCAAGGCCACTCGGAAGACGGGATGGTGGTGTGGGGCAGAGGTGGATGAGGAGGTGTGAGGGTTCAGGGAGGAGAGGATGGGATGTGCTGATGGCCCCACACCTGTTCCAGCCCCACACGTGAGGTCAGGGGTGCTGGATATCCCCTGGTCCCCGAGGGGAGTGGGTGCTCCATGGGACATCAGGGATGCAGCCAGAGGATGCACTGAGTGGGTGGCACTGAGCCTCTCCCAGCCTTGGGCAGTGGTGTTGCTCCTGATTTGAGCGACATCAAGGCTTCCTTGGAATTGTAAGGAGGGAAAAGGGGAAGATGGAGGGAGCAGCACCACCCGGGCCCTGTGGGGTGGGGTCACGGTTCAGTGTGGAAGGTGCAGGTTGGTGGGTGGGATGGAGGGTGTGGGGACCCTGTGGAGCTCCAGAGAGAAATTCCTGAGGCTGGCACGAGCTGGAACAGAGCCAGCATGCCCTGCCTGGTCTAGGAGCAGGGAAGGAGCCCCAAAGGCTGGGCTGCAGCAGCACAACACAGAGGCAAGGCAGCCCCTGCGTGGGCACAACCCCAGCCCCATCCAGGGGCTGCCTCTGCCTCCACCTGCAGTGAATTTGGCCTAATGACTTAAACACAGATCCCGTTTCCAGGCAAACATCCCAAGTGTTCTGTCCCTGGTGGCAGGGGAACTCCTTAAATCAAAGCAGAGCAATCCGATAGCCGGGGCCGCAGCTCGGGGCTTTATTGATCACATCTGGGCTGGGGCAGGGCTGGGATGGGCTGGGATGGGACCAGGAAGGGACAGGATGGGACTTTGGGGAGCTGTGGACTGGGTCCCTGGGGACACACTGCTCTCCTGCCCTCCTCAGAGCCCCAGCCCTGCAGCCCCTGAGGAGCCCCGGCCCTGCAGCCCCTCACATGGAGCACTGGAAAGAGAGAGAAGAAATGCTGGAATTTCTGACAGCTCCAGCCTTTCTGAGCCCAATGCCACAGATTCCTTTTGTCTCTGCAGTTCCCAGGAGCTTCGGAGCACATTGAATGCCGTTGTTATTGTTTGGTAGGGTTTTGTGCTAATTCCTCGTTACCTCTGAGACTCGGGTATAGAAAACTTGGAAAAAAACAAGGGATTGGAGGAATTTCCCTTCCTCTGTGCTCCAAATGCGATTAAACACCGAGGTCCCCTCGGCACGGGGCTGTGACATGTGGTGCTGGCGGTGCAGTGCTGGGGTGGCTGCTTCCCACCCAGGCTCATTCCTGAGCTTCTGGTAGCTCCTGGGAGTGAATGGTGTGGGACACACCAGCGGTGGCAGGTCCCACTGCCCTCTCTGCCATGCCTCAGTCACTCTCCAGGGTGGAGATCCCTCTCTGCAGGGTTTCAGCTCCATGAGAGGGAGGTTTTTGAGGCAATCACTGATTATGGACACCCTGCCAGCACCTTGGGAGCAGCAGGGAAAGGTGGGATGGGGCACTAGGATGGGGAAATATCACCGGGCTGCCTGGCTGAGCTGATCCTGACAGCTGAGCCCAAAGGCAGGCGCCACATGCAGCTCCAGCACTGGCATGACAATGCCACCGTGTCCCAGACCGTGTGCCTGGGTGCAGAGCAGCTCCAGCTGCCTGCCAGCCCCCTGTAGCTCAGCAGGATTGCAGCCCCATCCCTGTTCCTGGGACCTCCAGGCTCCGCATCCTCCCTCTGCACACGTCAGGAGGCTCCGGGAGCCGCGGCCCCTCAGGGGCGCATCCGTCATGTCCCATTTGGGAGGCAGGACTCTTCCCGTCACATTGTTGTGTCTGGAAGCAGGTCACCCCTCGTTTCCATAAGATCACATTTCCAGGCCAGCCCTGCCCGCAGCCCTGCCATTCATGCTCCATTGGAGAGCTGCTGCTGCCTGCACGGAGTGCGGGGATAAAGTGATGTCTTAATTCATTGCACATTCTTAAATAAAGGAGCCGGAGAGAAAGGGAGCGGCTCAAGGTCAGCACTCGTTGCTGAGTGAGATTTCTTCAGCAGATTGTCTAAAATAGCCCGGAAAAAATAAATAAAAGCAAATTGATGGACGCTATATTGAGGCGATGGGAAGTGAAGATGAAAAGAGAAGTGCCAGCTTGACTGCTAGCTTGGTGTGAGAATAAAACCTGCAAAAATATTCTCAGTTGGTATTTTAATGGCTGACCTGAATGCTTAAAAAACCTCAGGATTGCTGACTTGAGCCTGGCAGATGCAGAAGCCATTTGTGCATGGATGACACTGGGAGAATCCTTCAAAAATTATTTAATGATCCATCTCTCCAATTCTGGCTGGAGCTGACCAAATTCACTTGAAATCAAAAGAAAGGCTCCCCATTACTTCCTTGAGCTTTGGATCAGGACCCTGAAGGCATTTAAGATGCTTTGGTTTGTTTGTTTTCTTTTCCGCAGATATTCCTGTGAATACTTTGAGGGGGTGTTAATTGGAATTGGTGGTAGAAGTTGAAATTTGCCGACTGTTGGTTTGATACCTTTGACCTTAAAGCCCCTTGACCTTAAATCCCACCCCCTTCTGTGGGCAGGGACACCTTCCACTATCCCAGGGTGCTCCAAGCTCCATCAAGCCTGGCCTTGGACACTCCCAGGGATCCAGGGGCAGCCACATCTTCTCAGGGCACCCTGTGCCAGGGCCTCCCCACCCTCACAGCCAGGAATTCCTTCCCAATATCCATCCATCCATCACTGCCCGCTGGCAGCAGGAAGCCATTCCCCCTTGTCCTGTCCCTCCACCTCTTGTCCCCAGTCCCTCTCCAGCTCTCCTGGAGCCCCTTTAGGCACTGGAAGGGGCTCTGAGGTCTCTCTGGAGCTTCCTCTTCTCCAGGTGGACACCCCCAGCTCTCCCAGCCTGCTGCCAGAGCAGAGGGGTTTGTGCTGTTTTAATGAGTTACAATTATTATTTTGGCCCTTTAAAATAAACATTAAAAAAAGAAGACTAAAAAAATGGAAAAACATTGCTGGGACAGGGTGGAATTATTCCAGTAGGAATTACAGCTGATCACCCTGGAAAGGCTGACTGGAACAGAGGCTGGATGGGGTCAGATTCCCCACCCCAAAGCCCAGGGTCTGTTTTTTCCAGGTGTGAGCAGAGCAGCCCTAGGGGGGTGAAGAAGGTACCAGACATCCCTCGCACATCCTCCAAGGTGAATTCCCAGCTGGACATTGTCCCCTCTCCCCTCTTTGGAACCACTCTGGGGCTTGTTCCAGAGCAGGTCCTGCCCGTGGCGTGCTCAGATTGTCACAAACAGTGTCAGCGACGATCCCCAGAGCACCTGTGTGACAAACATTAAACATTCCCTGGCTGTTCGTGCTCGGATGTGACACAGCAGGGAAGCTGGAGCTGCCTGGAGAGAGGGAGAACCAGACTGCCAGGAGAGACAGGGAGTGGAGCTGCTGCCTTTTTGTCCAAAACAGGAATTTCTGGTTAAAAACAAAATATGGCTGAGATAAATAAAGATGAGTTAAAATGTAGGCAGCTGCCTCAGAGATCGTTCCTGCAGGCAGATCCTGAGCCTGCTGACAGCTCCCTGGCACGGAGAGGCTCCAAATGCCACAACACCTCCAGTAGCTGGGAATGAGAGATCCTGGGATATGCCCAGGAGTTCCTGACCACTCAATACCTCGGGAATCAAGGGTTGAGGTGTCCTGTGACAGCAGGAGCTCAGCTGTGTGGGCCGGGAGTAATGCTGAATCATGGAATCCCAAAATCTCAGAACCACTGAGGTTAGAAAAGTTCTCCAAGGTCATCGAGTCCAACCTGTGTCTGATCCCCACCCTGTCACCAGCCCACAGCACTGAGTGCCACCTCCAGACCTAGGACACATCCAGGGATGGGGACTCCAAACCTCCCTGGGCAGCCCCTTCCAATGCCTGGCCCTTTCCATGAAGAAATTCCTCCTGATCCCACAGGTGGAGGGGTTTCCCATCTCACTGCCCAGCTGCCATTCCCACTTTGGCTCATGGAAGGACGCTTATCACATTCCAGCAACCTCAGACTAAACCAGGGCTGGAGCTGCTCAGTCTCTCCTCCCAGGCTTCCCTCTGGATCCTGCTCCTGCCCTACCACAGCCTCCATTTGCCTGGATTGTTTCCCCATGGATGTTCCTGCCAGCTCTGCCACTCACTGACAGAGTGCTGCCATGCAGATATCCCGGGATTAAAAGAATTGGCAATTCTGGGTGCCCAGTTTGAGGCAGGGGATGTTTTTGGTTGCACGTGGCCTTTTCTCTAACAGCCTGGCTGTTCCCAGCCCAGCTCCTGACGGCTTTCCCCGGAGCCAGGGATGTTCAGCACTTCTGAAGTCAGCTCCCAGGATCTTGGATTTGGATAGGCACAAGGCTTACACAAGATGTTCTGCTCACCAGTGAAAATCGTGGCTGGGGACACCAGCAGACACCATGGCCTGAGCTCGGGACTGCACCCCAGAGGGGTCCTGGCATGCCTGAATCCCAAATCCATCTCCCAACCTTCCTTTTCCCGCTTCACAGCCCCCATCCTGATCAGGGTTTTAATGGCAAAGATACAGCAAATTTTGATGAGCTGTCCTTGCTCATGGCTCAGCACGTGGCCAAGCCCAGCCGTGTTTTGCAGGCAGGAGGACACAAAGGGCATGTTCAGGCACTAAAACATCCTCCCAGTCTGGAAGCTCCCGCTGTAAAGAGACCTGGGGAAGAGCGAGAGCATCGTAAAGAAACATTTGCCAGAATTCAGCACATTTTTTTTCATGAGCTTCATTCCTGGGAGCAGATTTCAGCATTTTGGCTGAAACCTCGCAAAGTGATTTTGCTCCAGGCAGACAACGGCCTGAAAAATTTCATCTCCAACCATTCCAGTTTGGCAAAGCCGAGAGCAACTGCAAACACAGACCTGTAATGTGTGGAGTGGGAGCAGCCCGGGAACCAGCACTGCACCCTGCACCCCATTCACTCCTCTCTTTCTGTAATTATTTGCTTAATCACAGCACACTTTTAATCCTGTGCCCTAATTAATGTGCTATTAAGGAGCCGAGCAGGCCATAAACCTCCCTGTGGCATGAGCAGGATCATTTGCATTTGAGCTCGTTTTTTTCAGCCCAGGATCTTGAAGCACTTTCTGAAGTAGAGATCATTACCCTCAGGTTCCAGCTGGCGAGGCCCAGACAGAGGGGATGTGACACCAATTGTCTCTCTCAGCACTGATGTCCTTGGAGTATCCACTGGAATATCCACTGGAATGCACAATCTGGGAGTGCTGCTGCCCTGGGGGATCCCGGGAGGGCTGAGCTCGAGCACCACCTCTCCGTGGGTGTTCTCTCTCTGTTCTAGCTCGTGGTTGTCACCACCACCGGAGAGTGATGCTGGCATTGTCCTGCCCATGGAAGAGAAGGATGACACTGGGATGGAAGGGGGAGAGCAGAGGTGCCATGCCTGGAAGTCGGAACAGGGATGGTGGGACAGCAGGACAATGGTCCAACACCCCTCCTGAGCCCGGGCTGCAGGAAATGCTGGCCTTGCTCCGGGATGGGCTCTGGGTGCTTGCCAGAGGCTCCCGGTGGATGTGCTCGCTCCAGGGCTGTTTACACAGGTGCTGCTTTGAAAAGCAAATGTTGCTGTTTATGAAATACTTTGCATCCATTTCCTGAGGAGCTGAGCACGGTGCCTGAGCCCTGGCAGTGCTGATCTCCTGCTGCCAGCAGCTCCCGGTGTCCCAATGCCATGTCCTTGGCACATCATCCCTGCAAACTCTGCTGTCCCTGATGGGCTGGAGATGCATCCAGGTGAAAACAGAGATCAGCAGAATTCTCCCAGGCCCTGCCTGAAAAAATTCTGCTTGAGAGAAGGACAGTTTCCCTTTTTAGGTCTGTCTGGGTAGAGACAGCCAGAACTGTTTGGAATCAGCAAGAGGAACTTTCACTTCCTCTGGGTGTGCCTTCCTTGAGCTTAGCTTTGGGGTGCACATGGATTTCAGGCTATTCCCCTAAATATTTAATGGAATCATAGAATTCCAAAATGGTTGGGTTGGAGAGGAAATTAAAGCTCGTCTGGTTAAAATCCCAAGCAGCGACACCTACTTCTATCTCAGGTTGCTCCAAGCCCAGCCTGTCCTTGGACACTTCCAAGGATGGGGCAGGCACAGCTTCTCTGGACAACCTGTTCCAAATTTCTGCAGAGGGCAGGAGAGGGGTTTGCCCCAGGCTCAGCCTTGCTGCAGCCCGGGGCCTGGCTCTCCTTGCTGAGCTGGCTCAGGGTCGTTTGTCTCCCCCAATGTGTCTGGGTTTGATCAGCCCTTCCGTCCTGGAGCTCAGAGACTTCCCCCGATGACAGTCTCGTCAAAACCATTCCATTTCCACACAATTCCTCGGCTTTGACAGCTCCACATTTTCTGACAAAACCCAAACCAAAACAAGGCGCCCTTGGAAATTTCTCAAGCAGCTGCGGGGGGAACGCTGATGAGATTGGACATATTTGGGTGAAAAAAGGAATGGGGAACAACCCTCAGCTTTCCTACTCTGGTTCCTGAGGATTGGATTTCAAAGCATGGACAGAACCGCCTCACCCCGGGTGACACAGAGCCACCACCCGTCACCTTCACACCATGTGGGGACCACCTTGGGCACAGAGAAGGACAGTGGTGACAATCCAGGGAGGAAAATCAGAGGCTCTGGGCTCCAGAGTGTGTGGAGGAGGTTTACTGTGGGAAGAGTGACATGGCTCCAGCATGTTCCCATCCGCTCTCTGGTGCCATCACCTCCCAGCTGTCATTCTCCCAGTAACTGGCTAAGAAATGTCAGTTATTTGAGCCCCTCTTGCTTTGTAATATTTTTCCTCTATAACAACAACCTTCTTGCCCAAAATTTGAAGGTCAGTCAAGGCTGAGCTGTGTTGACTCAATTTTTCCAATAGTCAGGAACCCCTTCTGGTCTTTTCTCGGCAGCGTCTTCACTCCTCCTTCACTTCTCCTGGTCTGGAAAATGAGATTTCACTAAAAAACCTCCAGCCCTACTCATGTATGAGGGACACGGGCGTTTCTTTGTTTCACAGGTTGCAAAGCAAAAAGAAAGAAACAAAAAACCTGATTTTCAGAATGTAATTTTGGTCAAACCCCACTAAGGTTTGTGTTTATAAAACAAACAACCCTTGGGCTTATTTGTCTTAAATGAGCCCCAAAATATTTATAATCTGCCTATTTACACAGTCAGCCATCGGAATGAGGAAAGGCAGAACTGGGAGGATAGACAGGGACCACCAACAATGGGAATTGAGTGCAGAGCCTTCCCTGCAGCAGGACTCAGCTCAGAGATCCTCCTTTGGGTGCTCCTGCGAGTGCTCAGGGCCGGTGCAATAAATTGAATCACAGAATGATTTGGGATGGTTTGGGTTGGAAGGTACCGTAGAGCCCATCTAATTCCACAGCCTTCCATGGCAGGGACACCATCCACTATCCCAGGTTGCTCAAATCCCTGTTCAACCTAGCCTGGAACACTTCCAGGGACGGTGCAGCCACAGCTCCATGAGCTGGGATTTGTTCAGGGCATTCAGCCTGGCATCCCCAGCCCAGATCTGCCTCCTCCAATTCTCCATTGTCCCCTTCCAGCCGGGAGCTGCCACAGGAGTTCTGTGCTCTTCCCAGCCCCAGCTCTCTTCTACTGCTGATGCCAGTAATGTCTCTTCAGGCACTCTGCTGAGTCCAGTATCCCAACCCTGCCATTCCTTGTGGAGCCGTCGGTGCCAGCAGAATTCCTGCATGGAACTCTTCGGCCTCGCCGGGAGTCCTGCTGCAGGCATGGCACGGGCACGGCAGGGCATGGCACAGCACAGCCCTCATGCGGGGCAGCTGCCTGCGGACACAAAGGAATTCACCAGAATTAGTGGATCCGCCACCTCCGGAGGAGTTCAAGTGTGCAGCAATTATCTCCTGAGCCACCCGTCCCACCTTCCTCTGGGAATGCCCCGAGGCGCCGCCTCGCAGCGAGGGCTAATGAGTGGATTATTGCAGCATTTTAAAACTCAGCTGTTTTGTAAATTGGGATTATCCACTGAAACCAGGAAGACTTTCAAGAAGGAGCAGCCTTTCACCCCCTCCTCGCTCTCTGCAGTCTCTCTAACAGCAGCACGGCAACGGGGAAGGGCTCATTTTTCAAATTCTCCATCTCAAACACTTCCTTCTCAATCAACATCAAGCCTCTCCCTCCTGCTCCCCTTCTCCAGTGCCAAGGAGCTGCACTTCCCCCTGTCCCCATCTCCCACTGAACACATGGCAAATCCAGGCAGTCCTGAATTGCCAGAGATCTGTGAGCTTTAAGATTCCTTCCAACCCAAAGCATTCTGTGATTCCATAATTCAGTGTATGGGGCTCCCAGAGAGCCCCTCAGCCCCTGGCCCAGGGTCAGAGCAGTGTGGGACACCCAGGGAGCCACCCCGCAGCGCTGGGCAGGGCCATGGGATTCCCAGGCACCAGGCAGAAGCAACCCAGTTGTGAGATGTGGCTGGGAGTCCGCTGGCAGCATCTTCCCAGACCCAAAATATGTTAATGAAATATTTCAGTTTCGATGAACTGGCATTCTCTTTCCAAGAACATTTCCCTCAGCCTTAGCTGGAGGAGCCCAGCGCTGGGAGCAAGTCCAGATCCCACAGCCCTCCCTTCCCCACGCTGCTCCAACCACCAGCAAGGCTTGGCTGGGCCAGGTCCTGCATCCGTGGCTGTCACCTGCACCCCTGCCCAGGCTGGGATGTGTGACCAACAGAACTGAACCTGTGCTGGAGTAGAGCTTTGGACAAAATCCTCCATCTGCTCCCAGAATTACCCCAAATAATTTGCTTTCCCAAGACCTTCAAACTGGGATATTCTAATAACACTTCCAGGGGAGAATTTCATGTACACTGAAGGTACCAGTGAGACCAGTTGCTACTTACTTCTCCCAGGAATTCCTTTTCTGTAGGATTTTCCCTTTTTTTTTTTTTTTTTCAGGAGAGCTGTGCTCGTCCTGAGGGGCTGTGGCACGGAATGACCATCAACCTGAAGAACTTAATCCCAAACCCAACACCAACCTGACCAGTGGGGTGAAACTCATCCCCCTCCCTGAGCCCTGGCAGAGCAGCACAACAAAGGCGGAAAAACAAGGAGGTTTCTTTGGAAAGCTGTTTCCATTTTCTGGAGCATTGTTCCATGGGTATGAAGTGGAGCTATTTCCCTGGGGTTTATCCCAGCTGAAACCCAGGAACAGCAGATTTTACCATAACGGGATGTGCCTGCAGACCCTCCTGGCACAGAACAGCCTCAGCCCAGGAAATCTGGGATTTCCTGAAGGGAATGGATTGTCCTTGTCCAGGATGGTCCCTAATTTGCTTTGGGAATTGAGCTAGGAAGTCCTGGGGAACACTGGGCTCTGAGGGCTCCTCAACTTGCAAAGGTTTATTTAAGCAAAGATTTAAAGGCCACCAAAATTATTCAGTATTTTCTGACACCAGCCCCGGTCCCGGTCGGCACATCCTCTCCTGATTTTCCAAAGCCTTGTGCCTCCGTGGGTGACGATGCTGCAGGTCCTTGAAAATGTCACAGTTCTGGCGTCTCTCATTTGCTTCTCTTCCCTCTTCCAGCTGCTTCCCAGTGAGGAGGAGGGAAAACCCCTCAGGTTGCCCCTGAACACCCCTCCTTGATGTCTCTGTCCTCCCATTAGCTCGGTCCCCCCCATCGATGCCATCGGGAGCAGGGTCGCCTTTGGCTCCCTTTCATCCCCTCTGTGACATTCAGGCGCTGCCATGAGGGGCAGGGAGGATTTCCATTTGGAAGGATTTCCATTCTGAAGGATGCCGCTGAGCCCCCGGGGGCCTGCCATTAAAAAGAAGAGGAATGAGACGAGAGGAGAAGAAAAAGGCAAGCCCAGCCTTCCTGGCTCTTTCTTTTCTCTTTTTCCCCCTCAGTCAGAAGCCCTTAATTGGCCTGAACTCTGTGGGTGTCATGGGGGCCCTCCCGGACCACCGACCCCACACAAGACCCCAGCTCATCGGCTGTGAAGGAGAGGCTGGAGCTGCTCATCTTCCCTCCCTGCTCCCACCAGAAATGCTGATTCCAGCAAAGCTGTGACAGAAAAATGTGGAATAAGTGATTGCGAAGATCTGAAAAATGTTATTTTTCTTGTGGCGGGAAATACATTTGGGGGAAGGATGAAAAATAAATAAGAGGGAAAGGTTTTGAACTGATGAAGAAAACAGGGTCTGGTCAGAGCGTCCCAGAGAGACCCCATTTGGCGTTAATGGGGAAAGCAAATTGGAGGCTAATTGCTGGATTTGGAGAGGGGGTTTGCGACGTAGGAAACAGGATCTGGGTTATGGTTCCTCCGTTCTGGGCACGAGTGAGCACTGGAGGGAAGCTGCTTTAGCCATCAGGTGTCCGGGATTGGGAATGATACAGATTTTGGGATGTGGCATCGCCCTAGCAGCAGTGGGTGGGACAGGGCAGCTCCTCCTCCCTCCTCTGGGGAGTGACCATGTCCCAGGATGGCAGCTGTGACCCCACTCCATGCTAGGCTGGAGCATCCGTGGTCCTGCAGCTTCACCTCCAGCTCCTCATCCCAGTTCTCCCAGCATTGCCTCCTGCCCTTTCTGGGGTGATGGGATGCTCATGGACTCTTCTCACTCAAAGTTGCCCAAAAATTCACCACTGGAGATGCTCTGGCCTGGTGGGAATGCCAGTGGTGGAATCATCTTCCCTAGCATTGCCTTGTGTGAGGCATCTCCATGGGAATGGAGATGGAGAAGAGAGGGGACAGTGGGACACAGGGACACGGGGCTGCTGGAGCAGCACAGCTGGAGGAGGGGGTGCAGCAGCTCTTTCCTGCTCAGAGAGAAATACAGGACAGGGAGAAGGAAATAAAGGAAGACGAAGGACAGAAAGGGAAGAAGATAGCACAGGTGTTTTCCACTCGCCTGTTGGCTGAGCAGTTATTTTTGGGAGGCTCTGGGGTGTCTCAAACAGAAGCAGCCCATGAAATGCAGCCCCTGGTGCCCAGTGGCTCTTGGGAGCTGTTGTTTGAGTGAGCTGGTCCTCGAGTCTTGGTGGGTTTGGGTCATCATGATGGGGAAAGGATTCCAGAGGCTGCATTTACCCACTGGCCAAACCAGGACACCCCATGAATTCCAGCTGGGAAAGTGATGAGCAAATTCCAAGGCTCCTGAAAGCCAGCCCCAGCTGAGCTCCATTTAGGAGGTGTTCTGAGGGCTCCCCCCACCAGCCCTCCCAGATTTCATTCCCAACAAGCAATTCCCACCCCCCATCCAGCCACCAGGAGCACTGGGATGAGGCACACGCGGTGCTGGAGCTGAACACCCCCACAGGCAGCCAGGAAAAGGAGCAGTGTCACCCTCGGAGGCTGGCACCGTGCTGTGTTTCACAGTAACGAGGAAATATTTTATGCATCAAAAATAATATTTTGGCAAGATCTTTCCCAGGCACTTGTAAGTGCTTATCACGGCACGGGAGCCTGGATGCTCCAGGCCCTTGGACTCAGATGCTCTTTGTTCTTGCACAACCTGATGTAGGTGCTGCCGCAGAGAGAAAAATAAACACCAAAATCGGAATAAACACCCCGTTGTCTGCTGCCCCCACCAACTGTGTCTGTTCCTAAAATAATTGCGTCTGTGGTAAACGCTGCTTAATTAATGTGCACATATTTAGAAGAGGATTAACATCAATAATAATCAATGCAGATCTATTATGGCTAATTACGGATGTGGATCTATTGCATAGCTCCTAATCTTCTATAAATATGGTTTTTATAATCACTTTGTTAGCAGGTATCTAAAGCAATGCAAAGAATTTGCAATACAAGTTAGAGCCTGGCTCTGTTCCAGCTCAGGTAATTACACCCTGGCTCGGTCTATCCCTCTGCAGCTCCCCTTGGGAATATATTTAACTTCTTACCCAGAAATGTCTCGTGTCACTGAGGGCGGTGTGACACCACAAAGGACACAGAGCACAGGGGGGGGATGTGGGATCTCTCTGGGTAAACCTCAGAACACGCTGGGTATGTTTAGTCCATCACGACTTGGGATTAGGCTGTTATTAGTCCCTACAGAACACCAGGAACAGCTCTTTAGTCTGGGGAAAGAGGCTGTGAAATAGCAAGGAGGATCTGGGAGCTCTGTTGGATGAAACCCCTGGCTCTGTGTGTCTGGGCTCCTCACCGCCCCACAGCCACCGCTCTCCTCGGGGACTGATGCTCAAATCCTGCTGGTGCTGCAGCTCACGTGGGGCTGGATCCATCCCAGAACCCCAGCAGGGTTTGGTGCACACGGATCCCAAAAGCCCCCAGGTCTGGGGGATTCTTGGCTGCTCGGCCATGGAGCTGTGGGAAGGGGTAGTGGGAGCCCTGCAGAACCTGGTGGGATGTGGGATCTGGGCTGGGAGCTGTGGGAAGGGGCAGTGGGAGCTCTGCAGAGCCCTGCAGGATGCAGGATCTGGGCTGGGAGCTGCGGGAAGGGGCAGTGGGAGCTCTGCAGAGCCCTGCAGGATGCAGGATCCGGGCTGGGAGCTGCGGGAAGGGGCAGTGGGAGCTCTGCAGAACCTGGTGGGATGCAGGATCTGGGCTGGAAGAGGAAGACCAGGATCCAGGAGCAGGAAGCCTGGAAGCTGGGTGAGCAGTGTTTCCCTCCCACTCTGCCCAGGCTGCTGAGTGCTCCTGGAGTTTGGAAGCACCAGCCTCTGTTGGTTTCTTTTCTTTTTTCCCTTTTATTTTTTTCTGAGCAGTGACCTTGGGAAAAGTGATCTGGCATGGGAGCTGTCACACAGTGAATGGGAAAGAGGTGACAGCTGCACAAACCTTGGGCTGTCCGGGAGGCTCAGGAAGCAAAAAACAACATCCATGTTTCACCACAGCCCCAATTACAACGGGGTTAAGTTTGGCACTTCAGCAGTCAAAACATCTTTCCAAAGTCTCCTCAGGCTGGAATCCCCCTCCAAGAGCCATGGGAAGGAGGACTGGTAACCGAATCTGCTGCCCCAGATTATGCAGTGTCCAACCGTGTAATTGAGATTAATCACTTCTTTCCCCATGCCCAGAAATACTTTTCATGTCTGGAACACTCTTCCCCATCCCGAACCACTTGAACTTTGAGACTGGTGGGCGATGGAGATGGAGGAGGAGAGGGCAGGGTGGGATCCATCAGTCAGGCAGCACTTCCTGAGTGTCCCGTGCTGGTCTACAGGGTGAAACACCACTCAGGGACCTCGAGCAGCAGCTTCTCTGCCTCCCTCCCACCACGTTGTGTCTCATCCCCCAGAGGCCCGTGGTGTGACACCAATTATTGATTTGATCATTGGCAAGCCCAGCTCATGTGACCTTCTTGGTGCTGTGGTAGCACCAGGACATGTGGGGAGGGTGACCTGAAATCTGGCAGGGCTTTATTTAAGCCTAAACCTGGGCTCAGCAGTGCTGAATTAACAGCTGCACTCCATGATCTTAAAGGTCTTTTCCAACTTAAACTACTCCATGGTTCTCTGAACCATCTCTGTCTGCTCCCAAGAGGGAGACAGCACAGTTCCACCAGGCAGCTCCGGGGAGGTGAGGAACCCTCTCAGCTGCCAGGGGGGATAACTCCCCTTCCTTCAGCAGTGGGAGTGAAGCAGAGGTGGGGTTTCTTGTAATTCTCCAGGATTTGGTAATGTTTGGTAATGTGCAACAGCCTGCAGTGCTGAGGTGTTCTCCCAGCCTGGAAGAGGTGGAATCTCCCTGCAGTTATCATAAGGAAAATATGTGTGACCTCGCTTGTTTGTTCCTTTGTGGGGCTGAAAGGAAAGATGCCCACCCCAGGGTCAGGAACATCCCAGCCACACGGATGTGTCACTGCAGGGACACAGGGCATGTCCTGGGACATGGGGCTGGGAAAAGCAACCTTGGAGTGGGATGGTGAGGGCAGCCCAGCTTCCTGCTCCAGGAGGTTCTGGGGCTGCTGGGCTGGGCTGGGTGATGGTGAGGGACACCCAGGTGCCTGCTCCAGAAGGTTCTGGGATTGCTGGGAGGCTCAGCAGGCCGTGCTGCTGGCACAGCCATGCGTGCAAGCTTTGCTTTTCCATTTTAACCTAAAGACCCGAAAAGATTGGGTTCCAGCTGACAAGTCATAAAAGCTGTCGTGTCCTGTATCACAGCAAACATCTGCCAGCAGCATGGCTCCCAGCGGGATCAGCGCTCCAACACGAGTTCAGGGGCTTTTTGGGGGCTTGCTGGAAGAGAGCCGAGGGAGGAAGAGGAGCAGCAGTGCCCCCGAGGTCCTCCTGGCCAACCGCAGAGGAATTACAGCTCGGGCTGGAGCTGGGGCAGACCCAGCGAGACTCTCCAAAGGTCAGCAGCATTCCAGCTGCGGGAGCTGCGGGACACCCGCTCTGGGTAACTGGAGAAGGAGCTGGATAAGCTGCTGGAAGGCTCAGTTTAAGGCAGCTCGTCCCTGCCGTAGGGGGGCTGCTGTGTTTATGGGTTCTGCTCTCAGGACGGGATAGGTTTGCACTTTACCAGAGCTCACCCGGAGCCTCAGAGCCCCTTCTTGGCACCAGCAGCGCTGGGGATCGTGGGCCTTGGGGCTGAGTGTGTGAGGGTTGGGGGAGCCCCACAGACTGCACGGGATGGGAGGAAGGATGGGGAGAAAGAGGTGCTCAGGCCTGAGCCCTTCCACTTCCCAAAGCAACCCTGATGAAAGGAATGGACTCCCATCCCTCTGCCAGACCTTGCTGCCCTCCCTGGCTGCCCATGTCAGGGGGTGCAGGACAGTCATGTGGCTGGAGCCCAAAAAAAGTGGCTGGGAGAGGAGGGCTGGTGACCAGGTTGCGTCCCAGAGGTGGCACGGTGGCTGTGTCCTGCTCTGGTGGCACAGTGTCCCTGTCCTGCTGCCAGAGAGCGCAGCCGTGGGGCTGTGCAGGCCATTGCACAGCCCCCCAGAGCACTCCAGCCATCCCAGCTCCCTGCAGGCATGGAGGAAAAATCCCAGTGCCAGCAAGGGAAAGCCAAAGCAGAGCCGTGTGTGGCAACTGAGAAGGAAATGAGTGAAGACCCTGCAGGACTCACTAATGGCCTCCACCGCGTGCCTCTGCCTCGTACGAGGCCTTGGCTGTGCGATTTGGACACATCCCATTTCCCACAGACCCTCATTATCCTACTCGTGTTCACCGCAGCTCTCTATAAATATTTTATGAGCATCCTCTTTGCAAGGCTTTCGTTTGGATTTGCCCTGTGAAAGCGTCTGCCTGGCAAGGAGGAGAGAGGGGAAATGAATAACAAGAATGATCACGGAGAGGGGTTGGGGGGGTGGAGGGGATGGCAGGGAGAAGGAGCCTCTCCCTCTCTCCCTCTCTCTCTCTCTCCTCGATAACTGCGTTGTCTCATCTCTGCTCTTGTGTGATAACAGCACAGCAGCTGCGTCCCTGAGCCGGGATCCTTCGGAGCGCTGCTCTTGGGAGCGGTGCCCAGATGCCTCTGCCACCACCCAGAGGGACAGAGCCCAGCTGTGCCGTGTCCTCCCGGGGCTGGGGAGAGGGAGATGGGGGAGAGGAAACAGCCCCGGCAGGAGGAGACACGGCCACCCGCTGTGCCCTGCCTGGCTGAGCCCCCGACAGCCGGGAATGTTTTAGCACATCCAACCCTGCCCACGCCAGGCAGAGCAGGAGCCCTGGCCCAGCAGGGCACAGGTGTGTGGGGCACAGGTGTGTGGGGCACAGGTGTGTGGGGCACAGGTGTGCTCCGATAGGCCAGCTCCAACACAGCATCCACACACGGCATCCACACACAGCACTCCCTGCACACAGAATCCACACACAGCATTCCCTGCACACAGAATCCACACACAGAATTCCACACACAGAATTTCAAACAAATGGATTCCACACACAGCATCCACATACCGAATTCTACACACAGAATTCCACACACAGAATTCCACACACAGCATCCACACACCGAATTCTACACACAGAATTCGCACACAGGATTCCACACACAAGATTCCATACACAGCATCCACACACAGCATCCACACACAACATTCCCTGCACACAGAATTCCACACGCAGCATTCCCTGCACTCGGAATTCCACACACAGCATCCCCCATTCCCCACACACAGAATCCCCTGGGCCCGTGTGCAGGTGGGGACACACGTCACCAATTCCATCGTGTCCCCCGGCTCAGACACATCGGCCGCTGCCCCGTTTGCCTTTGGCACCTGCCCTCCCTCCCCTCCTACCCCTGGGTGCTGCAGCCCCAGCCACAGGGTTTCTCTCTGGTTTCCAAGGCAGAGCCCGAGCCCATTCCAGCCCACCTCCAGCCAGGAGAGCCTCCTGCCTATCCTTCTGCTTCATGAGTGAGCTGAGGCTGGCTGGGAAGCAAGAATTCCATTTAGGGAAAAAAACACAACAAACCCTGAGGTTTGGAAATTGGTTTTCATCATCGTTTTGAAGAGGGAGCGAAGTGGTGATGACACCAAGGCAGGAAGGGAGCCTCTGGCACCGCTCTCCCTCTTTGTGACCGTGGCCCTGCAATCCTGTATTTCTGTGGATGAAGGACCTGGGGCAGAGCTCAAACCATTCCTGGGCTTTCTCCAGAGAGCTCCATTTATGGACCTCATAAATCTTCTCATCTGTCCAACAGGATAACCCTCCCATCCCGCTGGAGGAGCTGCATTGCAAATTCCTCACCAGCCAAAGCTTTTCCCAGAAAAGGGCTGAGCTGGGCTGAGTTGGCTGAGCAAGGGGTGACAGGGGACGGGTGCTGCCCCAGAAGCCACAGCCCCAAGCCCGGGGGTTGGGGTTTGAGGGTCTCTAGGGCCCCTCAGCAGTCCTGAAATGTCTCTAGTAAAGGAGGTAGGCAATAGGGATGTTCCAGAAAAGCACCCACACCCAGGACACAGCAAATCCCACTTCCCTCCCCTGGCCCTGTAGCCCACATAGCCTCAGAGGCTTGTCAGGAGAGGTTTCCTCGACAGATTTTCCTTCAGAAGATGCTTTTTACAAATGTGTATTTATGAATGAGGAGCTGGGCTTCCACCCTTCCCTCTGCACAACGGCAGCTCTTGCCGCTGGGGTTTTCCTGCTGAGGTACATTCCTAAATAAATAAATAAAGCAGTTAAATAATTTCCTGTCTAATTGGTAAGAGGATGAAATGAGTGACCTAATCAGCCTTTTCTGTCTGGCGTTTCTGCCCTAATTCTGACCTTACTTGGCCCAGCTTGGCAGTACAGGGAGCCCGGTGTGTGTGGCTGGGTTGGCCCCATTTTCCCTGGAGCAGACGTGGGAAGCATCAGGCTCATGGGCCCTGAGCTTTCCTGAGCTCATTTCAATCCCATCAACCCTTACCTGGAGCTGCAGAGGCCATAAAGCTTCTCTGTGCATCCCAGCTCTCCGTGTGCAGCTGCTGGGAAGCAGGCCAGCCGGAATGTTTGTTGAGATGCTCCCATAAAGCTAAAAAAGCTTGGAATTACCCCAAACCAGGCTGGTCTCCGGTGCCCCAGTGCAGCCAATGCTGGCTCCAGGGTGTGTTGTCAGTGTCCAGCCCTGGATGGTGCAAGGAAACCGCTCCAGGATTTGTTACTGAGGGGGAGGAGAAGCCAGGAATGCTCCTCTCAGGACTGGGCTGGGTCCCAGCATGCAGAAGCACAACCAGAACTGGGTCCTCTGCCCCTGATAAGAGGAATTCTGTGTTTCCCAAGTGGCTCTGCCTCAATGATCCATCCCTGCTCCCTGTGCCACCCCCAGGGAGCTGCAGGGCTGCACGCTTTGGAGGTTCAGCTGATCTCCCAGGGCCACAGCAGTCCCATCTCTTCCCAGCGAGGAGTTTCTCACTCCTCTGCCCCTCTCTGTTGGATTATTTGGATTATTTCCCTGAAATTTATCATCTGTTTTCCTTTCCTCAATCCCACCTTCCTAACTCCACATTCCTCTACCTTTCTAAATCATTCCCCTCCCTTCTGCCTGCTGACACCTTTAAACCAGCTGAAGGTCAATGCTTTGACACCTCTCCCCTGCTTTTCTGCCTCTTCCACCCCAACACGAGCAGGTTCCAGCCTGCAGACTGTCCCCATGGGGTGTCCCCCTCTACAAAGCTGATTTTCCCTCCCTGGGTTCCATGACCCAGCTCCCAGGTGACAGCCATGAACAAAAAAAAAGCCTTGGGGTGAATTGCTCAGCTGCCTGCAGAGGAAGTTTCCCAGTTTTCCAGCAGCTGTGCTGGTGTGTTGGCCGTGCACAGGTGAGAACATCTGCCACCCCACCCAGATGGAAATCCTCTTCCTCTTCCTTCTCTTCCTTCTCTTCCTTCTCTTTCTCCTCTTTCTCCACAACCCTCTCCTTGCAATTCCCTGGGCTCTGCTCTCCCCCTGTCCTGTGCCCCTCCTGCCCATGTCTCCCCATCCCTTGGTGTTTGGGGTGTGTTCCCAAGTCCTGGCCGAGCAGGGGCAGCTCTGGCTCCACGGAAAGTCAGGCAGGGAGGGCTCCATGCTCCGCCTCCGCTGCACCTTCCAGCCCCCCTCCCTGAAATTTGTCACTCTAATCCCGTTTGGACACCGCTAACTCCCGCATCCTCCCCCTCCGCCTTCCCTCTCCGGTGCCTCGCGGTGACTCCCGCAGACGCTGCCTTATCTACATCCCATTTGTTATTCCCATTCCTATTCATCCCGCGTTCCCGGGCTGCTTGTGCCGCGGGAGACAGGAAAACAAAGTCAGCGCTGCTCTCGGGGGACCCTGCGCTCGGGAAGGAGAGGCACACGGCAGAGGGATGCGGGGATTCGGAGCTGACGTGAGGGAGGCACTTTCACCGTGTCTCCACGGCCAGCTCATTTCCCATGGCCATCCCGGAGGGAACAGGGGTGAGAGCAAGTGGATGCACAGGAGAACCCCCGCCGGCTGCCCTGGGCCCTGCCCCGGGTGTTGTGACACAGGCGGGCAGCCCCGGGAGCGGTGACACGGTGACACTGCCGGGCTGGAGGAGCTCCCTGCGGCTGCCACTGTGCCCGGGAGACACAACTCCTCCTCCCAAGATGGGTTTCAGGGCAGGGACCATTCATCACCCATCGCTCCTGTATTTATTTGGGGTTGCTATTGAGGTGTTGTTGCTTTTGACAACTCTCTCTGTGCTGGGGAGGGATGAGGGGGGATGAAAGCGCAGGGCCGGGCAGGGGGATCCATCCCTCACCTCCGTGGATCCATCCCTGGGTCCATCCGTCACCTGAACAACCTCTGCACAAGGCTGAGGAGCCAGGACATGGGGGATGAAATCCCAGATTATCCTGACTTAGAAAGGACCCACGAGGAACTCTGATTCCAACTCCTGGCCCTGCACAGGACACTCCAACAATCCCATCCTGTGTTCATGCCCAGACCAGAGGCTGCCTCCCTCTTCCATCCCTCTTCATCTTCTCTCCAAGGGCCTTAGGGCTGCTTTATTCTTCTCCTTAATAGGAGAAATTTAAGGCTAAGGATGGCTGCAAACTGGAAAACAAATTCCCAAAAAGTAGGGCAGGCCACAGAGCCGAGCCGAGCCCATCGCATTGTCTTTTCTCAGAGAAGTTCACATTTTTTCGGTGAAAAACAAAATTAAAGCAAACAAGTTGTGTTTGTTGGGATTTTGTTCTGGCTGTTGTGTGCCCCAGTGTGCCTGTGTGCATGCGTGGAATCGCTTGCTCCGGCTATTTTCCCATGGGAAGCCGAAGGAGGGAAATAAAAACCTAAAGTGTTTTTTTTTATCATTGCTGCTCAGAAACAAAACAATTTCAGCTATGCAGGATCCTCACAGAGGAAGGTAATTGAGATCACAGAGGCTTTTTCCCCACACAGGCATTTTCATGAGCAGGGTTTGATCCACCAGTTTGAAGTGTTTTATTTTTAAATATGGTATTTTTTCTACATGGCAAAAGAGTTTTCCCCCAAACCAGTGTTTTGCCCCAAATCCTCCTGTTCAGGCTGTCCCCGAGGCCAGGGATGTGCTAACCCAGGTGACTCAGGCTCAGACTGGGCCACAATCCCATGTCAGGGATGATGTCACTAATTAAAGTGGCATCATGTGTGTGGTAACCCAGCTGTGGAGGAGAAGAAAGAGAGAGCTTGGCTTAAAAAAGTGTAAATAAAGGACAACTGGTTTGTGGGGCCCAGGCAGGGAAAGGTTTGATCAGCCCCTAATGAACAAATGGCTCAAAGCACAGCAGAAGCCCAGGTCCCAGAGACACCAGTGGCCAGTCCCAGTTACCAGCCCAGCCCCTCAGGGTCACCACGGCACTGGTGGCACCTCAGAAGGCCTGGCAGCTTCCACAGATGCTGATGGGACTCCCAAAACCCACCTTGCGGGTGCTCATCCCTTCTCCACTCCCTCCATCCTTCCTCCTCCAATTGGGACGAAGACGGGACCTGTGTGGACCCATCCATCCATCCCTCCATCTAGGGCGTGTTTTCCCTCACCTCTCTGAAGACATCCTGCCAGGCAGGAGCAGAGCTGAGCTCCAATCCCCCCACACCTCACTCCCAACACTTTTTGTGACTCTCCTGCTTGCCTCCCCGCAGCCCCAGGATGCAGGGAGAGATAAGGCCCTGCTCACGTTACCTGACGTTGCCTTCCTGCCACCTGATAGCATTAATTATGACTTATTCTAATATGAAAGGACCCCTTCAGAAGGTTTCCCCCTGCTCTGCCTCCATCCCCGTGCCCACCACGGGGACCCCCCACCCCTCCTGCCTCCCCTTCCCGAGCCCACGGGGACTTCCCAGTTTTCAGCAACACGAGATACAGGAGGCTCTTTGAAAATGCTGCACGCTGGCAGCTTTCCCACCTCAGTTTCAAATCTCACTGGATAATATTCTCCATATTCCTTTATGGAAACCAGAAATTCTGGCTTTGCCGTGTCTCGGCGTGGCCGCACTCGCGCCTGAGCGGCGGCTGCGAGGAGCTGGGGGACAGCAGCGGTGGCAGTGGTGACAGCAGGCACAGCCCTTGTCACTGGCCATCAAATAAGGTCACAGAAGGCAGAGCTGGGGGAAACTCCTCAGTTCCAAACATGTTGTTCACCTAAAAGTGCAGCCGCAGGTCAACCGCGTCACTGACGCAACGGGAACGATCTTGTACCCCACAAAAAGGGAAAAATCCAATCAAATCAGCCAAGTTGAACACGTCTGTCCTGCTGGCTCTGAAGGAAAGCTTCTTGAAGTTCTGTGATTTGGGCTGAAATGATGTTTTCAGGAGAAATTTGCCTGTGTTTAACTCAAGCCCACTTAAGAAGCTTAAAAAGGAAAAGCTTGGAGCGCACACGGAATGTTTGCTTGATGATTGAACCAAGCGTTCGGGTTGACTTGAAGCAGGTTTTTTGGTCAGGGGATTTTTTCAGTTTGTTTTTCATTTTACTGAGTGCAAGTTTGGGTTTTGTCAATGTCTCCCAAGTTTCCTGTAACCCCTGTGGAAAGATGGGCTGCCAAGGGCTGGGAGAGCCCCGTGTCCCAGTGCGGGGGTGGTTATTGAATTCCTGCAGTCCCCAGAATGGCCAGGGGCCTGCAAATAACCTGATGTGCTCTCCAGCTGCCAGGAATTCCCAGCCTAGGTTGTATGGGATTATCCGGAATGGGATGGGCTCCGCTGGGGCACAGGGGAACAATCCAGGGTCTCTGGTCCCTGTGCAGAGGATTGCTTGGAAAACCTCCCTTGTAAATGTGGTGAAAACAGGTTTTATCCCAGGATATCAGTAAGGGAAAAGCACAAATCTGCTCTAATCTGGTGCTGCTGGGAGCACCTGTGAGCATCTGCCTGAAGGTACGGAAGGGTGACATCCTGTGGGGTGATAGGGGGACATTTCTATTTCCATACAATGTACAAATGAGCCAGGCATGGGGATGACTGGGTGGGACGCTCTCAGGAACAGGGGCAGGCATGGGCAGGAGCAGGTAACAGAGCCATCCCAAAGGGAAAAGCCCCATGGGGTGGGAATGGAGCTGAGCACAGGGGCAGCAAGAGCTAAAAATGCACATTTTCAAACCCCAAAATGTGAACTCATCCCTCTGGATAAGGGCGATGCCACTCCAAGAACAGGGACGGGTGGGAGGAAAGGAACTGCACAGCACAGCAAAGGACAAGGAGAAAGCCTAAAAGGGGCCCTTTGCCCAAAAACACCCTCAAAACCCTTAAAAACCTTCATGGCTTGAGTGACTCGTGCAGAAGCTGCTTTGAGCAGCCAGGCAGGGGGAAGGATCCTGCCCCAGGGCAGAAGTGAGGGAGCAGCCCCAGGAAGGCCGGGACACCCATCCAACAGGTGCTGGGAAGGGAATGCCAGCTCAGCTGAACGGGAATGTTCCCTCCCAGCCTCTGAAATGGAACTGCCAGGCCTCCCGCTGCTCGTAATCCATAGCACGTTGAGCAGCTAAATATATTCCCAGCCTAATGCAGCAGGGCCTTGCTAATCTGCCCTTCATCACTTGGACACCCAGGCCTGGCTCTCTCCACATCCCAGAGCGCAGGTTTAGCAGCAGAACCAGCAGGATGAGGGGCTCCTGTTACCAAGAATTCCCGGCTCTGGCAGGGGTGACTCCGGCTGCTCCCGAGGACGCGACGAGGATGTGCACCAGTAATTGAAACAGAGCTGCACTTGTCAGAGGGAATGAGCCGTGGCCTTCCCACCGGCCTGACCTTGCCCTGTGCTGGGTTGGGGAACAAATTGCATTTGTTAATTTACAAAATAATTCTCCCAGTCGTTAGTGTGACTCAGGTCCTAATCCCTGGGTGTTTTCATGGAATCACAGGCTGGTTTGGGTTGGAAGGGACATCAAAGCCCACCCAGTGCCACCCTTCCATGGGCAGGGACACCTTTCACTAAGGCTGCTCCAAGCCCCATCCAACCTGGCCTTGAACGTTCCCAGGGATGAGGAGTCCACAACCTCTCTGATTTTCCTTATGGACCCCAAATCCCCATCCCAGGTCTTGGCTCCTGGGATCAGGGCTGTTTGGGGAGCAGTGGCAAGAGAACTCCCTTGAGCTGGGCCTTTGGGGTCAGTGACGGGACAGCATCCCTGTCCTTGTGCCTGGAAAAGCCCAGGATGCCCATCAGCCAGGAGTGAGTGTGCAGCACACCCCTCAGAGCAGTCAGGCAGGCACAGGCAGCTGCCTCCAACCACTCCCCAAAAGCTAACTGACTTCATCCAGCCAAACGGGGCAAGAAATGCTCCCCAGGGATTCTGGGCAAAGGCTGGATGCGGTGGAGATTCCTCAGTCAGCCCTTGCTTTGTGAGAAGAGCCCAGCCAGCCCTGCTCCCACATCCCAGGGGAAACAGGAGCTGGGGAAGGGGGAGCCAAGGTGCTGCCTCGTGCTCGGCCACCCGTGGCTAGCCCGTCCCATCTCCCACTCCCCGTGCCTGCATTAGCATTCCCCAAATCCTTTTAACGCACTGATCTGATAAGGGATCTGCCTGTATTGGATTTTTTTTTTCCCGGTGACACATAACCCAGCTGGCTGGGTGGCGGCTCGGGGAGGAATCAAACGGTCAGGAACAAATGAGTAAATCAAGTTACCATTTTACATCTCTTTAAGTTGTTTCCCTCTAAGAGCTCCCCAGATTTTATCTCAGGTAGCTTAATTGGAACAGGAGAGCCGGGGCTCCTCGGAGCGCTGGGCTTTCCAAGGGAAGGGCAGCCCCCACCAGGTAGGAGGGAGCTTTGCTCGGGAAGGGGAAAGGCAGGGATAATTTATCCAGTCTTATGGGAAGCCCAGTGAACGGCCGGGAGTCCCCGTGACGGTGAAGGAGACAGGCCAGGAGCAGCCCCTTCCCAGCGGGGCTGAGCACTGCGGGCAGGGGGCTCCGCCTCCTGGGGGGACCTTGGTCCCTCACCTTCACCAGCTCATCCCGGGCATCCCACAGAGCCCTCCCTGCCAGGGTTTGCTGGATGCTTTTGTCTCTAGAGAGTCACAGGGCGACTTCCCCAGGTTTCAGCTTACCTGCTTCAATCTCCCCCTTCGTTGTTCCCTGGCTCCAGCTGTCTCCAAGCCCCGGAGACCGAACTCCTGGGAATTCGTGCCTTGGCACTACAAGTTGCTCATCCAGGTGAGAACTGAGCAATTGCTGTCACTTCCTGAGTCCCTGTGGGCACGAAGCCACTCAGGAGCCTTGTCCTGGGCTGCTCCATCCTGCTGGTACCCTGAATTCCCGCGCTGGTTCCCTGAGCTGGGAATTCTGTGCACATTCCCTGAATCCCAGGATGTCTGCTGGCACTTTGTCCCGAGTGTGCAGACACACCTCACCTCCCATGGGCAGACCTCCCATTCATTCCAGCCTTCCCCAGACTGGGAGAACTGGGCAGCTGCTGCCCAGCTTTGCTGTTTTCTGCTCCTGAAATGTTTCCGTACAGAAACTTGCCCAGATTTCCCTAACCTAAGAGATAATAACCTGAGGAATTTCTTGTCAGGCTTCATTGGCCATGGCATTTCACTGCTCTTTCACAAATCCCTGATGTCTTCCTACCCAAAAACACAGCAGAAACAGAAAACAAATCAATCCACATAACAACAGCCATGATCAGCTTTTGTCTGGCCCGGAAGAGAGGAGAGCAAGGGAAGAGAGGAGAGATGGAGTGATAGGGAGAGAAGGGAGAGAAAGTGCAGGGCTGAGGAGGGGCAGCATTTATGGACTCGTTGGAAACCATCAATCACTGTTAGTGCAAGAGGCTGTTTAGAGCTGGTGAGTATTAAATTCCAGCAGAATTTGATGAATAACAGGAGGAAAAACATTCCTGTTGCAGAAGAATAAAAACAAGAGTTCTCACTTCCCCCTGTGCCAAACATCCCCAACCTGAGGGAAAGTCCTGGGAAAGGTTGTTCCTGGGCAAGGGGACATGGAGCAGCCTCACTGGGAACTCGAGAGGGGCTGCAGGGCTGAAAGGAATCTGAACAGGGACATGCAGGACCTCACTTTCCCAACCCGAACCTCCAGCTGGAGTGGAATGGATAGGGAGTGGCTCATTTTGCCTTAATGATCAGCCAGCCCCTGCTAATTATTAGCAACTGGAGTGAGTCTGCTCAGATAAAATCAGGCTCCTGACTCCCCAGGCCCTGCACCCTTTGGGGCTCAGAGGGGTTCCTGCTTCCCAGGGGCCTCCTGCTGCTGAACCTGTCATTCCACTGCCTGGGACACACTCAGGGCTGCCCTCCTGTCTCTAAAGATCTAGACCCCAAAAGCACAGACCCTGGTGACGGAGATTGGCATTTGTTGCTTCCCCACATCGTTCTCCAAAGCAGTCAGCAGCAGCATCTCTCCTTAATTAGACAGGCTGGTAATGAGAGCCGAGGGCCCCAGAGGCTTGTCTGACATCACCAGGTATTGCTGTCAAGCAGACACAGAAAAATGCACTGAGAATCAGCCAGAACATCCCCAGAATCAGGGAATTTGTCCTAAAAATGCAGGGGTGATCCTTTGTCTGTGGTGTGTCTCAATGGTGGGGAGGAGGGAGGGGAGCACCTGAACCCCGGCAGATTTGGAAAACATCAAACAACGGCACAGGGGGCACTTGGGCTTCTGATGAGGAATTAATTTGGCATCAGCATAAATGTGAAAGGGAAAGGCTGATACAGCTCGGGTGACCTTTTCCCAGCTCCGTGTGGGCTGTCACTGTGACAAATGGGACGCTCCAAGGTCACCTCGGTTTGCTAAACAAGAGGTGGCTGCACTTTGGGGCCAGAGCCTGGACCCCCAAGCTGCTGTGGGAGGTGGAGCTGAGGCATTCCCACTCTGGCCACATCCCAGAGGATGGGCAGTGGCTGTGCATGGTTCCAGCTGGGCAGAGACCATAACATGGCAGTGGCAATATGAGCATGGCACGAGGATGACACGGAAACATGAACACGTTCGTGGTCACTCACCCCTGAGCACCAGGATCTGACCCAGCCCCCTCCTGCCCCCAGAAGTGCCAATGCTGCTGTGGGAATGGGGCGGCTGACACGGAATGTATCCCAAGGGCACTGTGCCATGGAGGGCAGGCACAGAATTCCCAGCACCTGGCATGGCACCCACCGAGAGACTGGAGCGATGGTGGCACAGCCGGGAGCAGAATCCCCCCGGGGCCCTGTCCCTGTGTCCCCCGGGCCCTGTCCCTGCCATGTGGCAGCAGCCCAAGGACGGCTCTGATGGGAGAATGACTCACAGGGACTCTGCTGCGGGTGTGTTTCCTATTAGGGCCGTTCAAGTCTCCACAATTAGGAATGCAGCTCAACCAGAGTGTGAATCCCTAATAGGAAACATTCCCCAGATGCACATGAGGGCCCCGAGGAAGATGCCAGCCCTGGAAAGGGCTGGGGGGCGAGAGCCGCCGGGATGGCTCCCACATGAGGCGGCATCAAAGGCGAGGCTGCAGTCCCGGGGTCTCCGTGGCCACTTCTGCCAACTTTGATCAGGGTTTGTCGTCTGACTCCCAAACAGTTTTTTCACACTTGTTTCCCAAGTGTGAAGAGCCCAAAGCCATGTTGGAAACTCTGAGACAATTTCGGATTCCTTTGCAACAAAGCCAAGGCCAGGACAATGGGACTTTGATGTTATTGACATATTGGTTCAGAGTTTCCTTGTTTCCATTTCCCAGCATTAGGCCGGAGCAGAGGGCTGCTGCCTTGCTCTGTTTAATTAGGTAATGTTTGTACAGTGCTCGGAGAATATAAAGTGCTCAGCAAGTGGAAAGCGTTATCCTTATTACTATGCCTTCCATATCCACTGGCTGCGTTTGGTGGAGCTGCAAAAGCTTTGAAAGAAAAATAAAATAAGGTCAAGTTTATTTTATTTAAATGTAAAATAAAATTGCGGTGCTGAGCAGAAGCAATGGACTGGCAGAGGCTGGGAGGGAAGAGTCCTGTGTGTCTCCAGAGCAGGGACAGCGCAGACTGTGCCAAACTGTGTCCCCTTGATGTTGTCCCAAGCTGTCCTGTCGCTGTGTGTGTCCGGTGTGGCCTGGACAAGCCCTTCCCGGAGGCAGCAGAGGCCAGGGCAGCTCCCAGCCTCTCTGCTGGAACTGCCACCAATGGAGCTCCTGGTGCCCATCATGTTTTCATCAGGTGGAGATGGGACAGCCACAGATGGAGCAGCTGTCCCAAGCAGGGCCACCATGGCACTGCCAGGCACAGCTGGCCTGGACAGGAGCTCCCAGAACTGGCACATCCTCCAGGCAGTTCCCTGGGTGCTGCCAGCACTGCCAGCCCATGGTGCAGTGTTCCAGAGACAGGGAAAACATCCCACTCCTGCTGCTGCTGAGCTGTCTCCCAATCCCAGGCACTGAGGTGCTGTGAGAGATCCTGGAAGATGCTCTGAGTAGAGCAGATAATGCGACACCCCTGCACTGCCACAGCTGTCCCCAACCCGGAGTGATGCCAGGGATGCTCCCACCCAGGACTGCTCCACTTGGGCCCCAGGGCTGAGGCTGGCTGCATCTTCTCAGGCTGCTGTTCCCTTTTTCCTTCCCCTGGGTGATTTCCCCTCATTGTGATTCCTCTCCTTGCTGGTGATAAAATATTTGACGAGTTGCACTGAAGGCCCAGACTCAGCAGCCCACCCCAACCCTCCCACCCCAGCCTCTCCCCCACCAAATATGTTTGTATTTTTAACATTTTTAGGCAACAATCTTAAACCGAAGCAGATGTGACAATGAATATTTATCTGCAGCATCTCAGTATGGGATTTTCTCTTAAACTCGATAAAATAAACTGCTCAGGATACAGAACAACATTTCTCCTAATATACAATACACAAGGGGCAGGAGGGGAATTAGCAGATGAACTCGGCATTAAAACCATTTAAAATCAAAAGAGCAGCAGCATTTACATGCGAGGAGAACAGTTGGTGCTTTCCCTGAGATCCTGGCGTGTTTTCCTTCTCATTCCTGGAGGCTTGCAAACTCCAGACAGAAAGGTTCCTGCCAGGGAGGGGCAGGTGAGCAGGGTGCTCTTCCCACAGGTGGGAGAGGCAGGAGCAGCCCCTGTCCCGAGTGGGGAACAGCTCCCATGGGATGGGATGGGATGGGATGGGATGGGATGGGATGGGATGGGATGGGATGGGATGGGATGGGATGGGATGGGATGGGATGGGATGGGATGGGATGGGATGGGATGGGATGGGATGGGATGGGATGGGATGGGATGGGATGGGATGGGATGGGATGGGATGGGATGGGATGGGATGGGATGGGATGGGATGGGATGGGATGGGATGGGATGGGATGGGATGGGATGGGATGGGATGGGGAGCAGAGTGAGGAGGGGAAGAAGGCAAACACTGCTCCAGTGACAGGGAGGTCACCAGGTCCCAGCCTCGTGTCTCTCCCATGCCACCATTGCTGTCCCTCCCTCCTGGGGGCTCACAGCAGCTCCCCTCTGCTGGCTTCCCCAGGGTTTGTTCCCATCCAGCAGGAGAGTGGCAGTCAGGGGGAACTGTCCCCATCCCTGCGTCCATGCCTGGAGGCTGCTGGATTTACCCAGCTCGGACTGATCCACACAAGATGCTCCAGGCTCCCTGGGCTGGGACTTCTGGGCTCCCAGGGCAGGATGTGACTTTGCTGGTGCTTCAGCATCTCCCTGTGCAGCGGAGGGTGGGATGCTGTGGGATCCCTCATGCCCAGGATGAGCTCCTGTCCCACTGGGCAGCCCCACAGGACCAAATCCTGTGCTCGCTCTGGTGCTGAGAGCCCCTTCCTCCCTATCCTGCTCATCCTCAGGGCCTGGCTTTTGGGGCTTGAAGTGAGGAGGGACTGAAAACCGCTGCAAACCTTGGGATGAGTGCTGGGGCTTGGCCCAGCCCTGCCGGATCCGGCGGCTGCTGGAGGCAGCGCGTTCTCCCGGAGCTGGAGGGCATTGCCAACCTTGCCACGTTGTGCTCCAAGAGCCAGCCACGTTTCTCCAACCTGCTGTCTCTGACGCAAATCCAGAACAATACGCAGATTAAAAATAACAACCACAACAAAAAAGGCTCCAGCACCACCCCAGAGAGCCCCACACACACAAAGCCCTCCCCAAAGCCGGAGTGGGGAGTGGGCACAGGGGGTGGGTGTGAGCCCGGGGGCCTGGGCATAGGTGGGAGGCTGGAGGGGCAGCTGGAGGACCCTGAGGGTCTGTCCTATCCTGTGACCAGGGCTGAGAGACCACTCGTGCTCATTCACTCCTCCACAGCTGTGCAAAGGAAGCAATTTGGAGGGAGCAGGGACAGTTGTGCCATGATGGTGGCCCTCTGTGACCAGTCCCCAGCTGAGCTGAGCCAGTGACCGCAGCACCACGCACTGGAACATCTTGTTCCTCTTTGGCTTAGGACATCTACCCTCCACCTCCTCTCCCAGAGAGGGATCTGTGTCTCTGGGTCCTGAGGGACCCCTAAATAACAAGTCAAAGGGACAAGGTCTCCTTTGGTCTGCAAAGAACATGAACTGGAGCCAAAAAACCACTGACTGAAAAGGGCTCAGCGGCTTCCCGAGGGCAACAGTCCCAGCTGGTGGCACTCAGAGTGTCAGAAATGGGGTGGTGACTGTTTGAGCCTGGAGGGAGCATTTCTCGTACTGAACAGAGACCAGGCTGACACAGGAGATGCCTCCAGCCACCAGCACAGGCCCTGGGGCCAGTGAGGGTAGTGGAAGGCTGTGGAGTCCCTGTGCTGTTAAAGCATGGGGAGGGTCCCCAGGCCCTGCCCCATCCTCCCCAGGCCCTGCCCCATCCCCTGCCCAGGAGATCCTGCTCAGGACTTTGTGGTCCTGTCTCTTCCCACCAGCACAGGATCCCACCCTGCTGTCCCCCTGCCCGGAGCAGGGATTTTCCCCTTGTGCTTCAGTCCCCGAGCTTGGCCAGGTCAGGGCTCTCCATGTGACTCCTGGGGCAATGTACATTCCACTCTCATCTCTCACCTCCAGAGCTCAGCCAGGCCCAGGCTCCCCTCGTGCCTTCCAGGGGTGTGTGGGGGAGGAAGGCTTTGATTTCCTGAGCTGTGCCCAGAGCCCCCAGAGGGACATTCCCCACCCAGGAGCTGCCCAGCATCCCGAGACAGGTTTTATTCCTTCCCAAACTCCATGAGAGCGGCCTGATGCGACGCTGCAGCCACAGAACATTCCTTTGTAAGGAAATAAAGTGTCAGTGCCACAGCTGTGACATCCAAGCTCCGCTTCGGTAGCGTGCCCTGGGCAGAAAGAGGCGGCGGGTTCCTGTTTAGGTTTTCGGTTACTGTGTTTATAAAATATTTATTTTTCTTGGTGTTTCTATCCCAGCCTTTTTAGAGCCCAAATATTTGGAGGCTGGAGGAGCCGTGGTCGGGCCCAGCACTGCTCTGCTGGCTGGGCTCGGCGTGTGCCAGGCATGCTGATGGCCCTGGACCCCCCCAGCCAGCCCCCAGCATCAGACAGTGTTTGAATGCAGTCTCCAGGGGTGGAGAGGGTGGTATGAGGCACTGAAAGAGCTGGGAGAGGAGAAAAAAAAAGAGAGGAAAAAAAAGAAAAGGGAAAAAGAAAAAAAGCAAGGCAGTGGCGTATAAATGAATAAATAATAGTAATAAAAAAGATCATTGGGAAGCAAAGACATTCTTTATGGTGCATTAATGTGTTTTCTCAGCTGCTCTCTTGACTCGGCACCAGCTCTTGCAGTTCCTGTCCTCAGGACACTCCGCTGGGCGCAGGAAGGTTTTGTTCTGGCTGCTCTGTCCCAATCCCGCTGCCCCTGGAGCTCCTGTCACCCACTGCCTCGTGGGGGAACACAGAGCCCCCACCTGCCCCTTTCCCCATGCCTCCATGCCCATTGCTGTCTCCTGGGATTCGGCTCTTTGGGAGAAGAGCCTCTTGCTCCAGAACAGCCCCTCAAGCGGGAAACGCCACAGGAACCTGGGGTTTTGTCCCCTTGGTGCCACCCAGCACTGCCTCCCCCCCATTCTCTGAGGTTCCCTGAGCCCATGCTTTCCTCCTCCCCCATCTCCTGCAGCTTCCCAGGGAAGGGATCCATCGGCAGAGCTGGTGGGACCCCAGCCGTGGAGGCAGCCGCTCTTATCAGGCGGCTGCCAGCTCTGTCACCACGCTGTGCTGAGTGACGGGCGCTCCCACCTGCTCCCGGCGCCGAGCACGGGGTGCTGCTGCTGCTGCTATAGAAACACCCAACTTCTTACACTCACCTCCTTTTTTCTTTCTCTCTTTTCTTTTTCCCTTTAGGCCCTCAAAGCCGCGTCTGAGTTCCCTCAGGATTCAAAGGAAGATCCAACAGGCTCCTCAGCGCATCCACGTCCCTGCTGAGGCACCGTGCCCTGGCTGTGATGGGGTGTGCTGATCCATCCCCTCCTTACCGAGAGGGAACTCCAGAGCCACCACCTGCTTTCCAGGAGCTGAGCTGAGCCCTCTCCTGCTCACACCAGGGCTGCGGGGTTTGTTCCTGTGCTGGCACTGCTCCGTGAGCTCATCAACTGCTCCAGCAAAGCCCCACACAGAGCTCCGGTGGGTTTATTTTGCTGGCTGCTCTCACCCAGCTGTTTATTTTCTTGAGTTTCCCCCGTGAACCCGCTCCACACCTGGAACTGTGCTGACGAGTTGACATCAAAGCTGAGCTAACTCTGCAAATCCCTTCCATGCGTGACTGTGGGGAGCAGGTGCTCCTCGCTCCCCCAGGGCTGCAGAGTCCCCCAGCAGGAGAGCTGGATCCATCTCATTCCTCATTTGCCAAGCAGAGACACTCTCATGGAAAACCAGCCTGCCCTCATGTCACGGAATCACCGAATGGTTTGGGTTGGAAGGGACCTTAAAGCCCATCCAGACTGTGCCATGGGCAGGGACAACTTCCACTATCCCAGGTTTGCTCCAAGCCCTGTCCAACCTGGCCTCCCAGACCCAGGGATCCAGGGGCAGCCACAGCTTCTCTGGGCAGTCTAAGCCACCAAGTCTGGACTCATCTGGCACCACTGTGGTAGATCCAGCACATCCCTTCTCATCCCTTCCTGACCTCGCTGGTGTTGGCTGACAGTGGCTTGTTTTGGGATCAGCCCCCGTGGACACTCTGCAAACCAAACTATCCCAGTGTAAGATCCAAGAAGACATTTACTAATGGGCTTTAGGCTGAAATTCAACCCTTCCTCAAAAAAAACCAAAATAAAATTTCCTTCAAACTAAAAGGTCCTAAGCAAACCTGACTTGAGAGTCATTTAATACCTGTCAGCTTCCCTTCCCACTGCTCCCAGCTCTGGCGAGGTGAGCCGTGTCCCTGGGATCAGGGCCCTGCTCTCCTGTGCCTGCTAGGAAGGTGCAAACAAATCCTGAAGTGCAGATGCCAGAGTCACTGACCCGGAGAGATCCTTCTGGAGCCCAGCTTTGGCTCGAGCCACAGTGGAAGGCCAGGAAGTCATTCCCCAATCCCCACACTCTGATTTCCATTGTCTCTGCTGTGATTCCACTTCCCACAGAGCAGCCCAGCACTGCTGCATTCCGGAGGCATTTTGGAGTCCTGAGGGTGTTGGTCTGGGTGAGTGGCACAAACGGTGATGCCATCAAAGCAGAACAGACTTTCCACCTGTGACACCTGTAAGAGTCAGGTCAGCTGTGTTTCTCCTGCCCCACAGCTCAGGAGTAACCACCCAGCTTCCCTTTCCCTTTCCCTTTCCCTTTCCCTTTCCCTTTCCCTTTCCCTTTCCCTTTCCCTTTCCCTTTCCCTTTCCTTTTTTTTCCTTTTCCTCTTCTCCTTCTCCTTCTCCTTCTCCTTCTCCTTCTCCTTCTCCTTCTCCCTCTCCTCTCCTCTTCCCTTCCCTTCCCTTCCCTTCCTTCCCTTCCCTTCCCTTCCCTTCCCTTCCCTTCCCTTCCCTTCCCTTCCCTTCCCTTCCCTTCCCTTCCCTTCCCTTCCCTTCCCTTCCCTTCCCTTCCCTTCCCTTCCTTCCTTCCTTCCCTTCCCTTCCCTTCCCCGATCCCGGCTCTCCTTAGCCGCGCTCTCCCCCTGGCGGCAGCGCTCGGTACTGCCTGCCCCAGGTGCCGCCGCCCCGCCCCGGTCCTCCCCAGTCTCTGCCCCGCGGTCCCCCCGGGACGCTCCATCAGCATTTCCATCTCCCGAACCCGCAGGGATGGCAGAGCTGTGCAGGATAAAGGCCCCGGAGCGCCCCCCGGCCCAGGGGGCTCGATTCTGCCCCCGGACCCCCGCGCCCCAGAGGTGACAGTTGGCACATGCTGCCGGTAACATCTGACGGGGGAGCCGCTGGCTCCTGGAATCTTTGCTTTTTCCAAGCCCTCATCCCATGGCTGGAGTGACTCCCAGTCATGAAGATAAACCTTCCAGCCCCCCACCATTTAGTGCCACCCCCCACTCGCTATGGCCTTGAAGCTGGTGGCCTCCTTGGAACATCCTCACTGGAGACTGGGGCAAGAGAAGAGAGGGAGCAGAGGGAAGGGAAAGGAGAGGGAGATGGAAACAGAAAGAATTAAACCCCCTGCTTTAAATGATGGAAAATATCCCAGCAGTGTTCCCTTTCAAGCCTTATTTTGCTATTCAGGAGCTTGAAAGGCACCGAGCTCCCAGGCCCTCACAGAGCAAGCAGAGATTTCACGTTATAAAATATGAATATCCTGGTTTATGAATAAACTTGGGTTTGCTGCTCAATCCAAGCCATCACAACCTCCTCGGTTTCTCTCTGGGTGATTTGGTGTGGGGTGTCCCAGATGTGGGGTCGGCAGGGGAGGAGAGGATGGGAACCAGCAGGGAGTAGCTGGAGGCACCAATCCCCCTCCCCTGCTGGGGCTGCGAGGGGTGGAGGCACTCCTGGGCTCTGGGGTGATGCCAGCGCTGGGAGATGTCCCAAATCCAGCGCTGGGAGCCGTCCCCAGAGATGCCCAGGGTTCTCAACAGCTGGTGCTGCCGGTGTTGGAGCACCAACCCTTGGCAGAGCAAGCGAAGAGATCCAAAACCTGCCCCTGCATCCTCCGAGGTCCCACAGTCCTGACAGAAGGAAGAGAAAGGAGCATGGAAGGAGAAACTCTGGGCTCCTCATCCCCGGGGGGACACAGGCAGCAGGGCCATGGCAGAGATGTGACAGAGGGATGTCCCTGTCTCCCACCGGGGCTTGCGCTGGGTGTGGGGCTGAGGTACCAGGGCTGTGGCTCCACAGCTCACCTGCTTTTCCCCACCTGGGGAGGAGGAGGGGATGGAACTGGTATCCCCAAGTCCCTGCCCACCCCTGGGCACAAACTCATGGTACAGACCCCCGCCAGAGCCCCCTCCCCTGGCCCCGCTGTTGCCTGAGCTGTGCTGGCGAGGGACGGACCCGCACAACGAGCAGCAAAGACTTCAGAAACGCTTTGGAGGAAAAGGAAGGAAGGACAAAGAGAAGCTGGGAAGAGGCCATGCCTGGTCCCCTGATGCACTTCAAGAGAAAACAGTCTAGACATTTTATTTTTTCTTTCCCAGACCCTGTTTTCCATTTCAAATCAGCCCTGACATTTTGGTTATCTTTTCTTTTAATATGCCGGGTTTGGTTTGTTAGAATCCATTCATCTTTTCAATCATTCATCGCCAGTGCCTCAGTGCCACCAGTCTGCCCTGAGACAGAGGCCAGGGGAGCACAGGAGGACACCCAGCACCTGTGTCACCCTGCTGACAAGGACCTGTGCGCCCCAGGGGACATGAGGCTCTCTCAAGCTCCTCTCCACAGCCTTCACTCTCCAGCGGGAGGTTTTGGCATGGGGCAAATCCCCTTGTCATAGCCAGGGATCACTCCTGGCGAAGGGTCAGGGAATCAGCTGCAGATTTGGGGTTCCTTGAGCCTCCCTCACCCCTCCCTCTCTGCTGCCTGGCAGAACTGCCAGAGCGCACCCGCTCTCCGGAGCGCACCCGCTCTCTGGGGCACTGCCAGGGGATTTCCAGCTCCTCCCGCCTGACCTCGGCACAATCCCTTTGGCGATGTTGGGAGAGCTTCCCAAAATCCCTCCCCAGGAGCCCTTCCCTGCTGGCAGCCTGGCTCAGTCTCTGCCCGGCCCCAGTCCTGGCCCTGCTCCGAATTTTCGCCCCTCATCCCGCAGAGGCTGGAGAGGGGAGAAGGCAGATGGAGCTCTGCAGGAGAAGGCGGCTTGAAGGAGGAAAATAACAACCAGAAACATGGAGAAAGGGATGAAATGTAACAGAAAAGTTGGCCTGAGGGAAATAAGGGAGCTAAAAATAACCCGCCAAAGGCTGCGATTGGAGCAAGAGGAAAACTGCCGATCCTGAGGAGAAACGGGGTTACCCTGCAGCCACCCCCACGCTGCTCCTGCTAAGCCCCCCAGCTTTGCAGGGGTTTCTCATGGCAGGAGGGGCCTGGGGGGCAGAGATCTCCAATAGGGTCCCTGAGCTGGGCCAGCGCTCTCCAGGAATGGGGCACATCCCAAGGGAACCGGGCACGTGCCAGCCCAGCCCAGCCCTGCGAGCCCTCGCCTTGATTACATTTCTGTTTCCTCCCCGAGCCGAGCACAGGAAGCTGCTTTGCCATCCATTTACCCAGGGACTTCACTGGTATTTAATAAACTCGATTAAGCAAGCGCCTTAATTTGCTTTGGTAATGAAAACATAATTGTTTCTGCAGCTCCAGTGCGGGGACTCTCCACGGCGAGTGGCGGGTGCAGGCAGTGGGATAATCAAGCAGAAGAGCCCAGAGCTGGGGAAGTTGTTGGTTCTCCCCCGAGGAAATAAGCAGGTTTTCACCTCGGCAGGGCACGGGTGGGGAAGGGCAGGGAGAGAAGCTGTTGCAGTGGGGAGCTGGGCTGGGTTGGGGTGATTTGGGGCAATTCTGCCCCCTCATCCTTCTCACCCTTGTTCAGTCCTTCCCCACAAAAACACGCACCACACACCACCGGTGTCTTTTCCTGTTCCCTCACCTCACAGCTCCATCCACACCCTGGGCAGGATGCACCATCCCACACTGGGTGATCCCATGGGATGCACACATCCCACACAGAGCGATCCCATGGGGGGATGCAGGTGTGATAAGGCAGGTGTGATAAGGCAGGGGCTTACCTTGGACCTCCTCAGGCACTACTGCATGGCTGTGCCAGGCCATGGACAATGCCCACAGGTGTGTGTGCAACCCTCAGCACTTGACTCAAAAAGGAGCAGATGACTCCGCTGTGGTCCTTCCCAATCCCTTTGGAACTGTGTGAACGGAGCATACCAGTGCCCAGGGACACATGCCACAGCAGCCTGGGGACAAAAAAATGGGAAAGCAGTTCCTTGTAATGGCAACCCCTGAAATGAGCAGCCAGGTGCAGTCTGTGTGACACAGGAGGTCCCTGCAGGGACCAACCAGCTTAACCCTGCAGGGTTTGTACACTTAATGTGAGATATTTCTCACGATTGATGATTTAGGATTTGCTGCAAGCCCTGCAAAGGTGGGGAGAGCCCAGGGGTCACCGTGGCCAGCAGGAGCGGGGTGGGGTCAGAGCCCAATTGTGCTCCCCGAGGAAGACTCCAGGGAAGAAGGGCCCTGGATGTGCAGCGAGCACGGAGAGGGAAAATGGGAGGAGGAAGAGACAGATGGTCCCATTTTGTATGAAAAGGCAGAGAGGGAAGATGTAACTTGGGAATCTCCCCAGAACAAGCCATCTGTGAGGTGTAAGGCCTGAGCTGCCGCCGGTGCAGCCAAAATCCTGGAGCAGCAGAAGATGCTGTGCTCAGTCCAAAGATTTCATTACCTTGTCCCTGTTATTTGTGACTTGGAGGTCACAGGTAGCGAAAGCAGCAATTTAATCCTTTGTCTTTTTTATTTTCTTCTGCTCTAATAGGTTTGTGTTTTCCCTCACCCTTGTCTGATGCCAGCCAGGAGCCCTGGGAACTCTTGTGAGCCTCAGGCAATTCCCTCCACTGATTTAAGGAACCCAAATAAATAAATGTTGTAGACAAAACCTTTAAAATATTAGAAACTGGGAGCAGGTCTGGAAACCTTGTGAGCCAGCCTGGCTTTCCCACTGCAGCTCCAGGAATGCCTGTAGGAGCTGCTGGAACAAGGAGGCCTCAGCCCCAGGACCCTCCCCATTCCCAGCGGGAGGAATGTTCATCCTGTCCAGAGAGTTGTCACAGTGGGAAGGGAGGCCTGGGACAAGAGCTGCCCCTGGGTTATCTCCTCTAGACAGTTCATACCCCTGGAAATTTGTCCCTCTGGAAGGACAGAGCAGCTCTGTCCCTTCTGCAGTGCAGCCATGGGGGACTGGCAGGCATTTCTACCTCCAGGGACAGCCAGGCCAGCCATGTCCCCATGCCTGGGGACACTGGGTGTCCCAGCCCCAGGCTGGGCCCCTCCTGCACAGGGACCTGGATGTGAGAGAGGGAAAATGAGAATGTCCAACCTCCAGCAGCCACAGAGCTGCCCACAGCTGGGTCCCAGCACTGACAGATCTGCAGGGCCACCAATCCAGGCAGGGCCATGGTCCCTCCCAGAGCCCAGCCGTGCTCAGGAATGCAGGAGCAGCAGGATGCAAGCAGCCTGGTTTGCCTGGGCACTGCCTGTTCTTGATGTCACCAAGTTTGGTCAATGGAACTGGGAATGGGAGCAGCCCCAGCACGGGGCTGGGGCCAGGTGGGACGTCCTGGTGTCACTAGGCTGGGTCCCTGCAGGGTGCTGAGCTCTGTCCCCATGCAGACTCCAGCAGGATGGAGCTGCCAAGGTGCAATCAAGGCAAGGATCTGGGGTTTTGGGGGGTTGTGGGCAGGAGGGGGAATGAAACAAGCCTCAAAAATAAAAGACAACGCCCCTATAAATCACAAATATTAAAAAGAATGAAAGGGCCGGAGTCTTCAGCCTCGACTAAGCCCTGGGTGGGAGAGCAGGAGCAGCGCTGGCCCCGCTGCTCAACTCTGCAAATATCCATCAGCTCTTCCTGACACATCGTTATTAGCTTTCCTACGCTGAATTGCACAGGGATAAACTTGGGGCTGGGAGAAAAACCGCAGAGATTATTGTCAGCCCGAGCGCTGCCACGCGCTGTGCTTTTCCTCCTTCCCCCCCTCCGCCTTTTTCATGCAGGAACACAAAGGAAATTCATGGCATTTCTACGGCTCATACCGCAGGAAGCGTTGGTGGGCTTGAAAGAGGAGAAAGAATTAGAGGCTCATCCAGACAGTGGGATGTGGGGGGCGAAGGAGGGGGGAGCAGAGGGGGGGCGTCAGAGAAGGCCCAGAGCAGCTGATCTCAGTAAAGTGAGAGTTTGATGCATTGGTTGGGGGAAAATAAAGAAACTTCAATAAAACAAATTGAATTTAAATCCTCCGGCAGAGCCGGTTCCCAGCGAGCGAGCCCCGGGAATGGGTTTGGGTTACACTGGGACAGCCGTGGCCCCTCACTGCTAACAAAGGAGGGGGCTGGGGGGGCTGGGGACAGCGAGGGGCCGACTTCCCTCACTTCCCATCCACACCCATCCACTCTGGATCCATGTGTGGCCCACTTCGTCTTCCTCACACACCGGAGAGATCTCAAAGCGCTGCCTATCCTTCCACCCCACTCCTGCACAAACCCCCAAAGCTCTGGGATCCCCCCGCAAAATTTTGTGTCCACCCCACCCAATTTTGACTCATTTCAACCCCTGGACACCCCGTGCTCCCCACAGAATCCCAGCTCTGGCTCTGCCTGGCCCTGCTGATGTCAACTGGCTCCCAGTCCAGGAAGGATGAAAGCCAACTCTTGGGAGGGGCAGTGGGCTCGGGAGGCTCAGGGGGCTCAGAGTCCTCCCTGGGCACTGGCTGCCCATCAGCACAGTTATGAGATGATCCGTGGAGGCCACTGGATAAGAGGAGGATCTACCTTGGATCCCACTCACCAAAAGCAGGGCTGGATGTCAGGTCCCCGGAGGGGTGAAGCCCCTGGAATTTACTCCCCTGCTGCCAAGTTAACTGCCCAGAACATGGGATGATACAATCAGCAGTAAAGCCTAAAAATAGCCCAGAGCTGCTGTCAGCAGTGTAAATAGAGATTGGTGAGTGTCGTGGAGCGGGATAAATACTGGGGATTCATGGATCAGCTCCCTCATATGGGCAGATGATGCCTGTGGGTTATTTCGGAGCAGCTGCGACTTCAGGAGTTGCCCAGAGAACCTTGGCTCTGTGGGGACATGGTGGCATTTCTACAGCAACAAGAGCTCCAGGAGAGCTGGAGAGGCCCTGGAGGGACAGGACAAGGGGAATGGTTTCCCACTGCCAGAGGGTAGGGTTAGATGGAAAATTGGGAAGGAATCCTTCCCTGAAGGAACTCATCCTGTGAGGATTGTGAGGCCCTGGCACAGGCTGCCCAGAGAAGCTGTGGCTGCCTCATCCCTGGAAGAGTCTAGGATGAGGTTGGATGAGGCTTGGAGCAGCCTGGGATAGTGGAAGCTGTCCCTGCCCATGGGAGTGGCACTGAGGGATCTTTAAGGTCCCTTCCAATCCAAACCATTCCAGGATTCCAGAGCTGGGTGGGGGAATCGAGTCTGCAAGACAGGGGAGCAAAGCCAGGGGTGCCCCAGGCTGCTGGGGAGGGCAGCTCCAAGTGCCTGATCCACTCCTCTGCTGCACAAGGTTCCCAACTCCTTCCCAAGGCTCTGGTCTCCTTCCCAGACCAAAATGCCCCTGCTGTGCTGGAGGCCTCCAGGATTTATTTATGAGTTTATTCCTGCAGGAGGGCCCCCCGTGTCCATGGAGGCAGCCCCCAGGAAAGCACACAGCACCCTCTGCTCTCCTGGGGGCTGCTGGAGCTGAGGATTCTCGTGGCACTGGGAGAAATCTGGAAGCGATTGCTCCGGTGCGCCTCTCCAGAGGGAACACCGTGCCCAGTTCATTTCCTTTAAGGAAACACAACCCGAGGGGATAATTAGAGCTTCTTTGCGTACACAATCCCATATTGTTTATCCAACACAAATTAAAAAATGTGGTCCTCAGGAACACGGAGTGGGGAGATAAAGAAGCGATCGCTCCCAGACGGGTTTCATTACTGCCCCAGCACACCAGGCCCCTGAAACCACCTTGTGTTCCAGGACAACAGCAGGAAAACCAGGATGTTTGGAGCATGAGTGAGATCCAGGGATACACCCAGGGTGCTGTAAAGAAGTGTGATGGAAAATCAGCTGAACCTTGGCACCAGCATCCATCTCTCTCCCTGGAGCTTTTGTACCTCTTGTGTCACGTGCTCAGGTCTTGGGTGCACACCAACCCTGTGAAAGCCTGTTGGTGGTGAGAACCATGGAATCATAGAATCACAAAATGGTTTGGGTTGGAAGGGACCTTTGACATCCCTGAGGACCTGGAGAGGTGCTGAGGACCAGAGTGGTTTGTGCTCCCTGTCTCCCTCCCTCCCAAGCTCCCCATGGCAGGAGCAGAGGGTCCCAGCTGAGGGTGGGGTCTCTCCCAGCACCAGCAGTTAACTGGGAGCTTCGATGCACCCCGGAGATGGGAAGAAGGTGAAGAGGGAGTGGGGAAAAGCCCCTGGAGTGGAGCCCCAGCTTGGTTACCACAGGTCTGGCTCCCTCACCGCTGCAGGCAGGCGGAGCAGGGAAAATGCCATCTGGGGTCTCACTTGAAAGGGGTTTTACAAGCACTGGGATTTTATTACAAGCAGCCCAGTGCTGGTGTGATTCCTGCCTGGCTCTGGGGTGGAAGGGCAGGGCTGGGAGCAGGGCTGCCCCTCCACACCCAGGGTAGCTCAGAGCTCACCCCTGGGCAGAGCCACCCAGGGCCCCAATGCCGGCATGGGACAAAATCCGTGCTGCCTCTTGGAAATGTGCTGTGAAAGATCCATCCCAGAGGGACACAGGCTGGATTTGAACACTTTGTACTGCGGTAAAACAATAGGAATGTGAGAGGCCAAACCGTGCCGGGACACGCAGGAAGATGCTGGTGGCATCCCCCGGTGCCTGCGTACCACGCTGTGGGATAAGGGAATGTCATCCCGGGAAGGGCCACGGGCATTGCCTGACTGCAGGGCCGGGTCCCCAAAGCCAGCACACATGGCAGCTGTGGCAGCCGGTCCCAGTCCCCTCCTCCCCTCGGAGCCGGAGCTCATTAGGGCAACGCTGTTTGTTTGTTTTGTTAATCGACACCAAGAGGCCCCATCTGGGCTCTGCCGAGCCCCCTCTCCATCCCTGGCAGCACGGAACCCGAAGCCAATTTTCCAGTGTGGTTTCTGCGGCTTGGGAATGTATTTCAGGATCCTTATTTTCAGACCTCGATCAGAGCTCAGAGTTCTTCCCTTGCACTCCCTGGTCCCCATCTCTGCTCCCCCTGTGACGCGTGGGACTGGATTGTTCTCCTCAGACTACTCCCACCCTGTCCCCTCAGCCCCTCCTGGGGCAATGTCACTGTGGGGAGGATGCAGGGACATCCCTGGGGGCGCAGAGCATCCCTGGACTCATCTGGGATGGGCACCTGCAGGAGGTGCCAACCAAAGCTGGTGACAACCAAACATGGAAGCAGCTCCCATCCCAGGATCTCCTGGAGACACCGGTGGAGAGGCCACCTTTGGATGTCCTGCTGGTGATTCTGCTGCCTTTGGGGGACACTGGAGCCACCCAACTCCGTGATGAGGCAACAGAGATGGACCAGAACACACCGTGCCAAAGGCCACCTGTGCCCTGCAGGCAGGGACATGGCAGGGACTCTGACAGGGACACTGGCAGGGACACTGGCAAGGACTCCTCTCCCCTGGGAAGTTGTCACGCTGGCAGCTGAGCGTGGATGTGACACGAAGACGATGTGACAAGCATTTGCCACCACGAGCCAGCAGTGGGGGACAAGCTGGGCTGCTCCCACCTCCAGCCTCCCCTTCCTACCCCCATCACACCTCCCCCTTTTCGCTGGCACAAACGCCTCTGTCGCCAGGAGAGGAACAGCTCTGGCTGAGAAAAGCCACATTTCAAAGCAAAGCCACCCCTCGTGACGGTGTCAGCGGCTCCAGCCGTGCCCCCGGGCCGCGCCGCTCCTCCCGGCCGTGCCTCCCACAGCCCCGCGCCCCTCCACGTGCGGATGCTGTGCGAAGGAAAACAAAAGTCAGTGAAATCTATCAGGTGAGAAAAGCTTTCTGGAGGATGAGAGGGAAAAGCAAAAGGCTTTTCTGAGCCTTCCCTCAGGCTCCCTCCACACGCACGTCCGAGGGAGCGTCTGTCCCGCTCCGTGTGATTTACTGAGTGAGACGGCGCAGAGCAAACGTGCCATGTGAAGGAGGGAAGGGAAGCTGCTGGTGTGTTTGGCATTCCTTCCTTCCTAATGACCTTGGGAGGCATTGGAGACACAGGTAAAGGGACACAGGGCCACCAGCCCAAGGGGCAGCCACCAGTGAGCCCAGCCAGGGTATGACAGGGAGCCCCAGGGTGGCCGTGCTTGGCTGAAAAGCTCTCACCAGGTGAAGGAGAGGATGAATCCCAGCACAGGGGGCTCACAGACCCCAGCCCTCCTTCCCGTTCTCTCCCAAGCCTCTGTACATCCCGGCTCCCCCTCCCCTCCCTGGACTCAGGGAACATGTGTCTGGCAGATTTTTATTAACTGTGCAGCTTTCCCTTGCTCGCTTTCCGTCTCTTTTTTTTCTGCTCCCTGCTTGCTTGACAGAATTTAGATTAGACAAAACATGAGATCATTCCTGCCTGCACAAAAAGGAAACAGAAGAAGAGAAGGAATTGGCTCTGCCTTCTGCACCCCCTTCCTTCTGCACCCCAGCATCTCCACCTGCCCCAGCCCCGTCCCTCTCCCCCAGCCGGCAGATTTCTGAAATTCCAGACATGATGAAGATGCAGGGCAGGTCTGCTGCTGGCCACCACCTCATCCCCAAGCTATGCCTCTCCCTGTGCCTGATGGAGCTGTTTGCTCTCTCCAGCCCTGACGGCTTCACGCTGCACATGCACAGAGCCGGCACAGCCGTCCGGAATCCTCCCTGCAGGGATGGACAGGGATGTCCTGCAGGGCACAGCCTCTGCCAGGGGGCTCTGGGCCAGCACTGCACCTCTGGCCAGAGCTGAAGTTTCCCCACCCTCACTTCTGCCCACACTCCCCAAAGAGTGGTGGCTTCCAGTGAAACAGGAGCAAGAGCCACACGGGGACACTGGCACTGGGTGTTCGTGGGTGAAGGTGGGAGCTGTTTCCCATCCACTGGGTCTCCCACTGGAGAGAGCCCCTGGCACAGCCCTGGGTGCTCCTGCCATCCACAGAGCTGCTCCTCTTCCCCAGGAAAACCATGGAGAGGGGGCACCACTGTGGATTCTGGTTTCCTCCTCACTGCTGCTCCCCTTTCTGAGGAGGAATCTGCAGCTAATTTTATGGACACCTGGAGGAGCTGGAAAAATGATCTAACATCTCCCAGGGCCTTGCAGAAATGGAGGGAGGTGTGAGAGGGGGAGGAAGGCAGCTCTGGAGCCATGAGCCATGCGGGCAGCTGGGAGGTGGGAGGATTTTCCCCTGTTCCCTGGTTTCCAGAGAAACTTGCCTCTGGGTGGAGAAGAGGTGGTCCAAGGCTCCAGTTAGCACTGGAGGCCAAAGGCTTGGGAATACCAAGATCATGATCCCATGGATAGGCTGTGAGCTCTCTAGGGTGTCCCCAGATGGGTGCTCCCCACATTCCCAGATCCAGGGCATCACCTCCTCCTTATACCCCAGCCCTGTTCACACTAATCCAAGGTGAGGGCAAGGAAGGGCAGAGAAATCCTTCCTTCCTTCCTTCCTTCCTTCCTTCCTTCCTTCCTTCCTTCCTTCCTTCCTTCCTTCCTTCCTTCCTTCCTTCCTTCCTTCCTTCCTTCCTTCCTTCCTTCCTTCCTTCCTTCCTTCCTTCCTTCCTTCCTTCCTTCCTTCCTTCCTTCCTTCCTTCCTTCCTTCCTTCCTTCCTTCCTTCCTTCCTCCCTTCCTCCCTTCCTCCCTTCCTCCCTTCCTCCCTTCCTCCCTTCCTCCCTTCCTTCCTTCCTTCCTGCCAGGTCCTGTCCCAGGTGTGCAGGGACAACGTCCCAGGGGCACAGGGATGTCATCCGTGTGTGCCAGCCCTGCAGGGGCCCAAGGCTCTTTTCCCTGTGCTTTTCCTGTGCTGCTGATGCTCTGGACAGCACACACATGTTCTCACACACACACATGTTCTCACACACAATGTTCTCACACACATGTGTTCTCTCCTGCACATGCACAAATCCCATCCCGTGCCCAGTGCACACATGGACAGGCCAGAGGATCCATCTGTGGATCTCACAGCCTCTCCTGTTTCTCTGGCGTTTCCTTTCCTCTCTCCCTGACCTTCCTCTTGGGCAGGACACCTGGATGATTGACTGGAATTTAATTATGACAATTGGATAAATAAACCCTCGCCCTGACAGCAGCAGTGACATCAGCCTGTACCCCACAGTGCCTCCGGAGTGCCGGCTTCCAAGGATCACATCCAAGCCTGCTCCAGAGGGAGGAGAGAGCACTGCAGGAGCTCTGGAGGAGCTCGCAACCTCAGCAGCCCTGAAGTCTGCTGGGACACATCTGATCACCCTGGGATCCTATTTCAGGCCTAGGTGACCTCAGGCAGAGGAAATCCAGAGGGGCCCAGCCTGCAGTAATGCTCCCAAGGGAGCAGGGATGCCCCAGGTTCAGTTAAATGATTTTGTTTAATAATATCCCAATGCAAACTTGAGAGACTGGAAGTCAAGGCCCACCCAAAAAGAGTTTGAGAGAAATCCTAATGTGCTTCTCAGGAGATGGAGCAAGGCTGATGGGGTTCTGCCCTCACCCTTCAGCTCCTGTTTCTGATATTTTCTTTCCCTGTGGCCACGAGATTGCTTTTCAACAAAACCTTAATTTTGAACCTGCTTTGCCTGGAGCTTTAAGAAACAAAGAAGAAATGTCTCCAGACCTGCCAGGAACACATCTCTGATTGCATCTCCTTCTGTGCATCCCACTGGCTCCTCCTTCACAAGGCGGACATCAGCTCTGGGCAGGCAGAGGCTGCACCAGACCCCCAATTCCCACCCCAAATCCTCTCCCCACTGGGAATATCCTCACCCCAAGGACACAGCAGCCCCAAGGGAGTGGGTGGGCCACGGCTGGTGCTGAGGCACAGCTCCATGAGTGATGTCCCTCCATGATGTCAGAGCCCGGAGCTGTGCCAGGAGCCTGGTGCATCATCTCCCAGTATAGAAGCGTGAGCTGTTCACAAGAGCTGAACATCTTGAATCCTGAATTTCCAATGTGCTCCAGTTCTTTGGGAGCCCAGGGAAATGTCATCTGCTCGCTGGCAGTGGGAAGGCAGCCCAGGCCTGGTGCAGGCTGGTGGCTCCATCCCCAGCCGGTGCCGGTGCCGGCGCTGCGGCAGCAGGAGGTGTTTGGGGCAGGGGCGGCGTGTGCTGACGTGGAGCTGGGGGAGAAGGAGAAGCGATTCTGACAATTTTCAAAGCTCCAGATCCAGCTGGAAGACGACTGCGGCACCCCACAGAGCAGCACCTCCCGTCACCACCACGGTCTGGCCTCCATCCTGGCCACGGGATCTCGCAGTGGGGGATGAGGAGCACCCACCATCCCAGCTCCCCTGGAGCTGTGGGGACTGTGCACAAGCTCCCTAAAATTTCCCTGGGCTATTTTACCTCCTGCTGGACTCCTGTGCCTTGGTATTTTCTGCTGGAAGGAAAGGAGAAGGGTCCCACTGCCCAGAAGAACAGAATAAATCCACTCTTGGGGGGAGGTGTTGTTCCCCCACTACAAGCAGGAACAGGGTTCCTCCCATACATCTCCTGGAGTCTTTGCTGTTCCCCTTGAAATCCGTTTGTTCCCGGCTGTTATTTCCCCTCTCCCCACGTCTTCCTGCCAGGCACCCTCCCTGCCCGTGCCCGTGTCCACCCCCGTGGTCCCGTGTTCCATCTCCCTGGTCCCGTGTTCCATCCCCGTGTTTTCGGGGGCGGGGGGGCTCCCCCCAGCCCATGAGCTCCGGAGGTGCTCACCAGCCTCCGATTACAGCTTGTTAGAGGCTATTATAGCCTCCCTCATTTAGAGAATTACTCATTTTTTAGGCCTTTCAGGAACTTTAATGAGTTGTTTTAAACACATGCAGCAGATGTGGCCTTGGGATGAGTTCCTTTGAAACCCTCCCTCCCCCAGCACGCAGCCGGGAGCCCCCCCAGCTCCAGAGGGGGAGAATGGGGTCCCTCGGTGACGTTCCTTGTCCCTCTGTACCTGAGCACCTCCAGCCTCGCTGTGGTGCAAAACCGAACACCCCAAACCAGCCCAGCTCTGCCTCTCTGCTCATGATCTTCCTGTTTTCTGGATGTGGAGACCCCAGAGGATGCAGAAGAGGGGAAAAGCACAGGGAAAATGCAAAGGGAGAGGAAGATGGATGTGCCAGGGATGCTAGGGGCCAGCCTGGGCTCTGTCTTTGGGACCTGCTTTTAAGGAGGGAAAGAAGTGTCCATTGGTGCATCAGGATCAAGCCTCAAACCTTGCTCCAGGGAATCTGGGGAGGCTGGGAAGCAGTTGTGGGATGCATTTATGTGCCAGTTGGCTGACGAGAGGTGCAAAAAGCTCCCAGCCCTTCCCAAAGCCCCCGCAGAGGATCCAGCTGGGATTTGCTGAGCTGGTGGCTGCTGTGAGGAGCTGCCCCAGGAGAGCACAGCCCAGGAGCTCATGGAGACACAGCCCTGCTCTGCCTCCTCCCTGGAATCTCCACAGAGCTGGTGTTCCTTTTTTTCTTTTCTGGATATTCATCAATGCATTTGCAAAACCTGGACCAAATTACATCCCATTACTCAATCCAGGCTGTTCCAAATCCCCGGCATCCCTGCAATCAATAACTGGCACCCAGCTCCCATCACAGCTGAGCCCAGGAGCCAGTGGCTGTTCCCAGCCTGCCACAGGTTCCTGTCACCTCCCTCCTGCTGCACCTCCTGCCTGCCAGCCCCAGCCTGGGGACACCGGGATGGAGCTCAACAAGGGGGGGAAAAGAAGGAGGGGAAAAGAGGAAGGAAAAGGAAACCAAAGGCTTTGGGTGCAAGGCAAAGCTTCAGTCCGTGCTGGAATGCAGATTCCAATTGGAATTCATGTAAACATGCCTGGAGTGCAGGTTGCACAAGCCAAGAAACTGCAGGTGCAGGACGTGGTCCCTGAGGAGACCCTCAGCAGAGCTGGGGATGGGGCAGCTCCCCCCCTGCACTGAGGGCTGGGCACGGGGTGGGGACAGTGACAGAGCCCCCCTGATCCCTGTGCTCCGTGGGACGGGCTGTGCTCGTGCTGTCCTGCCCAGGGAGATGTTCCTTGGGAAGGGGGATAGATGGCATCAGCCACTTGCAGAGACAGCCACATGTCACTGCTGACAGGGATCGCTGTGTCCTCTTTTCCTTTTTTTAATTTTTTTTTTCTTTTTGCCTGTCACTGTGAGGCCACTCGAGCTGAGAGCAGGCTGAATCACACCCACCAGCGCTGCCGCACGAGGGAATTTCGGGAGATAAAACCCGAGGACCAAAGCAGAGCTGTGGAGAGCAGGAGGTCTCTCAGAGCTGCCGGGAAGGAAGGGAAGTGTCACTTCAAATCACGCTGACAAGAAGTTGCCTTCGGTGCTTCCCTGCTGAAGCTGCTCTGCTTCAGCTGCAGCCCAGCGAGCGTGCAAGTGCCTGGGTAATGGAGTTAAGTGTTTCCATGCATGCCAGGGAGCTGCAGCCTCACCTGCAGGAGCTGCTGTGGCACCGGCAGCAATGGGGCTGGGACTGCAGTGCCTGGAACGATGCAGGAGTCAAAAAATCCCCCCGAAGCTGAAGTTGGCTCAGGGGGAAGGGGGAAAGATGAACTCTGTGAGCCAAGTGCTGCCAGGCTGGGAGAAAAGCACAGAGTCCGTCTGGGATTGTAATTTTTGTCTTTGCACTCGGCTGCTGTGACCCAGTAAAGCGTGAGGATAAAGGAGGGAGATGAGCGGGTGCCTGGCTGGGTGGGTACTCCACTCCCAGCACAGGGCTGGGAAATGAGAGCATAAAGATGAGTGCTTGGAAGAAAATCTCCTTTCTGGAAGAGCTCTGCTTCCCTGGGTTTATGCGGCCTCCAGGTTAAGCACCAGCAGCAGCACCGGCTTGGCCAGTCAGCCCTAAAAATACCTGCCCCATTAACCCAGTTCCATCCCAGCAGGGAGAGGGAGCAGCGATTCCCCGGAGCCCCCACAGCTCCCCCGTGACCCCCGGCTTCCCCTCCCCAGCAGCCCTGGCACAGCAGAGGCTCCGGGATGGCTGCCAGGAAAACAGCACCGAATGTAAACCCGGCTGCTCCCGAAAGCGCAGCTTAGCCCAGTTTCTCCTACATTCCCTCTGCTCTGCTTTCACTGGGGTCTGCTCGCTGCAAGCAGCAGGAAATTGCTCTGTTGGCACTTTTTAAACTCTCTGGGGGGGAGCTGGAGGGTCTGATGGGGATTTGTTCGGAGTGTCCATCACCGGGATTTAGGGGAAGAGGGACAAGACAGAAACTGCAGAGCTCCAATACACCACCCGTGATGGGGTGGGTGCTCCCAGAGCCTGGCACCTCCCAGCAGGGACTGGGAAAATAAATGGATTCCAGCAGGGGAGACATCTCTGCGAGGGCTCTGATGCCTTCCCCACTCCTGCTTCCCTCTCCTGCACCCCACATGCACATTTTTCCAGAGCCCCTGCGCCTTTCCAGCTGCCACAGCTTGTCAGGCCTCGGCAAGGGGGACAAGGACGGAGCAGAGATGTGGGGAGAGCTGGAGGGTGACAGGAGAATGCCAGGAAGGAGCTGCAGAGGGGCACAGCTCTGCCCTGGAACCAGCAGCGCTAAATCCCTGTGGGAAGGGAAGGGAAGGGAAGGGAAGGGAAGGGAAGGGAGGGAAGGGGGGAAGGGGGGGGAAGGGAAGGGGAAGGGAAGGGAAGGGAAGGGAAGGGAAGGGAAGGGAAGGGAAGGGAAGGGAAGGAAGGGAAGGGAAGGGAAGGGAAGGGAAGGGAAGGGAAGGGAAGGGAAGGGAAGGGAAGGGAAGGGAAGGGAAGGGAAGGGAAGGGAAGGGAAGGGAAGGGAAGGGAAGGGAAGGAAGGGAAGGGAAGGAAGGGAAGGGAAGGGAAGGGAAGGGAAGGGAAGGAAGGGAAGGGAAGGGAAGGGAAGGGAAGGGAAGGGAAGGGAAGGGAAGGGAAGGGAAGGGAAGGGAAGGGAAGGGAAGGGAAGGGAAGGGAAGGGAAGGGAAGGAAGGGAGGGAAGGGAAGGGAAGGGAAGGAAGGGAAGGGAAGGGAAGGGAAGGGAAGGGAAGGGAAGGATTCTATTGTCATCTGGAAGGGACTCAGCACACCCCTCTAGTCCAAGTGCCCAGCAAATACCAAGTGCTCCATTGGTTGGAGGTGTTTTCCCTTGTCCCAGGGAGCCAAGTTCAAGTTCCCAACCAGCGTGATGGAGGAAAGGCTGTGGGCACCTTCCCTCCCTTCCCTCCTCGCAGAGCTGGCAGCTCTCCTGCCTCTCTTATCTCTCACTGAGCAGAGCACTGAATGATTTTTGCAGCACGAGAGCTGCAGCTGGAGGTCTGTGTGTAAATAACAAATGCAGGGCCAGCGAGGAGGCAAAGCACGGGGGAGAGTCGTGCCCTGATGGCAGAACGGGGGCTCAGCTCTCGAGGAGGGCTCTTAAAGCAGAGCACAAATGGAGAGGGTGACACAAAGTGCTCAAGTGGCTCCATCGTTCACCTCTCCCAGGGCTGAGATTCCCAGGGAGCTCAGCAATGAGCTCTGGAATCCCGGTGCAGCCCCTCATGCCCAGGATCCCTCTGTTCCTCCCAAAGTCTTGGGGATCCATACACAGCTCCTGATTTGTGGCTCCGGTGCAGAAGAGGCTTTGTTTTCCTGCTGTCACTTCCAGGAGATGAGACTTACGATGGAGTCTTCTTTTATATCATGACTGTGTAGATATCGTCCTTTCTTAATGAAATAAACTAATAAAAGCTGACAATAGCATCTGTTCCCGGGGTTTAATCTGCATATAGATCAGGAAAGTGGTGATTCCAGAAGGAGGAAACAAGAGTTTGATGAAAGAAATAAGATGAGAAAAAATAACCATCTGGAAAACAAAGGAAGGAAAAGCTGAGGCCATGACAGTAAAGGGAGATTTAAAACATGACAGGCTCTAAATCAGCTCAGTCTGGGGTTGTACCTGGGCTCCCTGCCCGCCCTGGGACACAAAGAGTTGGCTCGTGCTGCAGGCAGGGGGGTCCCAGCCTGGCCGTGCCCACCCTGCCTGCTCTGCCCTCTGGCCCAGGGAGGGAGGGGCAGGACAGGCCGGGCTGGACTGGCTCCAGCACTGGGGTTTTTCTCCAGCTGAGCAGCGAGTTTCGGGTGTGATGTGATGTCTGACAGCCTGCCCGGGACACAGGGTGGGGACACCAGGGGATGGCTGGATGCAGTGGTGCCGTGAGGGAAGGAGGAGCAGTGGGCAGGGGCAGGAGAAGCAGCACAGAAGGGCCCGTGAGGTGTGGAGCAGCTTTTTATCTCAACACCTACAGCTCAGCTGGTCCCTGCTCCAGGCAGCCTTGTGAGATGGTTTTGTGCAAACCCAGAATGGTTTGGATCCCTAGAAAGGCAGAGTAGGGACTTTCCCAGGAAGTATTTTCTGCCGATCCTGGGCACATGGATGGTGCTCTAGGGCAACTTGCTGACCCATTGTCCATCAGACACCTTGGACTCCCAGGAGGGTTCAGTGGGACATTCCATGGGACATTAGGAAGGACACGTTGCTGCAGCTGGTGGGTCCTGTGGGAATACCTGGGCATGGTGAAAACACTTTAACCAGACCTCAAAGACACTGGGAAGCCTTGCAGTGAGGCAGGTGAGCTGGCCTACAGGGAAAGAACCAGGTCCCTCTTCTATAAAAGCCATCACAGAGCTTTAAATCCACTCCCACATCCCGTGCCGTGCAGGACAGAGCCCCCAGCAGATCCTCCAGCCCAGAGCCTGAGACCAATCCTTGAGATGAGACCTGGACCCCCTCCAGTCTGCAGGCAGCAGTGGGACTGCTGGACTCTGCCTTGGCAGAGCAGAGTTTGTGGTGATTAATTACCCCCCTCTCCGGGAAGTCCCTCCGAAGGGCCCTGACCTCCTCCTGCTCCTTTTGTCCCGCTCTCCCCAGGAAGCCCCTGCCTGGAAAAAGGCTCTCTTTAAACCGGTGTTTCCAGAAGGTGACCATGCTCTGCAGCAGTCACAGCCCTCACAGTCATCCCCTGTGGTGGGGGACAGGAAAGTTTGGCGGGAGGAGACACACAGGGAGGCTGGAGGTGGCTGGGATGGGGTGGGATGGAGCAGTCCAGGAAGGAAAGAGCCGGGACATCCGTGCCAGCCAGGCCTGCATCCCTGTCCTGGGGAACTGCCAGAGCCTTGCTGCCCACCTCGGCTCCTCTCCTGCCATCAGCAAGGTGTCCCTGGGGCCGGTGACATCACGGCGTGCGGAGGAAATGACCTCAAGGGGAGGGCAGCAAGAGCCCGGTGCCAGGTGATGGCTGCAGAAGCATCCCGGCCATTCTCATGCAAATGGAGGAGGCAGGAGCGGGGAGAGGGAGCCCGGAGAAATCTGATGTGTCGGCAGAATTGTTTCTATACAGAATATTTTTCAAAGACTTCAATAAGGCAAGAGCAGCGTTTGCAAAGGGAGTGCGAACAAAGAAAACACAGCTGCATCTTGGGGCTGAAAGGAAGAGCTGGGGGGCGGCTGCGATCAGCTGGGCGGGGGGCGACAATCGGGACAGCGGGGCAGAGAATGGGCGCATTTTTCTGCAAATATTTGACGCTTTTGGATGAGTTTGCTTTAGTGCTTCTTCCCCCTTGTGCGCTCCCACTCCACAAACATTAGCACTATCAACTTTTACTGGCAGGAGAGCTCTCAGTGGGAGATCTCCGCAGCTGATTCATTGAGGGTTCGCAGGAAACGGAATTTTTAAAGGGAAATTTGCATTGTAAGTGCTTTGCACGTTCGGCTAATCAAGGCGAACATCAACGCCATGAGGCTTCCATGGCCAATTACAGCACAGCTCAAATATTGGCGATGGAGCCAAGGGGGAGACGTTCTCCAAGAGACGTTCCCGGAGGATGGGAGCCGTGGCCGGGGCGTGTTCGGGGGGCTCGGGGGGGGCTGTGTCTGGCTGTCGGGGTGTGCTCTGCGAGGAGAACACGGACAGCTTCCAAGTGTGCTGCGAACCGGAGCTCATCCATGTCCTGCGAGCACCGATCTTGTGGCCGAGGTTTTGGGAATGCTGGCAGCCGAATTGGAGAAGTGCTGACTGGAGACGAGGCGAGAATTTTCAGAGCAGTTTCCAGCAGTTCCAAGCTCTGTCCCGAACCCTTTTGATCCTGAACTCGCTCTGAAACCATGGCACAGGAGTCCTCCCGTGGTGTTCGCACCCCACTGTGATTTTCGCTGGATTTGCAGAGCCCAGGAATTGTTCCTGGCTTTCCCAGCTCAGGGTTTTCATTTCTCATTCTGGCCCAAGCCTGGAGGAACAAAGAGGCCTGGGAAAAGAATATTAAACAGGATCTACAGCCTTGAAAACTGTCCTCGAATGGCAGCTTGTGACCTGTGCCACGGCTGCAGTGAAGGCCCGAGCAGGAAGTTTTGAGTCCGGCTGTAACTTTATGTCACTTTTCCTTTGCTTGAATCACCTTGAATCACCAGGCAGAGAAAATCCTGCAATATTTCCGTGTGGTGTTTCTAGGGTAACACCCAGGTTACCCCACAGAGTGCCCCAGTGCATGGGAGGGGTGTGGGGACAGCCAGGTGTGCAGTTCCTCTGTTCTCCTAAGCCTGGCTTGAATCTTCTGCTTTTCCACTCCTTTGTCTTCTTTATTTGCCCCAAATTTTCCTTCTTTGGAGCTATTTCAGACTGAGTTCCAAGGGGTCTGTACCACTTCTTTCAATTAACCTTCATATCAAAGAGATTGTACCATGTTCAGCAAGTGTTTTTTGGAATAAATGCTAAAAAACCCCCACACTATCCTGATTTTCCTTTCTTTGCTGTTATGCCTGGTGGCATCAACACCTGCCCGTCACAGTGCTTTCATTCCTGGAACAGCTCCATCTCTAACACACTCTGCTGTTTTTTTTTCTTTTTGCCTTTTTTTTTTTTTTGCCTTTTTGGTTTTTTTAGTGTTATTGTGCAGCCACTTGTGTTTTCCTGCCTCCTTGTTCCGATTTCTTCCATGCATTTTCTGTTTCTGCCTTCCCACCCAATGGCAGCAGACACCTGCCTGTGCTCAGGGGATCATTGATTCAATTCCTCTCCCTGACTCAGAGAGCATCGCGCTCACTTTTGAAGCTGCCGCAGGAATTCGGGTGGAAACTGTGGGATAGGCTCCTTCCCCAGGAAAATTCAGTGCTGTGGTGTTTCATGCACGTGCAGGAGTGCAAAGTCCACTCCTCAGGTCCCTCTGGGATGGGGAGGAGCCGTCGGGAATGTGGCAGGAGGGAGGCAGCTGGGTGTGAATCTGACATCGGAAAGGGGTGATGGAAGTGGAGGATCATGGAATGGTTTGGGCTGGGAGGGACTTCCAAGCCCATCTAATCCTGCCCCCTGCCATGGGCAGGGACACCTTCCCCTATCCCAGGTTGCTCCAAGCCCCATCCAACCTGGCCTTGGACACTTCCAGGGATCCAGGGGCAGCCACAGCTTCTCTGGGCACCCTGTGCCAGGGCCTCCCCATCCTCACAGGGAAGAATTCCTTACCAATATCCCATCTAAATCTACTCTTTCTTTTCCAGTTTAAAGCCATTCTTCCATCCTGGATCCATTCCAGGATGCCCAGAAACAAGTCCCAGAAACCATCCATTGCATATTTTAGTTTTTATTTTTAAAGAAAAATGGAAAAAAGAGAAGCTGCTGAGCACTTTAGGAAACGTGGCCTCATCTCCAAACCTGGAATAACCAGGTTTAGTTCCCAGCCTTGGGAATGGAGCACTGGGCATCCCAACACTGACCTGAAGGATCAGACTTGGTTCCTTTGTTTTCCTTATGGAGGCTGTCAAGAGGCAGCTGAATTAAAACACAGCTTATTTGGGATAATGGCTTTGTCATGGAGATCCTGCTGTGACAGGAAAGCAAGGGAGCATCCCTAAAAATGATATCCCTGCATCCCTGCATGCCGGCACGCAGATCCCACACATGCAGAATGATTTCAGATGGAAAATCCCATAGTGAGGTTTTGCTCCTCCACCTTTCTGCAGCAGAGGAAGCCACAGCTCCCAGAGGTGACCCAGGAGCTCCAGGAATTGTCACCCTGACCCTCGGGTGACTCAGGGGGTGACCCAGGATTGGGGCTCTGCTGGGAGGGGGCTCCTGCACAGACCCCCCCATCCCACCACCACACAGGAGCCCTTTTTCAGGAGTTTATGCACCTGGAGCATCCAGCGGGGCCCCAACAGCCCTAATTACACCTCTTCAAAGGCCTGTGGGCTCTGGGCAATTTACTGGGGCAAAACGTGGGGTGGTTTTAATTAAAAGTTTCAAAAAGTTGGGCCAGTTGGGTCAAAGGAATTCTCTGTTGCTCTGACCCATCGTCCGCTTGGAAATTGTTGAGCTGGGCAAGTTTTTCCCCCCTTTAATTAAAACTGAATTAAAACACAGCTTATTTGGGATAATGGCTCTAAAAGCCATTTGCATTTTCTGTGGGTTCTGGCTGCCCAGTGCAGGGGGAGTCTGGTTTGGGGGGGAGCCTGGTTTGGGGGGGAGCCAGATCTGGGGGGCCCAGGGGCAGCTCCCGAGCAGTAGGGCAGTGGGACAGATGCCAATGTCCCCACCTGGTCCCACAGCAGCCACTGCCATGGAGGATTTTGGGCTCAGGGGTAGAAGTTGGTGTTCCCCCTGCCCCACAGAGCCCCCCAAATGTTCTGACCTTGCTCCTGGCTGAAGAGGCAGAACTGGGACCTTGTCTCAGGTGACTTCTGTGCTTCAGGGAGGGCCTGAGAGACCGTGTCATTCTGGAGAAAAAAGGAAAAGGGAAAAAGGGAAAAAGGGAAAAGAGGAAAAAGGGAGAAAGAGAAAAAGGGAGAAAGAGAGAAAGTGGAAAAGTGAAAAAGGGAGAAAGGGAAATGCAAAGGGGAAGGAAGGAAGGAAGGAAGGAAGGAAGGAAGGAAGGAAGGAAGGAAGGAAGGAAGGAAGGAAGGAAGGAAGGAAGGAAGGAAGGAAGGAAGGAAGGAAGGAAGGAAGGAAGGAAGGAAGGAAGGAAGGAAGGAAGGAAGGAAGGAAGGAAGGAAGGAAGGAAGGAAGGGAGGGAGGGAGGGAGGGAGGGGAAGGGGAAGGGGAAGGGGAAGGGGAAGGGGAAGGGGAAGGGGAAGGGGAAAGGGAAAGGGAAGGGGGAGGGGAAAGGGAAAGGGAAGGGGAAGGGGAAGGGGAAGGGGAAGGGGAAGGGGAAGGGGAAGGGGAAGGGGAAGGGGAAGAAAAAAATGGAAAAATGAGAGAAGGGACAGAGGAAGGGACAAAGAAGAAAAAGGGAAAGGGAAGAGGAAGAGGAAGAGGAAGAGGAAGAGGAAGAGGAAGAGGAAGAGGAAGAGGAAGAGGAAGAGGAAGAGGAAGAGGAAGAGGAAGAGGAAGAGGAAGAGGAAGAGGAAGAGGAAGAGGAAGAGGAAGAGGAAGAGGAAGAGGAAGAGGAAGAGGAAGAGGAAGAGGAAGAGGAAGAGGAAGAGGAAGAGGAAGAGGAAGAGGAAGAGGAAGAGGAAGAGGAAGAGGAGGAAAGGGAAAATACAGAAGACCCTGGAAAAGGATCTTAGGCCCTAAGAGCCATCAAAATCCTGAGTGCTGAGCTGGGCTTTGCTGGTTCCCCCAGCAGATGATGAGCAGCCCCCACCTGCCCCCTCTGCCCACCCTCAGGCCCCCTGGGGCTGTTCCCCTCCAGCACCCCCAGCCCTGGGTCCTGTGAGAGGCTGTGTGATCCTGGCATCTCTGCTGGGAATACCCCGGGATTGGTGATCCCACCTGAGCTCTGCCAGCACAAGGCTGAGGCAGCTCTGGAGAGGGATCACTCTACTGGGGTAAAAGGAATATGGGAAGATCCCTGCAAGCTGAGGAAACATCCCTGTTTCCATCATGGAGCATCTCCCTGAATGCAGAACATATCAGAGCTGCTTTTTTTGCAGCTCTGCTCTGGCACTTCTGGGAACCGCTGGCTGAAGGTTTGGAAATGCAATTATAGGCTGTGCCGGGTAATTTTGGGTTTATTTCCCACTGTGTTTGCTGGTGCTCTGCGGAGAGGAGAGGCTTTACTTAAAGTTTGTGGAACACAGACGTGCCCACTTTGTGTTTTTCCTAGAAAGTTTGTGCCATTCCTCTGTGGGGATGGGCTGGGCCACGGGAAGTTTTCTTCTGGCTCGACACAAATAAATGTCCAGATCCTCTGTGCCTGGGGCTGGAAACAGGATACAGAAGGTTCTACCCCCACGTGATTTCCGTACCTCCAAAGCAGCCCAGGCAGGACCAGAGGCTGGTGCAGTCTGAAGGCTCGAGGTGTTTTAGGGGGCTGGGCCACACTCCCCATGCATGGGGCTGCCCTCCTACATAACCCCCAGCAGCCCGAGGTTGGCCACAGAATTGTCCCACCCTTGGAAGTGTATCCACGTCCCTCCATCCCTTGTCCAAAGTCTCTCTCCAGCTCTGCTGGAGCCCCTTTAGGCACTGGAAGGGGCTCTGAGGCCTCCCTGGAGCCTTCTCCTCTCCAGGTGAACACCCCCAGTGCTCCCAGCCTGGCTCCAGAGGGGTTCCAGCCCTCAGAGCATCTCCATGGCCTCCTCTGGACCCTCTCCAACAGCTCCAGTTCTTCCTGTGCTGAGGACACAGGAGCTGGATGTAGAGGAGCTCTGGAGAGAGCTCTTCTGTGTAGGACAGCCCTGCTCACATGGAGACCCCATTTAACCTCACACCCCTCACACTCTTCATCCTGGGATGGCAGAGCCCCCTTCCCACACCTGGCCAGCATTCCCCAGCCATTCCCTTCGGTGTTTTCCTGCCCTGTTCACTGCTGGCACAGCTTCCCGCAGCCCCTCCGACCAGCAGGTACTTTGTGCTGGATTAATCATGCGTTATCCCAGCAGTAATTCCTGATGGGATTGAACATGTCACAGCCCAGGGAGCCATCAGGAGCTCGTCAGCTTCATCCTGTGGGTCCCCGAGTGCAGGGACAGAGGCTGGATGGGAAAACATCTCCCTCATCCATGTGTGTTCCTGGTCTGGCTGGAGACCCAGGAGGGGCTGGCAGCTCGGCTGGGCTCCAGCAGGATGGAGCCAGCCATTAAAGGTCAGGCTTACCTTAAAGTGAGGGCCTGAGCCCCTCTAATTAAATATTTATTTGCAACAGTCATTTCTTTCCTTCATTCCAGTACCAGGCGGCTGCTAAGGTTTGGAAAAAGCCAAAAAATTTGCAGCAGGAAAAGAGGAGACCAGGAGGAGAAGGGATGAGCAGTGGTGGGAGCAGGGCTCTGCGCTCCCTCCCACCCTCAGAAGATTCTCCAGTGCTGGATCCTCTGCAAGCAGCTGCTCACCTGAAATTCCCATTGAACAGCCCCTGCCACAGCCTGTCCTTCAGTGCTAAAAAACCGCACAAGGTTGGGCACAGCTGGTGGGAAAACTCCATTTTTGGGGAGAGGAGGAGGGTGCCTGAGGCACACAGTGCTGGGCCAGCATTCCAGCCGGATGCCAGAGGAGGGAATGAAATGGAGGGAACGGCATCCTTGGGAGAGCGAGCCAGGGGAAACGCGACTTCTTTGCACCTGATTAAACATCGCAGCATTGGCGGGGGGAACTGGAGCGGAGCCGTCTGAGCCGCGCAGGGAGAGGGGGCGGAGGAGCATCCCCATCCCCGGGGCTGGGATGACATTCCTGCTCTGGGAGCTTTCCAGCCCAGCACTCATCCGGGCGGATCCCACCGCACTCCCGGCCTGGCCGGTCACCGGGGTTATCCATCAGCGAGACAATGAGCAGGATAATGCCGATTATTCGTTGGCAAGGCAAAATCAACCAGATGAGAACGCTGAACTTTGGTGCATTAGACCAACAAAACGATAATATTTGGGGTTTAGACACTGGGAAACCATAAAAGCAGCTATTGCCCTGCCCAGGCCTTGCTGTTCCCTCCTCTGACTGAGCCTGCAGTTTTGGGGGACCTGGGGCGACCCAACAGAGGGTGTACTGAGAGAGAACATGAAGGCCAAAAGTTGACACATACCTAATAGAGAAATAAAAAGTATGCAATGCATACATGATAAAAATTATAAATATAAAGCAATTAATACAGAGAAAATATGGATTCTAATAGGAATTATCAATATCTAAAATACTGGTTACATACATTATGAATCTATGATTTATATAAATAAATATATTTAATACAAATTAAATATACAATATTTATTTGTATATTATTAAATTTATTTTTCATTTGTTTTAGCTGATGCCTGAAGGCCCGGGTGGAGCTGGCGCTCCCGGGTGTGCCCGTTCTGCAGCCCTTGGAGGGGATGTCCCAGTTTGTCCCCAGGGCACAGGGAGACGCACATGCCCATTTCTAATGGAAGTGACAAAGCTCTGGAGAGCCGGGAGCACTTCCCAGCGAACGGCTTTTGTTTCCCAAACTGCAGCTACCGAACAGTCTGGTCTTGTCAGTATTGTCTTGATAATGGCAAAACAAGGATCTCCCGCGGTGGAGGGATGAAACAATTTGGGGCAAATTTGTCCAGGACACCGCTTCAACCGGTGGGTGTTGAGGGTCCAAAGGCTCCTTCTTTTTCCCTCTGCTGCCTAAAATAAGCAGGTCAAGGTGTCCCCACTGCCAAGAAAAACGAGAATGCGGGAGAAACGCAGCCTCCGGATGGACCCAAGGCATAGACAATCAGCTGGAGCTCAGGGGTAATTTTCGTTTCTGATCAATCTCAAATCATTTTGACCCAAGGTATAATTTGAAATGTTCCTGTCTCTGTTACTACAGCCCCAGGGCCCTCTGGGTTGTTTTCAACCTTTTGCCTGCTTGTTTTCTCTCACTGCTTATAAGATCCCAGGAACAGTTTAATGAAAAATGAGAGTGTGGCTGGAGGGGTCAATGGAGAGTCATTTTAGATCCTTTTAAAAAATCGAGCAGGGTTTGGTTGTGTTCTTTTAAACAGGGGTTTTCACACTGGCGAAGATTTGTGGGAAGGGAAAAGCATTTATCCCTCTGTCAATTCTTCTGGCTGCCTGCCCCTGCTCTCTTTTTCATGGAATCATGGACTCACTGAATCATTAAGGTTGGAAAAGCCCTCTAAGTGCATTGCTTCCCCAGTGCTGCCAAGGCCACCACTAACCCATGTCCCAAAGTGCCACATCCACACAACTGCACATCCATCCATCCATCCATCCATCCATCCATCCATCCATCCATCCATCCATCCATCCACCCATCCATCCATCCACCCATCCATCCATCCATCCATCCATCCATCCATCCATCCATCCATCCATCCATCCATCCATCCATCCACCCATCCATCCATCCACCCATCCATCCATCCATCCATCCATCCACCCATCCATCCATCCATCCATCCATCCATCCGGGTGTGGGTTTGTGCTGTGCTCTAGGGAAGCCTTTTCCCATCCCACCAGGGCAGAGGTCACCCCTGGCCAGGACACTTGGCGTCACGTGGGGGTGGCCCAAACCTGGGAACCCTTGGGAAAGGTGCTGCAGCCTTTCCTGACCAACAACCAATGCCTGGGGTCCTGCCTAAGGACAGACTGCTCCCTTTCTGTCCCCTCATGAGCCTGCCCTGCCTCTCTGGAGCCCTCTGTTCCCCCCGGGAATGCCATTCCGTTGGGGAATGGAAGGGAAAGGTAAATGAAGGACGTGGCCAAGAGCAGCCACTAAAACCTGAATCAGCACAAAGCTGGGGCAGGCTGGGCTGGAGGGTGGAGGGTGCTCAGCGAGGCACCCGGGGCTTGAGGATGGCAGCGGAGCAGTTGGCAGGATAATTATTACAGGCGGAAAACAAAGGAGAGTGACAATTTTCATGTGGCTGGATTCAGCCCTCGTGCTTCTTAATTCCCGCGGAACAAAGAGCTATAATTGTTCTCAATAGCGAGGAGGGGAAGAACCTAATTTCCAATGTGAGTCAGAGAAGCTTTCAAGCAGGGGGTGGGTGGAAACTATTTATAAAGGACCATTAGGGAAAATCAGATTTCTACGCACAGTAAACAGAACACAGAAATAAAGCATCTATTTATATGCGAGTGTGGAAAGCTTGTCCCGAGCAGCGAAGCGCCCTGGTGACACCAAGGGTCACCCCGCCGAGGGTTGTGGTGGCTTCGTGATGGAACAATGCCTTCCTCCAGGCAGGCAAACAAAGCTTGTTCCATCCTTCCTGTGCTGCCTTTAGAGAGGAGAGAGAGAGAAAAAAAATAATTGAACAATTGTCTTTGTTTGGCCAAAAATTGTGCAGAAAGCAAACACCAAAGCGCTGTGCCAGAGTCGTTGTGGAGATGAGCTCCCAGCTTGCTCAGCGCTTGTGTGCCCAGGTAAACTGGCATCCTGCTGCAGCCAGCACTCGTGGAATATTTACAGTTCTGTGTTCCCAGCATGGAGAAAAACCCCTATAAATAAATAAAACATAAAAACAAATCCTGGTGGTGCAGCAGGATGGTGAGACCGCAGGCATCAGGTGTGAGAGAGGAGGATGCAACACACACGCAGAATGTTTTTCCGGGAATTGCTTTTACTCCCTGGACTCATGTGCTAAAAGCATCTCACTGGAGTTGCAGGAGTCCCAGAGCTGAAGGGAATTCTGCTCCTGGCAGGGCAGAGGGGCCTGGCTGTGAGATCCCCTCTTACAGGAAAGGATCTTCCCAGTGGTGGGGAGGGCACCAGCTCCGGGTGTTCCTCTGTGCCGTGACTCCAAGCCCGGCTCAGCCCCGTGTGCACATTTGGGGACTAGGGCAGGAATATTTCACTGCAGCCACTCAATAAAAGTGAAATGCAAGCAAGAAAAAGCCCTTATGTCACAGATGAGCAATGTGGGCTCCCTCCTCCCCGCTCTCCATGAGGGAGTTGCCTCCCTGAGCCTAAATACAGGCTTGAGCAAGGTCTGGAGCCTTGGCTGGGATAGCAAGGACATGGAACAATCGGAGTGATAATCTGCTGATTAGCTCTGGTTTAGTGTAATCTGTTAGGTATCAACTTCACAGAGAGCTGGCAGTTTTCCTCCGTTACTTTTGGAACACTAAAATCAGCCGGGTGAGCGGATCCATTTAGCTTTTTTTTTTTTTTTAGTGGATTTATTCCTATTTTATGGGTTAATAGCGAGCAGAGGTGAGCACTAACGTGCCTTGAGCTGTGCCCACGCTGAGGCTGACGCTCCCCCACAGCCCTGCCCTTCCTTCTGCCTCTCCCTTCGGTGGTGTCTGTGACTGATGACACAGCCTCTGCCTGTGGAGCAAAGCCCGGCTTAGGGGATGGGTTTATGGGATGTCTGCCCTCACTGCAGAGTTGTGCTCCCAGGCTTGGAGCGTGAAGGAGAGCTGTTCCCGATGTGAGGTACTTTATGCGCACACAGGACTGATTTATATCTCTTCCAACAAGCTGTTCTTTGCTATCATGAGCCAACAGGACCCATAGGGTGTTACAAGACATATTACACACAGCCAAGAGCTTTAATCCCCTTGGGGGAGTGATTACAAACAACTACACACGTCCCAGAGTTGCTTAATCACTGTTAAGAAATTTCTTTATAATCTGAGTAAATTACTTTAATTACTTGCAACTACCAATTAGCGTTTGAATGCTTCCACTGAGAAGTTTGCAGGCATTAATCTGCTCCCTTGGAATGTGAAATCAGCGGCTGGAAGATGGCTTTGGTCTGTGCGCAGGCAGCAATCTGGCAGGACCGGGAGGCAGCAGCCCCTGCCCGGCAGCCCCTCCGCAGCCGCCTGCCCTCCGCTCTGATTTATTTAGGAGCTTGAAAGGAGAGTTCAGCGCTTCCACGAGCTTTAGCAGCTGGATAATATTGCTGGATCCTGGGAAAGGGAGCGCCTGCTTGAACCCCACGGTGGGCACAGAGGCTCTGCCTTTTGTACCCGGACAAAGCAAACAATCCCAAACCCTCCCTACCTGGGAGACCATGCACTCAGACACATCCCACAGCCTCTCTGCTCCCATCCCTGTCTGTGCAGCCCCAGCTATTCCTTAATCCCCACTGTTCCCCAGCATGGGGTGGGTTTTGCCAGCTCTCAGGTCCGAGCTGAGCTTCCCTTTCATACACAAGCACTGGTGAGGTCTGGGCAAGCACAATTCTGCTCCCCCTTCTCCCACCAGCCTGCTCTGCCAGGAACTCTCAAACCTGAAATGGCAGGATCAAGGCCTGGACTTGCTTTTCTGGCCACTTTTGAGGCTTTGCTGGCCTGGATTGGGTTCAAAACGCTTTTTGTCTTTGATATTCGGTCCCAGGGTGGCTGCTCTGGTCCTCTTTTCCTTTGCTCATCGTTAGGAGGGTGCTGGTGTGAGGGGTCTGGGCACAGCCTCAGAGTCTCCCAGCCTGTGCCCATGGTGAGGCAGAGCAGCTGCCATGGAGGAGGCTGAGTCCATGGACAGGGATCCTGGGAGCTCCATCCTGTGCCCATCGACAGGGATCCTGGGAGCTCTATGCCAGGTCCATGGGCAGGGATCCTGGGAGCTCTATGCCAGGTCCATGGGCAGGGATCCTGGGAGCTCTATGCCAGGTCCACGGGCAGGGATCTTGGGAGCTCTATGCCAGGTCCATGGGCAGGGATCCTGGGAGCTCCATGTTGGGTCCATGGGCAGGGATCCTGGGAGCTCCATGCTGAGTCTGTGGGCAGGGATCCTGGGAGCTCCATGTTGGGTCCATGGGCAGGGATCCTGGGAGCTCCATCCTGTGTCCATGGGCAGGGATCCTGGGAGCTCCATCCTGTGTCCGTGGGCAGGGATCCTGGGAGCTCCATGTTGAGTCCATGGGCAGGGATCCTGGGAGCTCTATGCCAGGTCTATGGGCAGGGATCCTGGGAGCTCCATGTTGAGTCCATGGGCAGGGATGCTGGGAGCTCCATCCCGAGCCTCTGCCAAAAGTGCCTTCCCAGCCCTCTCCTAGGCCCTGGCTTGGCTTCTGTGCCTGGGGCTCCCATTGCTCCAGTCCAGGCACCTGCCTGGGGCTGGAGGACAGGAATTGTGTGCCCACGTCCCCAGGCCACGTCTGAAGGGACAAACACGGTCCCTTCCACATCACCCCAAAGGTGAGCTGGTGCATCAGCCTCATCCCCCTCCATAACACAACAAACACCACTCCCCAAAAATGCCAGAGTCACAAGTTATGTGGCTCTTTCCCATGGCACTAGCACTGGCACTGTCCTGGCTGCTCCTGAGTTTGTGGGCAGCCCTCAGAGGTTTCCTTTCACCCAAGAACTGCTTGGCTGAAGAAACTTCTCCCCTCGCACCAGGTCCTGCCACGAGCAGGTGAGAGGAGCTGTTTGGAGCAGGTGTGTGGCTGCTGACTCACTCCACCCCAAGTCAGGTCTCCTCTGGGGCTGGTAGCGGTCCCAGCACCGTCCCATCCTTTGGTGGCTCCCAAGGGATGGAGCGTGGCCAGCCCCTGACCGCGGCCCTGGCGCGGGCTGAGCTGCTCCTCCCAGCCAGCATGGATGTGGCCCAGGCTCCGCCGGCCTCTCCCAGCCGCTGTTTGTGCCTTGTGATACTTTCACATGAGAAACAAATAACGGCTGATGGTATCTCCTGCAGGAAAAAAACAAGGTTACTCCCCTGACCTGATTAATGCAAATAAACTGAACGGAGTCCTGTTGCCCGGGGCTTGCAAATTTAATATCTGTTCCCTGCCTCATTTCATGCTGGTTTAGCCTCTCGCCCTGTGACTGCAATTACCTCTGTGGCTCTGCCTGGGCGTCGGGACCGCTTCCCCCGCGCCGCACGTGATGCAGCTTGGGCCGGGGCGCCCCACTTTGGTGTTTGGGCTTTCTTCTTCTTGTGGTTTAATTTCCTTTGAGTTTATTAATTATGGCCAGGGGTGGGGGCCAGGAATGTTTGGCTGATGCTTCCTCTTCGCGTGGTGCAAAACTTCAGCCCTGTAATTCCGCCTTTATTGGATGCCCCGGGTTGGGTCAGGGAAGAGGAGCCAGTCCTGGCTGCAGGGAGCCAGGGATGGGAACATCTTTTTCCTTGTTCCAGCCTGTGATCCCTGTGCCCAGCTCCCTGCACTGCCCCCTGCATCACTCCCTGAATCCCCTCTACCCTCTTGCCTTCTGTTTCCCACAGTCTTCACTTGGATGAGGTGACCACTTTGCAAGAGGCTCTGGAAGGTGTTTGGAACCATTTAATTGGGGCATTCCATTGGTGTCCCTTGGGCTGGATCCCTGGGAAAGCAGGCACAGACACCCACATGCCCTAAGCCTGGGTGAGCCAAGAGATGTTCCAGATCCAGCAACGGGCATTATCAGCATGACCCTTTGCAGGGCGTGAAGCGGATTTTTATTCCAACCCCACCTGCCACAGGCAGGATCTGCATCCAGAATTCATTTGAATGACAAAAGTCTCATGACAACAACGGGCAGGACTGTCCTGGAGAGACAGGGTTTCCTCCCCCTGCTCCCCAGGTATCCTGCACCCCTGCACTGCACTGAGATGAGTCAGTGTCCAAGGCAGAGCTGGATGCTGGTGCCCTCCTGGGACACTGGTGCTGTGCCAGGCAGGGGGCGCGGAGAGGAGGCTGCGGCCCCTTCACCTGTGCCGTACCTGTGCCCACAGGAAGTGGAGACTCTGTGGCCATGAGCCCAGCCCACCTTTCAGCAGCACAACACTCAGTTTAAAGGCACAAAAGCAGCTCTGTGAATGGCTCTTTATAACTTCCAGGCAGGACTGCGAGCGGGAGCTCCCACCCTTCTGTTTGCTCACATCTTCCTTCGAGCTGGGAGCTGTCAGGGAGGTGAGGATGAGGGATGGTGACTTCCCCAGCGTGCCCGGCCCCACACGAGCGCTTGCACGCCCAGCGCTGATTCCGCAACCCTTGTTTGGTTCCAGGCCCCAGAGCTGCCAATCTCTGCTGGCTTTCAGTGCCTCTGTGCGAGCCTGTCACGCTGCCTTAATGGCTGTATCACCTTGTGAAGCTTTCAGACATCCTCCTTGCTTTCATCAGCGGTGGGAAACCTGCCAGGCTCTGACAGGCTCTCCCAAACAAACCCCAGCGTGGTGGGAGGTGTGACCGTCACTTTGGCCCAGTGCCCAGTGCCCAATGCTCGGCGTGTCCCTCCAGCAGTGCCCAGCTCAGCTATGACAATGCTGGCCCCAGCCAGGGGCTCCACACTCAGCCCCACAGGGAGTTCTCATCCCTTTGAATAGCAGCAAGGCCCCACCGGCTCATCCAAGCTCCCTGTCCTTGCAAGATGTCCCTGGGGCACTGTCCCCCTGTGCCCAGCACCGGGACACCCTGGAGCCCTGTCCCAGCCACAGCTCTCTGCATCTTGGCAGTCCTGCTCTATAGAGGGCTCCAAAAGGGTTTTACAAGCTGATTTTGGGGTGTTTAGGCTTGCCTGGCATCAGCTGTGGAAAGGGCTGCCCAGAGAGGTTTGGAGTCCCCATCCCTGGAGGTGTCCAAGGGAGGCCTGGATGTGGCACTCAGTGCTCTGGGATGGGTGACAAGGTGGGGATGGGGCACGGGGTGAACATGATGATCTCGGAGGACTTTCGCAGCCTCACCGACTCTGGTTCTGTGATCCCAAGAGAGTCTGGAGCAGTTTTGGTGTTCCCTGGGCAGCCTGGCCATGGCAGTGTGAGCCTCCACACCACATCCCACGGCTGGGTCATGAGCAGAGCTCGGAGCAGTTCTTGGGAGCTTGATCCCATGGCAGCATCCGGGGCTGGCTGCGTCCCCCTCCCCCTGATCCCTCTGCAGGAGCCTGCCTGCGGGCAAGAGCTGCTGTGAGCTCCTGGAAACTGCAGAGGACACAGCATTTCATCATTTTGGGGCCCAGACTGTCTCTGCTGCACCAACAAGGGAACTATTTGTGTGGTTCAAAGCCTTATTCATTCTGTTGTGGGTTTCTTTTCCAAACCACCCACTTCAAGTTTTGGGTGAAGGTTCAGTTCCATTTTTCTTATTCCCAGCTCATTTGCCCATCCCTAAAACAAACATATTGGAGCAAGCATGTGGGGGAGAGGGAGCATTAATCAAAGCAAAGGGGAGGTGAACGTAACGCAAACAGGGAACGACAATGCACAGAGTATTTGCATAATCCAGGGAGAAAGCTTTCCTGCTGAAAAGCCAAAGCTACTGGCATGGAAAAGCAAAAGTCTGAACAGGAACTCCGGTCCTGAGCAGCAACAGACACCGGGGGTAATAAATCAGGGATATGGGTACAGACGTAGCGGTTCCAGCACGCTTCCCAAACTTTGCATTCCACGCCTTTGGAAGAGGGCCGATCCTGCCTGCTTTGAAGCTCCCAGCCAAGGTGCCTGGACAGCAGCAGGAACGAGCCCAGGCCTGAGGAGCAGGTGCTCAGGTGGAGCCTGAACCCCTCAGAAATGAGCGCTGGCCTCGTGCAGATGCTTCCCCAGGACAAGGGTGTCCTGCCAGCTGATACAGCCAGAACAGAGCCCCGAGCACTGGGAGAGGGTAATGGATGCAATTCCAGGGCTAAGAAGTCCAGGGATTTAATAGCAGTTGGCATTTTACAAAGGAAATGGCTTTGTGGAGGTGTCTATGAAAGCGTGGGGTTTTGGGGAGTGCCCTGGCTGGCATTCCCTACTCCTGGATGACCTTGGGCAAGGTGCTTCACCTTGCTGTGCTTGGGTTTCTGCTGAGCTGCTGCACACAGGGGTAATTTCCCTGCTCCACACATGTGATGTGGCTGCGTTTGTTGGCACTGGTGAATAGTTTGAGAATCCTTGAAGGGCTATCTTAGAGGAAGAGAAGGGAATTAAAAATCCAGCCACGATCCTGCCCTAGCAGGAGGTGCAGAGGTGGCAAGGACCTTTATAGGTTGAGTTGCCATCTGTGCCAGGTGCAGGCAGTGCCAAGGAGGGAGCAAGGAAGAGTCTGGAGGCCTCAGAACCACAACCTGAGCTGAAAGCCTGGAGTGTGTTTAGCCTGGAGAGCACAGATCCAAGGGGGATGAGATGGTGCTCCTCAAATACACACAAGCAGGCTGAAGGAGAGAGGGTTCCAGGCCAGGCTGGACAGGGCTTGGAGCAACCTGGTGTAGTGGAAGGTGTTGGAACAACATGAGTTTCAAGTTTCCCCCAGCCCAACCCACTCTGTGATTCCGTGATTATGGACATGGTAATAACAGGATGAAGCAGCAGCAGGGGAAAAGCAGGGTAGAAAGTGGAAAAGGCAGGCAGGGTGGCACGGCTCATACGTGGGGCCAGGCTTCCAGCCTGGCCCCACTGCAGACAGAGGCTCTGCATCCAAGAATCACCAGCATTCCATGGGAACACGGAGCCCTGGGAATGGCTGGTGCAGAGCTGGCTCTGCTCTGCATCAGGTGGGTGCCACCTGCCCGCCCTGAGCCCTGTCCCCAGCACTCTCCTCTCTCTGTGTGACATAGGGCACCAGTGCCACACACAGTCCCAGCCCTGGGGGCTGCCTCCCTGCCCGCCCGGCATGCAGGGCACACGTGGGATGTGCCATATGCTTCCTTCCCCTGCAATTCCCTGGCTGAAGGTATTTGATCAGACCAGTCGTTCAGGAGCCATCTGTCCCCTGCACAAACACAGCTGATTCTCCTTCCAGCCTCCGAGGGCAGCTCCAGGGACACACCCAGGCTAGCAACATTTGGAAAACGCATCCCTGTAAGAGATGTCAGGCATTCCCAGGGAAGGCAGTGGCAGAATATTCAAAGCCCATTCTGCAAATCAGTGCCTTGGACACTAATACAAGTAACTTTAAAAAAGCAGAGAGAAAGGCAGTCAAGGAGATAAAACCCTGTCATTTCCATTTCTAAGGGATATGAAATGGTGCTTTTGAAAAAAAGCAATTTGTAAACTTTAGATACCAGCAAATTCCTTGTTTTTTGGATACAATACCAGCTTTGCATATGCGCTGAAAGAAAGAGGGAGAGAAAATAACCCCGAAGCATCCTGCCCACTGCATTAGCTTTTAAAATAAAACCCATTTATATATAAATGTTGGCTTTTTTCCCAGTCTCTGTAGAAAAGCTTTTTTATATTAAATGCTACAATGAATTAAATTAACCATAATGATTTCTTTGTGAATGGAAACCCTTTTTCCTGTGTGACATGTTTTTGATCATTTTTTTTTCCTAGCTACAACAACCCCTGCTCCTATCAAGTCGAGGATTTTGTTTGTTCTGCTGTTTGCACGCTCCGATACAATTACTACGTGCACTCCTTGTTCTGAGGAGAAATAAGCCACAGACATTCCGGGTGCTGTCTCGGGGTGCAGAGGGGTGGGAACCTCCCACAGCCCCACACTCACCTGTGGCAGCAGGGTCAGGACAGCCCTGTCACCTCCCATGGCCAAGTGCCACAACAGGCAGCTTCCTCAACAGCACAGCCAACAGCCCAAGTGACTTTGAGCAAACGCAAGGAGGAGCAGGGAAAGGAGGAATGGCTTCCCAGAGGTCAGCGTTAGGTGGGATATTGGGAAGGAATTCTTCCCTGTGAGGGTGGGGAGGCCCTGGCACAGGGTGCCCAAAGCAGCTTGGCTGCCCCATCCCTGGCAGTGTCCATGGCCAGGTTGGATGGGGCTTGGAGCAACCTGGGATTGTGGAAGGTGTCCCTGCCCATGGCAGGGGTGGAACTGGATGGGCTTTGAAGTCCCTTCCCACCCAAACCATGATTGTTTGATTCACCTGTGACCCACAGCCACCACTTCCCCTGGCCATGAAGGGCTTCAGCATGGTTCAGTGTTTACAGTTGTGAATATTTTCAGCTGTTAATATTTTCAGCTGCTGATGTTTTCATTTGTGAATGTTTTCAGTTGTTGATGTTTTCAGTTGTGAATGTTTTCAGTTGTTGATGTTTTTTGCCTGTGGTGCCCTTTGGCCCTCCCTGGGCACCAAACCCCAGCCTGTGCACGGGGTGCTGCAGGGCCCAGCCTGGGGCGGGGAGCACTGAGGGTCCCGGGGCTCCTGGCTGGGTGGTTGGGGCTGGACAAGGAGTTCTTGTTGAGGGGAGGGAGTTGGCTCATCACTGGAAAGGAAAATTAGGTCACATTTCTGTTTTGAAGAGCCTGGATGGCATCCCGATTATTTTGGGTTTCTCCTAACGAGTGACAAGCTTCTGTTTCCCTCCAACCCCATTTCCTTCTCCAGTATTTTTAAAGCATTTCTCCTTTTTCATGCCTGTTTTTCCTAGAAAACAGAAACTGAGCCATGCCGAGCTGCCCTGAGCTGAGCTGAGCTGAGCCAAGCCACAGGGACATGCCTGGGGGCACCAGAGTTATCTGCAGATCCCAAAGAACCCAAGGTCTGGACTTTAACCAGGCCAGCCTGATCCCTCTGTTAGATCATGCCCTATTGTCCAAGGCAGCCCATGGCACAGTTTGTCCCCAATCCGTTTAGGAAACCATTCCAATTCAACAAGAACCATTGGAAGGCCTTTTAATTTCTTCCCTGACATTCATTCCTGATTTGCTTCTGCTGGATTCAATTCCAGCACTCCTCTACGAGCCCCTTGAGCCACCCCTCTCTTCTCTCACTCTTGTCATCAGATGTTTTTGGGTAACTGCAAAGCCCTTGTCCTCCTGTTCCTGCCTCTGCAGTGGCTCTTTCCAGACAGGAGACTCCTGGGGACCCCCCACTTCCTGCTGTTCAGCATCCCCAAAATCCCCCCAAACCAAGTCCTGTAGTGCAAATAAAACAAAATACCAGTAAAACTGCACGAATTCATTTTGGGGGTTTGTTTGTGTGGTGGGAAGCCAGGAGACATCAGGCTCAGAGCTGTTCCCATCCCTGCACATGCTGGGGGTGCCCCAGCCCTGAGTGAGCCCCCACTTCTCCCAAAACATCCCCACCTGGGATGTCACTGCAAAGCCGTGTTTCCTTGGCAATCCCTTCTCTCTCATCTCAGCCATCAGCACAATGAACGGCTCTGTTCCTGCATAAACAGCACCTGAACACCCCGGTGGAGCAGGGAATTGTCAGATTGAAGGAAAATGCCTGGAATGGAGAATCCCCTCAGGATTCTCCCTCAGGATCAGGGATTGTTTCTGAAAGGACAGGCTCTCCCTCTTTTCTAGGGGTAATGAGGTAATTAGGGAATGAGTAAAGAATGGTTGCATCAGTACCTGAGGATTCCAGAGATGGGAACTGCCTTGGACTGAGCTCAGGGTTTGTGCTGCCAGTCACCAAGTGTGTGTGACCAGTCAGAAGAATGCCTGCTCCTTCCAAGGAGGGAACCAAACACTCCTGGATTTGAAAAATGTTTAAAGGAGGGGGTGAGACTTGACATTATTGAAGTAATTTCTCACCTCCCTGCCAGGGAGAAGTGGGTCTGGGATGCTGGAGAAAAGGCAGGCAGACATCTCCTGTGGCCCTGGAGAAGTGTTCTTGCGTTTGCATCTCCAGGGCCCTGGCTGGGGAGTTCAGAGAATCGTTTGGGTTGGAAGGGACCTTCATGGTCATCCAGTGCCACTCTTACCATGGACAGGAACACCTTCCACCATCCCAGGTTGCTCCAAGCCCCATCCAGCCTGGCTTTGGACACTTCCAGGGGCGGGGCAGCCACAGCTTCTCTGGGTACCCTGTGCCAGGGCCTTGCCACCCTCCCTGTAAAAAATACCCTCCCTGTATCTGACCTAAATAAACCTTTTAATTTAAAACCATCCCCCCTTGTCCTAGAAATGGAGCCCTGCCCAAATTCCTCATCAAGGCTGAAGGAAAATCTGTGGAGCTGTGATTGTTTAATCTGAGGCAGTGGAACTGCACAGTTCTCAGAGCTTTAATTTAGATGATTTAAGATCTTTTTCTTTATGTTTTCTCCATTTGTAATTGCAAAGAGGCTGTGAACCAGGACACTGAGCTTATCGATGGCTCTGAGCAGCCGCCGACTCCGGGGTGGGATGTGGTCAGGCAGGAAAAAACCATCTCTTCCCCTTCCTAATTAAGTGCCTCGTTGGGCTCTGCAGGCACACGTGGCTGTGGTGGCAGCGGTGACATTTTCAGCTCACTGGGGCAATGACAAGGAAGCAGAGCAGAGAGCTGGAGGAGGCACCAAACTGAGGAAAAAAAAAGAAACACTTCCATGTGCCCCAGACATGTTCATTCGAGGTGATCTTTAACCAGAGCCCCGTGCTGGCAGGGGACCCTGTGGAAATCTGGATTGCTGGCATGGAAAGGACCAGGTCTGGGCACTGGGTACTGCAGGGATGCTGGAGAAGGCATTGGGAGTCTTGGGAGGCTCTTCTCCCCTTGCAGCCCTCTGAGGGGAAGGCAAGGGGGGGAAGATCTCAAGAGGAGGCAGGTAGGAAGTGGGTTGGGAGATGAAAGCGCAGGGAAGGGGTGGGGAGCTCCAGGTGCGCTGGGACCTGACCTGGAAACGGGCAGGGAGGAATCTGAGCATCAGCAAACAGGCAAAAATAACCCTGCACCTAAGGAATGCCTGAGCAGCAGCAATGCCACGTGCTTCACATGGGGAGAGGAGAGGCAGAAATACCAACACGAGTAAATCAGCACCGCTGCTCTCCCCTCCAGACCTTAACATCACCTGGGGCTCTGAAATGAATTCCCTGGCTTGTAAGAGCCATCCTCCTTTGAGAACTGGCTGCTCCAAGGCTGGGCTCTTGAAATAGAGGAGGGTTTGCTGCCTTCAGCCATCCCAAAATCTGCCGTCCTTCCAGGCAAGGGCAAGGCAGGAAAGGAGGAAATGGCCTCAAAGTTTCTCCAGGGGAGATTTAATTGGATATTAAGGAAAAATTCTTGCCCCCAAGTGTTGTCCAGCCCTGGCACAGCTGCCCAGGGCAGTGGTGGAGTTCTCATCCCTGGGGGGATTTGACACATAGGCAGGGCACCTGGGGACATGGCTTAGTGGTGGCTTTGGAACAGTTGGAGTCCACGGTCTCAGAGGGATTTTCCAACCTTGATGATCCAGTGATTCCAAACCCACCGTGGCGGTGCTCAAGGAGCCAGCGAGGGGTAAGTGCTGAGTCAGCAGCACCGCAGCCTTATCTGCCTTGTGCTGAGCCCTCCCTGCTGATTGCTCTGGGTTTAGGCAAGCGCAGGTTTTGTTAAGTAGGACCAAATACCCCAGATCCTGGCACGCCCCAGCCTGGTGTCAGCCCCACTTATCCCTGCCAAGCCCGGGGTCAAGGCCTGGGGAGCTCTGTCACCCCGTGACCCGGTGGGGACATCGCTGCCAGGTAGTGCTCAAGAAGCTCCTGGTGTTGTTGTTCTTGGTTTCCTCTGGGTTTTATTTTCCTAACCATCTTCCAGATGCTGCAGAATCCCCAGATGCAGCCGCAACAAAGTTCTTGCATTTTTGACTTTAAAAAACATAATTGGGTAACTGAGAATAATGACTAAAGAGCGCAATAAATCATGTCTCCACCTGGCCTGGAGACGGGGGAGGGGCGGGGGACGCGTTCCTTCCCCCGCTAATGAACAGCGCTGAGCCATCGGCACAAAGCACTCCCCGAGTCAGCAAATCTGCGCCAGCCCTCGCAGGGCTCTGTGCTCCCGCCTGGGGACACGGGGACACCAACCCCTGGGCAGGAGGGGACCTGGGAACCTCCCAGGTTTCCCCCAGAGACAGACTGAAATAGAAATGGCACTGGGTAAGAGTCGGAGGAACTCGTGTGACCCCACAGAATTTTTTCCTGAATGGTGCAGCTCCCCTGTTCTCGCCTGCCCCGTGTCATGGCTGTGCCCAAGACTTGGGAGCTGTGTGAGGCAGGAAACAGGAATAACTGTGCTGGAGCTGTTAATGTTCCCATTTTTGCTCCTTTATCCACCACCCCCAGTGCCAAGATACCCCACAACCACAGGGTCTGGCCGATGGGGCTGGGGGCAGCGGAGCATCAGGAATGTCAGAGTTTCCCTCACTCTCCGTGTTGTGCTCCCAGGACCTGGCTGGGATCTCAGCAGCCTCCTTCCCACCCCAAGGCTCCCCCTCTGTAGGGTAAAGGGAAGGATATTTTTGGTTCTTTCCCCTCTCAAAAGGAGATGTGGGATGGATTAGGACCCTCTGTGGCAGGATTAGGAAGGCATCCCATGGAGAAGGAAATCAGTGGCATCATAGAAGAGAATCATGGAATCACTAAGGTTGGAAAGGACCTTTAAGATCATTAAGTCCAATCATCATTAACCCCACCAGGTTTGCCACTAATCGTGTCCTCCAATGCCATATCCACAGAGTTTTTGAACACTTCCAGGGATAGTACCTCCCCCACTGCCCTGCACAGCCTGTTCAATGCTTTGCAACACTTCTTGTGAAGAAATTCTTCCTAAAGTCCAATCTAAACCTCCCCTGGTGCAGCTTGAGACCATTTCACTGCTGTTTCCTCCCAGATACAACTTTTACACACAGAGCACTCCTGAGAGAGCAGAGGGAGGCAACAGCCAGAGCAGGGACGGGACAAGATGGGGTGAGGGACAGAGCTGTGCGCCCCTTGTGCTCCATCCAGGGGCAGGGCTGGGAACAAGGACTCAGCTCGAGGGGAGGTGTTTTGCACAGGTCACTGACACTGCAGGACATCCACAGCCCTTCTCCAAAGAGACATTCCCAGCCCAGGCTCCCCTCACTCCCATGCTCTGGCATAGATTCCTCCCAGCTTGCAGCTTTAGCTGCTGTTCCAAGGCAAAGATGCTTATCTGCCTGAGCCTCTTCAAGCTGACAGTTGCTCTTATCTCTGCTGCTCTCCAGGGCTTCGAGGCTGGGGGGTTTGTGGCATAGTCATGGAAAAATTTCAACTTTGGGATGCTAAACCTGGGAGTGATTTTTGGATTTTTATCGCTCATTGTTCCTTGTTCCAGAGCCTGTGAGGGACTCACAGCCATGGCTGTGCTAAAGGGAAGCAGAGCCTTTTCCAGCAGCCTTTGCCCGTGACAGACACAGCCATGGCAAAGAAGTGTCCCATGGGCACACAAAGGCCATAGGGAGATTGGCAAAGGAAAGCCAGTGAGAGACAGGACTAAAAAACTGCCCTGAAATCTCCAGGTTTGGCTAATGGTCATCTAAAAGCCCCTTCGTCCACCTTTGCGAATAAATTTTTGGGTTTTGTCCACTTTGACCTTGGCCAAAGCACTCCAGCCTCTGTGGCTTGGTCTCCTGACCTTCTCTGTCCTCCTGGGAACAGTGCCTCTGCCCACAGGCTGTTCCCGAAAGCTGCAAGGAAAACATAAACATAATTGAGAAAAAGTAATTGAAACTTTCAAGAGCTGATGAGAGAGTTCTCTCCTTGGCCTGCCGTTCGTCGCCAGGAAATAAACACCTTTATGGCTGCTGTAATTAAGGCCTAAATACAACGGAGACAAAATTTCTGTCATTAAAAGTATCCTCAAAGATCTCATGCCTCCACCTGCTTCCCTCCAATGCTGCTTTCCCAGACTTCATCCACACAGCAACACCTTTCCAGACACAAGCGTCACCTCTAACCTCAGCTAAGCTGAAATTTTCCCAGTTTCTCAGCAGTTTTTTCCCCATTAAATCCACCTCACACCACAGTGCTGCCCTGAAGCTGTTGCCCTGTTGGGCTCTGTCCCCATTGCCCGGCGTGACCTGGACACCTGCGTGTCCCCATCGCTCCCTGCATCCGTGATGCCCTGAGACACGTGGATTCCCCATTCCTGGAAATGTTCAAGGCTGGGTTGGACAGGGCATGGAACAACCTGGGATAGTGGAAGGTGTCTCTGTTCATGGCAAGGCGTGGAACAAGATGGTTTTTCCAACCCAAGCCATTCCATGATTCCATGATCATTGAAGCTGGTAGAAGCTTTTTAATGTCACATCTCCAAGCACCGTGTCTGTGCTGGTTTGAAAGCAAAACCAGTAAAAGACTCCAAGTCAGAAACACAATTTAATAAGAGGAAAAGAAAAGAAATAAAAGAAAGTAAAATAAAATAAAAGCAATAGTACAAAAAAAACCACTGACAGAGTCGGAATACAACCTGACACCCTGTTAGTTAGGGTGGTAGTGGCAGTCCAGGTGAGATGGTCTTGTCGAAGCAGTGATTCCTGTAGAAACATCTGACAGCTCTTGTCTCCTTTGGGAGTCCAGTGGATAAAAGCTGCCTGTGCTGTCCCAAACCCTGGATTTATCCAGGTGGGAATGCTTGGCTCCTCCCCCTGGGTGAAGCATCTCACAATGGGATGATCTCATTCTGTGAGTCATGCAGTGGGTCCTTGATGGCCCATTAAACAGAGATAACTCCGGAGGAAGTTACCCATGAGTCATGGGCAAGGCATTGTTAGGCTCGTTAACAGAAGATAAGGAAAACACTGCCCCACCCTGGCTCCAACGGCTCATGGGGATAGAATACAAACCTTGGGCACAATTTACATTGTAACCTAGGACAGTGTCTCGCTCAGCTCTGCTGGCCCGCAGTGGGGCCAAACCATGGCTAATTCCATGTTTTCTGGAGTGGCTGGAGACCCTTGGGCATCGTGGCGCTCGGAGAGCATGGTGCTGCTGTGTCTATTGTATTTCTAAGCTCGTTAGCTGATTAACCACACTCGCAAGCTGGCAGCCCGACTGCCTCTCTGAGGGGCTTCAGTGGGAGCCTGGAACAATGCAATGACACAGACAAAGGGTTTAATGGATAATTAATTGTTCCAGCGTGTGAAGTTGCTGTGCAAAGATCCTGGTGAATCAGAGTTTCCGATTTCCACCCCCTTTACAACAGAACTAAACAGTAACACAGAAATCATGGAATGGAGTGGAAGATTTTTGAGAAGGTCTGGAAATGAGGCTCATTTGGGGTGAGGTGCCCTGGCACTGCAGCTCTGCATCCATGTCCTCATCCTGCAGCAGTCTCAGGGCACCTTCCACACAGAGAAGGAAGGCAGATCCAGCAAAAGGAGGGAAAGAGAAGGATCAGTGAGGGCTGCTCAGCCCTGCAGGAAACGTGCTGCCAGAGCTGTAAAGGAGCAGAGGATGCCTTCTCCATCCCCCTGAGCTGCCCTGGCACCACCGGGATGGTCACTGTGAGCGCCTGGCATGGCAGCATCCCTGTGCCAGCAGATCTGCAGGGACAGAGCCCGGCAGCCAAAACACCCAACACACCCACCTGGTGCTACATCCACACATTCCCTCACAGAGCCCTGATCCCACACCGGAATTTCTGCCGTTTCTCTCGTTTTGCCGGGTGTGTTTGACACCTCTCAAAGGCCCAACACCAACACCCGTCCGTGCACAGGGCGCAGATTGTGCAAACACACGCGTGCTCACACCCACTTTAGCGCACACACACACACACAGAGTAATGCTTTCCCCTGTCTGATCCCTCTCTCTCTCGTTTCTGAGCTGTGTCCAGAGGCGGGGAGAGGAGCTGCTCCCAGCCCAGGCCCGGCACAAAGCCGGGCTCAGCGGGGCCGGGCACAGTGGCAGATTACATTAGAGACAACAGCCAGACGTGTCCTTGTCATCCCAGGTTAATATGGCTATGGATTAATGCTGTAGCTGCTGATTGTTATGGAAATCCCCCCATTTAGCTCCTTCCCAAAGCATTGACAGTTCTAGCCTCGAATTCTGAGCAGGGGTGGAACTTGTTAATGGATTTCATTTTCCTGCAGGAAGCCAAAGCATTTAGAGGGAGAGGCAGCGCCAGGGTGCTGACTTCCTGGAAGGTTTCCAGTCTGCATTGAGGCACCGTGGACGTTTAATCCCTTGCTCGGATGCAAAACGATGTGAAGAGCCATGTTGGTCTTGCCTCTCTAGGAAAAAGGAGGAATTTGGACGCTGGGAAGTGAGCGTTCATGGGATTGTCTCCTCTTGAAACGTCTCCTAGCTCGGGTAATGGATGTCCCGAGCACATCCCACTCCCTGTTCGCAGACACGCCTGGCACTGCACCTGCTGCAGGGATGGCTCTGCCAGCCTTGGCTGCCTGGTGCCAGCTCGGGGACTGGAGCTGCCGCCATCCCTCTGCTTTGTTGTCATCCTGTAGCTGCTGTGTGTGTTCCTGGCTGTCCCCTGGCCGATGGGAACGCTCCCTGTTCCCGCAGTGCGGCTCCGCCGTGCCGCTCTCTCCCTTGCACAGCTCCCTCCTCTTTCATCGCTTTGTCCCCGTCCCCCTGAGCGATGGGAAATATCCAACCGCTCCTGAGCAAACCTGGAATGTCTCTGCACATCCCGACCCCGATGAACTGCTTAGGATTCAGATGATGACTCATGGGGCAGGTCTCCAAAAGCCTGAGGGAAGGAGGACTCTGACACCGGCACGAGGAGCAGGATCCTGGGGCACAGACACTCACAGTCAGAGTTTTCCTTACAGGTATTTGGGTCGTGTTTAAAACCAGGGTCCTCTCCCCCTTCCCTCCTGCTCCTTCTCACCAGGAAGGATCATTGGTCCTTGCAAGATTGTCCAAGTCCTCCCTGACATTTTTCCTGACTTTTGCTGGGGAGGTTCATGGATATCTCACCCCCCATCCAAAGGCCACTGCTGCCCATGGGAAAGGATGAAATCCCATCCATCCCACCCCAGTTCTGCCACAGCAAAGCAAACCAAACAGAAATGAAGCCAGGAACACCATGGCTTTTTTCACGGTGCAGGGAGCTGATTCCAGCGCTGAGGCTCCCGTTGGAGCAGAGCCCCTTGGTGGGGTCGGGGCGGTGGGAGGTGACAGCAGAGAGACACCCGGGGTCCTCCCCACTGCTGAAACATTCCTTGGAGAAACCGGTGGAGTTTTACACTCCCCCAGCACACAGGATACCTGATCCTGACGGCAGCTTTGGGATGCTGCTGCAGCACACGCCGTGCATAGTAATAACGCTAATGAATCCCGTCCCTAATTGTCCCGCTCCCGGGGGTGACAGCAGCTCCCTGTCCCAAGCGCCGCTCGGGGGAGGGAAGGGGAGGTTGCTGTGGGTATGCCTTGAGGGATCCCACACTTTGGAGCCCGACCTCAGGTGCAGGAATAAGCAGCACGAACAGCCCGGAGAGACAAAGCTGCCCTTCTCATGGAAATGCCTCTGGTGGTGCCGGGAAGGGAGGGAGGGAATCGGAGGGGCTCTAGCCATGGAGATGCAGCATTGTTTCCCTGTAATTAGCATGTTTTCCAAAGCTTTCCACGAGTCATCAGCAGCTTTTTAAGGGGATTTTGCCACGGAGCATTTAAATGGAAATCCCCCGGCGATACAGATCCTCTGTTCGGGGTCTCCCTGGAAGGTAGCTGCTTCCCAGGGGAAACCGGCCCCCACCTGCTCTGTGGGTTTATGTGGATCTCAGATCCGGGGGCTTTTCATGTGCTCCAGTATGGGCACAGCATCCCCGACTGCCGTGCTGCTCCTCAGCCCCAGGCCCTGCTCCTGCAGGGATACAGGATGGTCACTGCTGCTCCCTTCCACCTGCCCAGACTCACACACGGGGTTCCCAGGGCACGGATTCGTGAATTCCCAAAGCGGTAAAACCATGGAACCATGGAACAGTCCAACTAGATGAGGTCCCTTCCAACCCCAAGCCTTCTGTGACTCCACGTGTGGCAGCAGCACTGTCCCAGTGATGGCTGAAGAGACCCCAGGGGACAGTGCCAGTCGCTGGGTGGGACTGGCAGGGAGGTCGGTCCTCCTCACGGAAGCCACGGGGAGACACCTGGGAGAGTCGCAGGCTGGAGGCATCCAGACTTTGGTCATCCGGGTGAGCAACTCCAGGATCTGGAGACAGAAATGACATCACCTGGTGGGCAGAAATGATGCCCTGGAGACCCTGCAGCACCACCCCACAGCTCCATCTGGTGCAGGTAGAGAGGCAGGTACAGGTGCAGGCAGACACCTGCTCGAGAACAGCCCTGAGAGGTGAGGGCAGTGAGCGCCAGTCCCAGTGCTGCTCTTGGGGTGGCCAGGCTGGATCTCCCTCCCTGGATGAAGATCCTTCTGCAGTCTCACTTTGCCCTTTGCCACGCTCTTTCCCAGCCCTGTGGCAGTTCAGATGTCCCCTCCCAAGGCCCATTGTGACTCCTCCAGCTGAAGGTCTCAGTGACCAAACTGCTGGATCTGACTCACCCCCCCACCCCACTTTCCCACACAAAGGAAGGGGCAGTTTTGCTCCTTTCCTCTAGGATTAGGAATTTCAGCCCAGTTTATTGTGCAGGCCTGTACCTGGGAGATTTTCCTGGCCTGGTGATTTATGCCAGGGCCTGAGTTATAACTCCCATTTCTGTTTAAAAGCTGAACGCTCCAATAGTGGGGGCTATTACTGTCAGCACGTCCCAGCTCCCGAGATCCAATCGAGCCGGAGCCAGCATTATCTGGGTGTTTGTCTGCCTGATGGAGCTGCCTTGCCTTCCCCTCCCTCACATATTGCTGTCTCAAGGACTGTTTTCCAAGCAACAATTCATGTCTCCTTCAGTCATCAGCGAAAACAATCAAGCTCCATTTTATTTTTGGCAGAAATCAAATGCTAAATGAGATCTCGGAATCATAAACAAGAGTGATGTCGACAAATCAGAGGGAATTCAGGGAAGAGAGGCGCAGTTGATGAAGGGGCAGGAGGGATTGATGATGGGGAAAGATTAAAATAAGGAAATACAGCCAGGCCAGGAGAAGACTAACAGGGAATATAATGGCTGTCTAGGAATACCTGAAGGGTGTAAACACTGAAAAGGAAGAAATATTGTCCAGAATGGCCCAAAAGCAGCAGAGCTATGAATAAAGGTGATGAAACTCAACAAAGGGAAATTCAGCCTGAACACCCACAGAGATTCTCCCCATTTCTGCCGATCCAGCCTCTCCCAAGGAAAGCAGGATAAACACCGTGCTTGAGTGTTCTGAGCCCGCCAAGGAGAACATCCCTTCAATAAATAATTGGCACTGGAACATTTTCAGCTTTCTGCTCTTTCCTCATAAGCAGCTGAGATGGATGAATAATCCATGACGGAGAGTTTACTCAGAGAATTTGGCTGTGGACATCACTCACACTCTACCAGTGAATGGATCACACTTCCCTTCAATTCATCTCAGACTGGGCTTATCTGATTCATTTTTTTTTTGGCAAAGGGTTGTACTGGATGCACTGAGTGCCCTTGGAGAGCTCTCGGTGCCGGTGGGTCCTGCACCTGCCAGCATTTCACAGAAAAAGGAAAAGTCCCCTGTCCACTGTCCTGGCGTGGCCTCCCCTGGGACACAGGGATGCAGTGGGGAAGTTTTTCTTTTGCAGGAAGGCTGCTTCTGCCTCCAGCTCATGCTGTGTTGGAGCTCCTGGATTTGAGGTCTGAGTGGGATGTGCAGACTCTTTGACAAAGTGAGAATGGTTTGGGTAATTTCAGAGCTGGCAATGGGCTCATTACCTGTCCCTGATGGCCAACAGAGAGCCAAAACCTCCGTGTCAAATGAACACCAGCCAGGACCCCCCTGGAGTCGTTTAAGATGTTCAAAGCCCAGTCACAGAACCCCAGAATCACTGAGGTTGGGAAATATGTCCAAGATCATTGAGTCCAACCTGTGAATAATCCCCACCTTGTCAAGCAGCCTGGAACACTGAGGGCTCCCATGGGCATCACCAGTCCTGCTCCCACACCTCCTGGTACCAGTCCCAGCTGTCCCAATGCTGGGGTGATCCCTCCTGATGTCTGTGATGACTCTCATGTTGCTCTGTGTACACACAAGGCACTGATGCCTTAAGTTTCAGCCTTCATGTTTTTCAGAGTGTGTGTGGCCTAGGGGTGCAGTTCTGAGCCTCATATGAAGTGTCAGTCAGCTCTCTTCACAGAATAAGTAGACAAAACAAATCCTTTTCCAGCTTGAGACCAAGGACAACCACTACAAGTTTCAGGCTCAAGAGCATAACCAACAGTGGACTGAAGAGAGAAACAAGAAGGATGGGCCTTCCTAATCTGAAGCTGTAACTGGACAATTAAACCCCAATATGCAAACGGATCAAAACTTATAAAAGTGTGAGCCCTTGTGACCAGTCAGCCATTTTGTGACCATTTTGGGTCCACCTTGGGTGTCGCCCTGGTCAGGCCCTGTCCTGCCCAAGGTGTATCCTGGAGGCCTTTCAATAAATATCTACTTTACACTCCAGCTCTGTCCAGTGTCTGTTCCAGGTCAGCCTTCCCAAAGCATCACCACCACAGCTGCTCACTCCAGCTCTGGCTCTGCCACGTGTCACACAGGCCTGCATGGGTCCCAGAGTGTGAACCCCCAGTTTATTGCCCCAGACCCCCACGTGTCACATGGGGCTGTCCCAGAGTGTGTCCCCCTAGGGGAAGCCCCCCAGACCCCCAGGTGTCACATGGGGCTGTCCCAGAGTGTGGACCCCCAGTTCGTCCCCCCAGACCCCCAGGTGTCACATGGGGCTGTCCCAGAGCGTGTCCCCCCGGGGAAGCCCCCCAGACCCCGAGGTGAGTTTCATCCCTGGCAGTCACAGCTGTGCCCCGAGGCCACCGCGGGGTTTGTGCTCCTCAAATCACTGGCTGAGACTGCTGGGGCAAAGACTGACAAACAAGGAATAATGCGAATTCAAACTGCCAGGTTTGGGCCAAATAAACAGCAGGGGAGGGATGGATGGGAGGGGTGGCAGCGGGGGGCAGCCTGCGGAGCTGCACTGAGGGGTGCAGGGGCATGGCAGCCATACCAGGCAGTGCCAAGGGGACACCCTCCAGGTCTGTCACCCGTGCCCCTGTGGGGATACCATGTTCCCACTGTGCTGTTGCCCCAGTCATGGAGATGGTGCTGGGAACACTGAGCTGTTTTCCTAACGGGCACAGCGGAGCCAGAGGGGTGAGAGGACAGAGCAGTGCTGCTGGTGGAGCAGCAGAAACTGCCTTTCCTTTGTTGTTCTTTCAGAAACCTTCCTGTTTTTCCTTTTACTTTTTCCACTTCCTTTTCCTTTTTTTTTGGTCTTCTTTTTCTTCTTCCATGACTCGTGGTTCTGTGCTGGGAACAAATCAGTTTTTATGAAGAACCAAATCACCACAAAGGCTTAGGTGTACAGGCTTGTTGCCTCTGACCCTGGTTAAAGATGAGGATGACAGGACACCTCAGGATGGTCCTGATGCTTTCCCTGTGCTGCTGAGGAAGGTTCCTGACTGTGTTTCAGCCACCCTCTGCCCCAGCAGTGCTCTGGAGGGACACAGTTCCTTGCTCTGACCTTAAAAAAGAGACCAGAATCTCTGGGAGCCACAGGGAGCTGAGCCATCTGAGGACTGGGATGCTCCTGTTGGGATGTAGGAACTTCCAGCGGGAGCATCCCCCTGCCCCAGGGGTGACACCCCTGTCCCCCTTCTCCAGAGCCCCAGTGCCAGTGGAGTGGTCCCAGGTGTTCCTCTGGGAAGCAGAACTCCAGCCCTGCCATTTCCACCATGGGCTCACCCAGGCTGCTCCACAGGGAAGCCCAGAAGAGCCCAAATAAGAAACACATTGGGGATTAGTGGGAGAGATAATTCCAGCAGACAGGGCTGGGCTGGCCTTGATTAGTGCAAATCACAGCGATCGCTGCTGGTTGCAATCCCAGCAGAAGCAATTCCTTCTTTATTGTGATTTCTTCCTGATTGTGTTTGGGGGTTTTCTCCCTCTGGTGCGGAGTTGAAGGGACCTTGACATGTAGTTAAGGATCAGATCTGGTCCTGTCAGGGAATTGCTGTAATCTGATTACACTGGACTGTCCCCAGTGGCACGACAGCTTTAATTGCACTTGAACTGTCCTAAAACCTCATTTGTTTTATTGAACAAGCAGGAATATTTCAGCTGAACACACCTTGGGCTCTCACTAGTGAGAGCAGTGCCTTGGTCCCACTTTGCACTGAGGGTGTCTGGCAGCTGAAGGCACTTTAGCTAAACCACCCTCAGGTGTGGCAGTGATGCCACCCAGGTGGTGGCACGGAGGGGCAATTTGGGCAATCCAAGCAGCGGGTCCCTGTCAGAGAACCTGGCTGCTCCAGTCAGATATTTCCATGGGTCCAGGGATGGGTCCTGGGATGGCTCTGCCAGGCTGGAGGCTCTCCCTGTGTTCAGGGGTGCTGCAGGGAGGGGCTGAGGCAGCTCCCACCCTTCCCTCTGTGCTCCCCACCCTCCTGCCCGTGCTCCTGCCTCCCACCAACCATCACCTGCGGGACCTGGTGATTTCTCAGAAGAGCCAAAAGCCCCCCAAGAAATAAAGTGAACTCCTGCACAACCCAGTGCTCACTGCAGGGACAGGCTGGGGACGGTGCCAGATCAGCAGCCCCACTCCAAGCAGAGCTGGGACAGCAGCACAAACGTCTGGGGAGCCCCCGAGGGCTCTCAGATTTGGGAAGAGTTGGCAGTGAGGGCCAGGGGTGCCAGCTGGGCTGGTGACCCCAAATGCAGCTGCATTTGTGAATGTATCAAAGTACCCCAAGAGGGTGAGGGTAGGGGGCGTTCCTTTGTTTAATTGCAGGATGGTTTCTTTATCTAAAAGGAGGGATAATGGGTGCCTTGTGGAACAAACAGCCCTCCCCTGGGCACGGAGCAGGCTGGAGAGTGGTTGCTGGGCAGGAGTTCAGCTCTTTTCCTCACCGCCTCCCTGACCTTGCCTTTGTCCATCCTGATCCACTCAGGATCTCTGCTCATTCATCCCTACACTTCTCTCCCCCTTTCCCTGCCTGTCAGATTCCGCCCTCCCCTCATACCTGGAGAGATGGAGTTGGAAGGTTTTGAGAAGCACTTCTGGAGACAGCCCTCACCCTTTGTTTCTCCGATGGCATCTGGTGATAATAACAGCGCAGCAGCCCCAGACCTCCTGGCTTCAATTACTTTACAGGATCAGCTAATCCCAGTTAAAATTACCTTTGTAACTGAAGGATAATTGTAAATCAGGCTCTCTCCTGTGCTCGGGTGTGCTGAAAAATCGTTGCTGAGGTGCTCCGTGTGCCAAGGTTGCAGAGATCAGCGGATGAGGAGCAGGCGCTGGGAGATGCTGTCCCAGAAGGTTGATTTTCCTTTTCAAAGCAAACTCCAAACAGATGGGCTCTTTTTCCCTCTGGCTCTGTGGAGTGGATGGGATTGAAGTGATGGAAAGGAGACATTTCACAAGGGTTTTTGCCTGGGTGATTTTCAGTCTCCAAGGATTGAACTTCTCCCAGGATTGCTCCATGGGGAGGCTGATGCAGAGGTTGGCTCAGGACAGCTCTGGCAGTGCCCTCCTGCCTCAGGATCCTGGAAGCAGCGTCCCCAGGGCAGCTGTGCACCCCCAAAACAGCAGCACAGAGCCCCAGGCCCAGGGAAACAGCACATGGGGCTGCAGGCAGGGTGAGGGTTGGGTTTGTCCATCACCAGTTTTATCCCCCTTTGCTGTTCTCAGCCATGACTGAAACAGGGGAAGGTCTGATAGGACAAGGGTGATGGTTTTAAACCAAAAGAGGGTCCAGTTAGATTGGATATATTTTTTAAAATGAGGGTGGTAAAACCTGGCACAGGGTGGCCAGAGCAGCTCTGGCTTCCCCATCTCTGGAAGTGTCCAAGGCCAGGCTGGATGGAGCTTGGAGCAGCCTCTGATAGTGGAAGGTGTCCCCATGGCAGGGGCTGGAATGAAATGGGCTTTAAGGTTCCTCCCAACTCATCCTAGGATTCCATGATTCTGTGATCTCTTCTCCTGCTGCAGCCTCCCTGGGCTTTCCACCACCTCACAGTCTCAGGACATCTCTCTGGTACTGCCACCGAGCAAATCCTGCCATGATCCTTCCTTACATGGCAGATAAATCTCTCCCGAACTGCTTTATCCAACCACTGTGTTCTGCTTTATCACTTTGACCTTACAGCAACTTCCATGGCAGTTTCTGCAAATTTTTCCTTTAACAGCTGAGATTCCCTGGGTGTGACCCAGCTCTCATTGTTGTCACCTCCTCCTCTCTGCCCAGCTCTCCTGCCAGCCTTGCCCCAGCATCTGTGGCAATTTCAGCACCTGCCCCTCAGCAGCAAATTTATTTTCCCTGGCAGTTTAGCAGTAAGCCCTGATGAAGGATCAGACAGACTCTAAAGGCTCAAAGACTCAATAAACTTTATTAAGTCCATGACAAGCTGAACACTCTCCCCACAGCCTCTGATATGGCTCCGGGTTTCAGGGATTGCTTGGTGCATCCCACAGAAAACCCCAGTCCAGCCTTGTTTGGCAGAACTTATCCACAACTGCAGAACAGATCTCTTGAAAAAATAATAAACGAGGCAGGTGTATTCCAAGATAAATCATCTGGTCAGGTGCTGCCAAGAACAGCACGGAGTTAATCCTGAGCACATAACTCTTCCTGTTATGGAAGCTGCTGTGAGGCCGTGTCCTGTGACCACGGTGGTGCCATTGGGGCAGCTCTGGCTGCCTTTGGCTCCCTGGCAGGGGTAGAGAACCCCTGGCACTCCAGAGGGTGCCTGGGCAGGGGGGGACATGTGTTCAGCCCCAAAACTCCCACCAGTTTTCCCAGTGAGGGTGTGGGGCTGTTCACGGTGCAGGGTGGGTGGCAGAGCAGGGTAATGCAACAGCAGAGCAGCTCTGCCCCGCTCCCTATGTGCAGGAGATGCTCCTTTCACCCTCCAGTCCAAAGTGGGCCTGCCAAGGGAATTTTCCTGATTAAAATAAGGGTTAAATCCAGCACAACACACTGGGAATGCAAAGACCAGCAATGCCACGTTCACCGGGGCTCCAGTAAAGGTCTGTGATGTCTGGAGTTAGCTGAGAACTTTCCCAAAGAAAGATAAAAATGGGGAAATAGTGGCATGATCAATGTCGCTATTTTGTCCTTCTCAAATTGTTTTTCTTGTGTAAGTGTAGCCCAGCACTCCGGTGCCATTAGGCCTCTCCCCTATTTTTCAGTCTGCTTTATGAAAGCTATTGATCTCCAGCTGCTCGAGGATCCGTCAGGCCCGGCTCATCCCAGCCCATTACAGACTCTGCTCTCTGCACTGACGAGGGATCGATGCTGTCCTGGGCACACTCACACTCCAGCCAGAGTCTGGCTGTATTGATCTGTGGGTTCTGAGGAACCTGGGGACACTGGCAGGTGACAGGGGTGCCTGAGGCAGTGGGGAGCAGCCTGGGATTGCCCGGCAAAGCCCCACTCCAGCAGCAGATCTGTCTCTCTGCTGCTGGGCTCACCTTAATGATCTTTGATTTGCCTCTTCCAGCACATAAATAATTGTGTAAGGCCAGGAGCCTGCTCAGAGGGAGGATGAAGGGGAAGGCAGAGGCTTTTTCCTGTTTCCAGTCACAAACCCATGATGCTCTGCAGAGTGAGGCCGTGTCTGTGCTGGCTCCAACCACCCTCACCAGTTCCCTCAGCACCTGAGGGGTGCAGGGCATTGTGTGGGGCCATCAGGGTTAAGAAGATTTTCACAAGTTATCTGGGATGGATTTACATGAGTTTGTTCCAACACAGACCCCAGGGGGCTCCATGGCTGGAGTGTGTGCCCATGAGAGCCAGCATTCCAATGTCCAAAGGCTCAGGGACCAGCCCCGTACCCACAGGTCTTTTATTCTCTGTTCTGAATTACATTACATACAACCAAACCTGGAGGCTGTTCATGGGCATTTTTGAGTCAAAACCAAGCAGAATTAATCTATTAACCAGGTTACCATGAATAATGCAATTCTGCTGGTGTAGGTGGCAGCTCTTACAAATGTCAAAAGGGTTTTGCTGAAGGGGTGAAAGTTTGGGTGTTGATGGGATCAGAGTGCCCAGAGTGCCTGACCCAGGGCTGCTGCTGGTGTCCAGCAAAATGTTTTCCCTACACTGCTTGCAGGGATCAAATCCTGCAGCAACTACAGCTGCTGGTTGTCCCCATCTCCATCCTCCTGCCCACGGCAACCGAGCCTGGTGAGGAACATCTCCATCCACGCCAGCACAGCAGCCAGGCTTGGCCAGCCCGGGAGAACCTCATTTCACAAGGTGGCAATTAAAATTTTATGCTCTGAGTTCTCCCTGAATGATTTTAAACCATCTTTTTCTGATGACTTCCTAGTAGCAAGTTGAGTAAATTAGAATCTGAATGCAATCAACATCCTTGATTCCGACGCCAGCCGGGGTCCGTCGGGGAGGCTGCATCTGAGCAGCTCTGCCTGGCAAAGAAGGTCAAGGGCTCGGGGTCCTCGGAGGCTTTGCCCTTGGAGTATTGTCAGAGAGGGAAAGAAGCACCAGAAAGTAGGACACAGTCCCCCAAGTAGCGCAGAAATCCCACCCTGCTCAGCAAACTTCACTTCTTTCCCTCATCTGCGCGTGTGCTGTCAGGTCTCAGAGATGGGGCTAAGGCGATAAATGAACAAAGGAGCTGCAGCAGCAGCCGAACCAGAACCAGCCCGTTCCTGTCTGTGGGGCCTGAGAGGGCACAGGGGCCATGCTCAGCACCCACTGCAGGGGCAGGGGTGCTCTCAGGTCACTCCTGGAGGGGTCTGGCACAAAGATCTCATTCCCTGAATCCGCTCCCTCTCCCCTCCACCACTGCCTTGGCCATCCCCGAGTTCCCAGCAGTGCTGCTGCTCCAGGTGGCTCCATGCTCCCATCTCCACCTGCAGCAAGGTGATGTCTCTGTGGGAAGGTCCTCGGGGGCTCTCAGCATCCAGCTCTCTCACACCAGATCAGTCTTTTCAACCCCTCACAGCACACATTGTGCAGTGCTCAGCGGGGCTCAGGAGGCACCAAGGACACAGGGAAGGAAGGAAAAACATATTCCTGGGCTCAGGACCAGCAGAAGGCACAGGCTGGGCATGGGCCATGTGCCCTGCACACAAAGGGACGTGCCACGTCTGCTGGCACTGGGGACACTCCATGGGCAGCCTCACAAACACGCAGCTGTGAAACTCCTGGAGCACAGCCCCCAGGAGAAACCTTTGGATGGAGACAATCCTGCTACACAAGGAGAGGAGAGGGAGAGTTTTCCTTTCCAGTTACCAGCTCGGAGGCCCTGACACGCTGCAGCTTCAGGGGAGTGGGGTCAGTTTTCCCCGGCCCTGCTGAGCTCGGGATGGCTGGGACGGGCTCAGCCTTTGATAGTTCACAGAACGGCTCAAGGAGGGGCTGCTGGCAGCCCACGCTCCTGCACCAGTCCTGGTAAACTCAGCTTGCACCCAGCACCGCCATGGGATATCAGGGATGGGACCCTCCATGGTGGGGAGACACACAGGAGTGTGCCAGTGCCCATGGGCAGGTGATGTCCAGGGTCGAGCCGGCGGCCGGGCTGGGCATTTCCCTGCGGAGGAGGAGCCATCCCAGAGGCAGGAGCTGTAATCTGGCACAGGGAGAGCGCGGGGGTCCCTGGGGAGGAGCAGCTTGGCCATCCCAGGCGCTGTGGTGGGTACCACGGCCAGGGCTGCTCCATCTCCCGGTCCCCTCCATGGAATGAAAGCCGGGATTGTTTCACCTCCCGCCCCGGAGCCGGAGGTGTGTAAACAGTAGGAGCCGCTCCCTGCACACCCGGAGCGAGGGAAAAACGAGTTGTTGAAAGGATGACAACCGGCTCTGCCCAGGAGTTCACCTGGGCAGGGAGCGGGGGCGGGAGGAGCAGGGAGCGAGGGGTGGAGAAGGTGGGAGGGCCCCAGGAGGAGAGGAGATGCTTAGAAAATTGTATCCTTTATTTTGGGAGCAGAAAATGCTCTCTATCGCTTCCTGGCATCAAAGGATTTTCACTTTCTTGCAGCTTGAAGGAGGAAAGGCAGGACGGCGGGAGGTGGAGCGGGGCGGGCAGGGGTCGGGCGGATGAAAAGCTCCCTGCGCGGCTCCGCTCTCCCGGGGGCAATCAGGGCTCGGGAAAAGCCCAGAAAGAACTTTTACCGCGGAGTGCTCGGCGCTGAGGTCATTGCTGCCCTCGCCCTCTCCAGCTTTCTCCTCCCTCCCCTGCTTGGGGAACCAGGCTCGGGATTTCCCCAGGAAAACCTGCCATGTCCCAGGTCCTCCCGCCGTGCTGTGCTGTGCTGTGGGTGCCTGTTTTGGGGACAGTCACAGTGGGGACACAGCTCCATCAGCACCGCGGTTGGTCAAGGCAGGATCACCGAGTCTCCCCCACTCCACACCGCAGCGCACGGGGCTCAGGCAAAGCCCTTTTTCCTCCAAAAGGAATTTCAAAGAGAAAATTGGCATTTGGTAGCGGCTAAGATCCCTCCATCCTTCAAAAGCATTTCCCCATCGCCATACAACCCTCCAGGGAGGATTTACGCTGCGCCGCTGCTCCCTGGAGATCGATGTTCCAAGGCACAGAGATTTCTTTCCCACCCACCGGTGCCTAAGAGCAGCTGTCCGGGGCCGGGTGGCATGAAGGGACAGCCGGCTCCTGCACGTTGTTACCACCTGGTGGCACCAGAAAAGGTTGTCAGAGCAAGAGCTAATTAATTCCAGTCGCAGCCCTTGGCTTGGGAATTTCCGCGCAGTTTTTCGGCTCGCTGTGGTTCGCCGTGTGGCTGTTAAACACCGAGTCAGGTTTTACAGCCTCAGGGTTAATGTCCGTGGGCTTCAGCCCCGCAGCAGGAGCTGAGCACTCAAATAAGGGAGGGGAGGGGAAGGGGCTCTTCCTGCGGGCCCTGCGCCCTCCGCCCGCCCCTCCCGCGGGGTCGTGGCACCGCGCCTTGCCCAGGGCTCACTCACAAGAGTGGGACTCGCTGCCTTTACGATGCCAGGCAGTGATTCGGTGGGATCCGAAATCCTTTAGGGCGATCCCGAATCCCACCAGGGCTGGATGGTTCCCTCCGCTTTGGGCACGGCAGGAGGGAGGATCAGGGGTGGCTGCTGGGACCAGCTGCATCCCAGCGCTGCCAGCAGGAGACCTCCGGGGCTGGGGTGGGCCGGTGGGGGAAAACCCATCCCAAATTCCTCCCTTAGCCAGGAGGGAGGCGTCAGCACCGCGGCCCCAGGAGCTGGACCTGCAGGAGCAGAGGTCAGGTCCCCGCGGGGCTGCAGGGCCGGCTGCTGACAGCAGCTGGATCTCTGGGAGCCTGGAAGTGACCCTAAAACTGTCCAAACAAACCCCGTCTCACATCCTGGCCGGCTGAGGCACGATCTGGCTCTGGCTCTGCGTCGGTGCAGGGGGAAGAAGCGCGGCCGGAGCTCAGCGGGGCTGTGGGTGTTCTCCTCCTTCCCGGGAGTGTCCCACAGGGACAGGGCTGGAGCTCCCCGCCACAGCCACACCGACACCTCATTCCTCTCTGCTGAAACTCCTCTTCATCCCCCGGGAATGGCAGGGACGGCACTGGGAGAGGGGAGATGGGGGGACAATGTGTGAGGCACCCAAGCTGCTTCCACCAGCTGTTCTGCCCTCCCGAGAGGTGACCCCGGGGCAAGGGGCTGCTGCTGCTGGAGGTGACAGAGCTGCAGGGACGGCCCAGGACAGCAGGACTCACCTGAGCTGTCCCTGCCACATCCAGACCCTGCAAGGCTGCAGGAGCCTCCATATCCTTCCTTTGCCGGTGATTCGGCTAAGCAGGAGGTAAATTGAAGGCAGGACATCTGATGAAAGAGCTTAATTGCTTCAGGTTACATTCAGAAAACACAGCCTAAATAAAGAGGTGGGGGGAGGCTGCAGCTCTTGATGGCTGCAGAGATTTATGTGTCTCAGCTGCTCCTGATCAGCCCTGGTCACCTCCAGTTCCCCATCGCCTGTTTTCCACCTTCCAGGGTTGCCCCATGTGTTGAAATGTTTGGGTGTCCCCAGAGGGCTGAGCCTTGGCCCCCATTAATCCCCCCTCGCTGACCCGACAACAGGGAGGAAATTTGCCTCAATTAAACGTGTAAGGTCTCATTTCCCTTTGAAGTCAGAGCGGCACCAGGAACTGCTGGGGAGGTCTGGAGAATACCAGAGAAACTGAGCCCAAAGTCTTAAAATGAGGGAATAACACACTAGAGATGAGCCTAAACCTAGGGAGCAGCCCAGCTCCTGTCTCATTTCCCTCAGCAGAGTGCCCACATTCCCAAAGCGGAGCTGGAACACCCTGGCAGGGAGGGAGAGCAATGCAGAGATGCCAGAAGGACCAGTGAGAGACCCCTAATCCCCTTCAGCTGTCCAAGGAAGGAAAACCTCCTCTGCTTCCTTTTGGGCTCAGTTCTCCAAGGATGTGGAGATGGCAGCTGGCACTGAGAAGTGGGGGGAAGCCCCCAGGTCCTGCTGTGCCCCGTGTGAGTGTCTGTGCAGGACGAGGGGTGAGCACAGAGCTGCTCTGCAGCCCCATCCATGCAGGGAAGGCTCGTCCCACCCGGAGCCACCCAGCACTCCCGGGCTGGAATGAGACCTGAACTCACCCAGCCACATTTCCTGCATCTTCTGGCGCAGTGGGAATAACAGATCACCAGCTCCTGCCTGTCATCCATCCTGCTTATTTCCTGCACAGGGCCTGATTTATGCCAGCATCTCCTTCCCCTGTGCCATCGGCGCGTGCTGATGGATGGCCCCGCTCCCTGCTCTCGCTGTCCCCTTGCGCTGCACCAAGCCATTAATTCTGTGCCAATGTAAACCTGTCTCACCTTCAAGACTTTAATTTTGCAACAGCATAAACACCTTATAATCCCTCTGTCTTTATCTGGCTCCGGAGCTTTTCCTCCCCTCCCTTGGCTGGGGTTATCTGGGGTGAGGATGTGGCCGCAGAGGGGGAGCAGCAGAAAACGTGGGGCTGCCCCAGTCCCAGCACAGGGGACAGCTGTGGGGAAGATTCACTCCCCACCCCCATCATCCCTCTGGAGTGCAGAACAGCCTCTGCATAACTCTGGAGAGATGCAGGAGGTGCAGCCAGGCCCAGTAAGTCATTAAATCCCAGGGTCAAGTGCTTGGAGAGCCACTAAGTGGCCTAAGCCCAGATTCCAGACCCTGAACGATGCCCAGACCTTCTGTGCAGGAGGGGTTCTCACCCTGAATGAATCCCAGGATATCCTGGGGTTTTAGTCCTGATGGCAGAGTGAAAATGGAGATTAGTGAGGACCTGGGAATGGACACACAGCGCTGCCCCACACTGCTGCTCCACCCTGCTCTGCTCACAGCCTGGCTGGCACTCCAGCTGAGGAACTGTCCCCTGGGTGGGAGCCAGGCAGGACTCATGGCACTGCTTGGAGGCACCACACAAGAGAGCCTGGGGTCCCCTCCAGCAGTGGTGATTTCACCATGGCCAGGAAGGAGAAGAAAACTCCAGTGATGTGGCAAAAGCAGCTGTGTAAGCCCTGGCACTGCACAAGGGTTGGACACGGTGAGCTCGGAGGTATTTTCCAGCTTCATATTTAATGGTTCTAAGGGACACGTGTGTGACTGCCCTGCTGTCTGCTGATGAATGTGTCAGTTCCTGAGAGAGGGACACAAGGAGCTGCAGCCACCAATGTACCTGGGCCAGCCCCAGGGCAGAGCTCTGACCTGCCCAGCCCAGATGGATGGACAGAGCCACAGCAGATCACAATCTGGGCCATATCTGCCCACCCCTCAGTCCCCAGTGAGTCCTGCAGTGTTTTGTCCTTCCTTCCCCAGCTTTCCTCTTTCCCCTTTTTGATTCTTGAGCCATTTGTCTCAATCTTCGGCAATTCCTACAGTACAGAAAAATCCATGCCACTCCTCCCTTTGGGGAATGACGTGCTGCAGCTCCGTGGCTGCCATCCATTCAGTGCCAAGTTATGAAAATGAAGATATCTCTCAGCACTACAGACCTGCTAATCAGGGGAATGGCTTCGGAGGGCTTTTGTGGGCTCTGTTAATTTGTGCTGCATTGAGCCACGCAGAGCTGAGAGGAGCATTAGGGGCGGCAGAGAAGGGAATAAATCAATGCGGGGATGGAGGAGTGCTGGGCTGGCTGTGCTGGGGCTGCCGCGCTCTCACTTAAACACTTTCCATCCATCAGAGCCTGCAGGTGGAACTCTGCCTCCCAGGCAACAGGTTTTGTCCTTCACAGCTCAGCATGTGCTGTGCAGGCTCCTCAGGGCGGGGAGCAGCTGATCCTGCCTCACCTGGCTGGCCCAGCCCCGACCACACCCAGCCTCGCTGGGGAGCTCTGCCCCGGGGGCTCCTGCAGCTCAAAGCAGCAGCTCTGGGTGCTGGGAGGGGCTGGGCATCCGGTGGTTGCTCTGCAATGACGTTCACAGAATCATGGAATCACAGGATGGTCGGGTTGGAAGGGACCAAGGGACTTAATGTCCATCCAGTTCCACCCCCTGCCATGGACAGGGACACCTTCCACTATCCCAGGGTGCTCCAAGCCCCGTCCTGCCTGGCCTCGGACGCTTCCAAGTCTGGGGCAGCCACAGCTTCCCCTGTGCCAGGGCCTCACCACCCTCCCAGCCAGGAATTCCTTCCCAATATCCCATCTAACCCTGTGCCACTGAGAAGCCATTCCCTGTGTCCTGTCCCTCCATCCCTTGTCCAAAGTCCCTCTCCAGCTCTCTTGGAGCTCCTTTAGGCACAGGAAGGGACTATAAGTTCTCCCACTCTTGCCCTGAGGCAGGAGAAGACAAACCCAGCGCTCTTCTCAGAGGTGGCCCAGTTGAAGTTTGGGTTGCCCATAGCGGGGCTGTTCCCTGTGTGAGCATCCCCCTGGGAATGCAGCTGCAGGGAGGTGACACCTGGCCAGGGCCCTGTGGGTAATGCCACCACCCCATGGATGCCCTGGGAAGAGAAGGACCTGCTCCGTGTTCCTGCTCCTGCTCATCTCGGAGGCAGCCCAGGGAGGAAGTAATTCAACACATCCATTAATAATCAGCACATCCCATCCCCCGCCAGCAGCCTGACTTTGGGAAATTCATAACTTCTGATAAGTGGGATTTTCTTTTTATCCTAATGGCCTTCTGGCAAACAGAATCCATCAGGCTCCCTCCGCTGTGCCAATCTCCTTCCACAGGGGAGGCCAAGGGGATGCAGTGCAGCCCCTCCGTGCAGGGGTGCACGGAGAGCCCTCCCCACTTGGGATCACCAGGAGCATGTGCCACTCTCCGTCCTCCTTTCGGCTGGGAGGGAGCTCTTGCTGCTGAAGGAAATGTTGCGTTTTCATTGGGTTTCATTCTTTAGGAAAAGGAATCATTCATGTCTCCTGCCTTTGAAACCTGCAAGTCTTATCGTCTTGCTGTTAATAATGTTCTTTTCTTTTGCTGAAATGTGTTCAGAACTGCGGCTTTTAAGTCTTTTCTGTGGTCGGACAATGGGGAGATGGCATCAGCTTCATGCCTGTGAGTGGCCTCCAGGGAATTTTAAGGGAGAGAGATGCTGGAAGTTCAGTACCAAAGAGATGGATTAGGATTGTTACCACCTCAGAGTGCTGCTCAGAATGAAAGGTCAAACAAGGTTGTGGCCTGGCTGGGGGGATGGAGTTTGGGTTTTCCCACACAGAGGTGAGGTGGGCAGAGGAGCCAGGTGGGTGCTGGGACCCCAGTGGCACAGGTGAGAGGGTGTGACCAAGCAGGAAAAAATACCTGGATGGTTCAGAGATGGTGCAGTGTCCAGAGAGCTCATCCCATCTAGAACACATGGATAACTGGGAGCAGAGCCTTTTCCAAGCACGGTTGGCTCCTGGTACTTCACCAAGCACTGCATGGAACACCCAGTACCCTTGGATACTGAGAAATGGGTGGAAAGCGGGAGTTTTGGAGTTCTCACTGGGAATGAGGTGCCTGATGAAGGCAGGCTCCACACTTTGGAAAGAAATGTCACCTCTGGCTGCCACCTTCCCACCATGGGGATTTGCCCATCCCGGCCACAGCCCCCAGGGTGTGAATCCTGGTGATCTCTGGGACCTTCTTGCTGTGGATAATCCTGGAATATCCCTGCTGAGGGAAGCACAGGGAGATGCCAAGGCTGCAGGTCCTCCCAAGAGCTCTGGATTTGTTTTTCCTTTGCCTGAGGATGCTCTGGGTGAGCCTCTGCAATTTCCTTTGGGTTTTCAGCAGCAAGGAGAGCTCGTGGTGCCTTTGGAGAAGACATCAATGGGTGGCAGCCTGCAGCCCTGCCCTCGGCCCCCTCCCCACAGCCACAGGAGGGGGAAGGGGACTGGGACTGAGCACTGCAAAATGCTCTTTGTCAGAGGAGGAGCAGAGATTTTCATGCATTCTGTGTACATTCCTTCTGGGCTGGCTCTGGCTTTGTGCTTCAAAATCTCCTGGTGACTCTCTCTTACTGCACTCTGCCTTTCAGCTTTGTGGGTTTTGCCTTTTTTTTCCCCTCCAGGCTGGATTTCCTGGCTTGGTTTGGGGCTCTCCCCTGCCCACCCCTCTGCAGCTGCTCCCAGTGCTCTGGTTGCCAGCGGCTGTTTGGAGGCAGCAGAGCTCAAGGTGCTCTGCTCCCCCTGCTCACCCCAGAGGAGGGGATGCCTCTGCCTCTGTGCTCCAGAACCAATGGGAGGTGGGAGAAATCTCTTCATCCCTGTGGATGTTCCGTGAATCCCAACACTCGCCTCAGGCACAGAGCACCAGCCTGGCCTGGGTGTTTGAGCACCCAGAGCAGTCCCAGCCACAGCGTCACGGATGAGTTGGGATGGCACCCTGGGCTGGGGGGAGGCTGCTCAGGCCATGGGGCACGGCAGGGATGGAAAATCCATCTAAGCACAGACATCCTTAAGGACAGGGCTAAAGCACCTCTTGTGCAGTGATAAACCTGCCTTGTCCCAGCTGCAGGACCCCCGGGCACTTTGCTTCCTTCCCTGTTCTTAACCGAGTTTGACAAACATTTGGAGATTAGGAGCTATCATGAGATATAAAAGAAATGTAGAAATCAACATCCTCCATTATATCAAAGAGGTTATCACAATGCTTGTTTCTTCCTTCCAAACAAAACTTAGCTGCAGATAATTTCTTCCTGCTGAAAGGCTGGTGTTCAGTGAGAGGGTGTTAGGAAGAGGACATAAAACCTTGTTGCCTTTCTCTGTTAAAGTGGAGGTGGGGGAAATCCCTAAACACCAAAGGCCTTAATGCTTCTCTCAGGGAATCTGTAGAAAGCATGAGGCAGCCTGGGGACTGCCAGGAGCTGCAGCTTCTGCTGTCCCTGCTCCAAGGAATTTCAGTGCTTCCCAATCTGTAGGAAAAGAAGGGAATGGTTTTCCTTCCCCGCACAGGATTTGCAGACTTGTTGTGTGGGCCCTTGACTCAGTTTCATCCATCCAGACTCTGCCTTTTTTATTTTTTTAAGCAAACCCTTCTCAGAGATGATAAATGCCAGCCCAGCCTCGGCCATTCCCCTCATGCCATCCACCAGACCATGACACCAGCCCGAGCTGCAGAATCCCCTCTGGGTGCTGGCAGCCCACAATTAGCCGTGATGAATGGGAGGCTCCAAAGAGAGATACTGAAAGATAAGTTGCTCAAGAGGTTTGAAAAATGAACTGTAAGGATTTGGGGTAAAGAATAAGTCGGTGCCTGCCAGGAGGGAGGGAAAGCTGGCTTTAACACCCTCATCATCCAGCCACATCAGTCCCTGAATGTGCGCAGATCTGGAAGGAAATTTTTGACCAATTCAGGCCTCTTTTCTGAGAGCACAAAGAGCACTAAATTTCTAGTTCTTATGTAAAAAGCAACTGCTGTTTACCTGGGTTTAAATCCTTATCAGCATTGAGGCACTGTGTGTTCTTAAACAAGGAGAGGCCAGTGTGGAGTGAGATTTCTCAGTAACTGGAAATTATTTTGAGGGACAGGGCAGGAAGTTTGTTTGCCTTTTAGCCCAGACCATATGTAAAAGACAACCTCATATTCTGAAGTACAATTATGAACCCCACAACCTCTGAAATACAAGGGCTGAAACACAGAAAAGGGGCTGTTAAATGCTGAAATTTTTGCTTTGCTTTCCCAGCTGGGGAGGCGGAGGTGACAGCGGTGGCTTTGCTGTGAGGAGAGGACTCATCAGAGAATCAGAGAGTCACAGAATGGTTTGGGTGACAAGGGATCTTAAAGTTCATCGAGTCTCCCCCTTCCATGGGCAGAGACACCTTCCCCTACCCCAGGTTGCTCCAAGCCCTGTCCAACCTGGCCTTGGACATTTCCAGGGATCCAGGGGCAGCCACAGCTTCACTGGACACCCTGTGCCAGTTCTGTGGTATGTCCCTGTCACACAGGTATCACTGGGGCTGGTTGCCCTGGGTGTCCCGGGTGCACTGGGCCCCTGTGATCATTTCTAGACCTCAAACCATTTTCTTTTACTGCAGAAAACTTGACTCTGAAGTTAATTTTTCCAGTCGACACACTGAGCTCTATTAACTCGCCGGCCTTTGTGAAGCTCATTAGGTGTCTGGGGTCTTTCCCTTCTGCCTCGAGGCCAGGGGAATGGTCTCGTTAAATAAGATGGCAGAATCTCCACGGAGGAGTTTTGCAGTTCGTGCCAATTAACAAATTCAGCAATGCTTTTAACTTTTTCCTTTTCAGGTAGCCCAGAGCCCGTGGGCCAAGCACACACTGCAGCGGGGCTGTGTGTGCTCAGAAAGGGCTGTTAATAACTAGAATGGCTGCTCCGGGATTGGGAAGAGTTTGAAGCCCCCGGGAAGCTCTGAATGCAGAGGAGTGTGGCTGTGGTGGAGGCCACCCTGCAGAGAAAAAGGGAGCGTTGGCCTGCAGGATGTCCTGGGATGGAGGACTGAGGCAGGCTGGCTGTCTGAGGCCTCTGCTGGAAACGATCACAAAGCCTTTAAAGCAAACAAAGTTCCCTGAAACTGAAAAGATACCATTTGAATGCACTGGGAAAGGGGAGGTTTGAGCAGCACCATCCATTCTGCCTCTGAAATGTCACAAAACATTTATACAGCTGCTCAGCTGGCATTAAAATCTAGGTCTTGTGCAGGAACATGGCAAACAGCTCCAGGTCACTGGGAGAAGTCCAGGACCTCCAGCCAGGGGTGGCCGGGGCCGCTGGCGTCCGGCAGCTGCGGCGGGAGCAGCTCCTGGGAGCAGATGAGCCGCAGCCCCGGGCAGCGCCAGCAGCCACCGCTCCTGACCCCGGCAGAGCTTGGGCTGGACGGAGAGCGCTCTCCCTGCGCACTGCAAGGGAGCGCTTCCCGGAGGACTGCTTCCCGAAATACCGCATCCAGCGCAGGCAGAACTGAAAGGGGATGGAGGAAAGAAACAAAAGGAGAGGGAGGTGCCAATATGGGCAGAGATATCCCGTTCTCTTGGCTATGAGAGCGGGAGCGGAGCTCCCTGGTGAGCGCACAGCCTCTCCTGATGGTGGGAGCCGGGAAAACACCAAGCAGTCGTTTCGGAGGGCTGGCTACATCGGCAGGAGCGTGGCGGCTGTGTCTGCCCTTTATCCACCCTCTCCACTGCTCCTGTTCCTCACAGACTGTCCCACCCTGTCCCCCTTCGCTGTCCCCTCCTTTGTCACCCCGCGAGAGGCCGATCCTGCTGCGGGCGCTCGCAGATGCCTCGGTCCCTCCGGTGACCGCGGGCAGCTCAGGCACCGCTGCCCCCCTGTAACCACGAGAGCAGGTGGGAGGGCCATGAGCGCCGTCCCTGTGTCCCACCGCTCGGGAGCTGCCCCGCGCCCTCGCTGACAGCCCGGGGCGAGCACCGGCGCTTTCCTCCAGCCCGGAGTAGAGGTCTGCGGCTTTGGGTGAATATCCCAGCTTTGATCCTTTCTCCTGGCTGCGGTTCCCTGTTTACACAGACAACCACAGCTCTTTGTATCCGCACTCATCAGCTCCTCGGAGGCGTTTCCTGATCCCCACGATACGGTCCCAGTGTCTGCGCGGGGCTGAGCCACATCTCCGCGTTTCCCAGCCTGCCCCGACACATCCCCCCGAGCTTCTCGGCACTGATCTGGGTTTGTTGATGGTGGCAGCCGTCCCAGACAAACCCAGGGGGGGACGGAGCTCTCCTCCCCGGGCAAGCACGGCTTTTGTTCCCCAAAAGGCCAACGTAGGAGGAGACCCACCTGGAGCAGGCAGCGCACGGTGAGCGGCGGGCAGCGCTCCATGGAGGACACGCCTCGCTTACTCTGCCGCTCCTTCACGTGCATTAGGGGTTTTTTTGGTTCTGTTTTATTTTTTTTCCCCTTCTTTTCTTTTATCCTCCCAGCCCTTCTGGCAGGCTTTTCACTGCACATAATGACTTGGAAGGTGCGGCGAAGGCTCTGGCAGCCGCAGCACGGGGTGGGAGCTCGGCCAAGGCGCGGGGCCGCACAGTGGTTTCATCCCATTTGCAAACTATAAGGCTGCCTTTGAGCGGGGGGGCAGAGCAGGGAACATGTGCTAAACATCATGTCGGGGAGCTTAGCGCATTACAGGGAACAGCGCTGGCCGCGCACAAACGGAGCTGCTCTGCGAGCCGCGAGAGGCAGGCGCAGGCAAGAGCCGTCTCTGTTGATTTAGGGCTGAGTGAGCACTTCTGGCAGGGCAGGTAGGATGGGCTTCTCCAGGTGTTACAGTCGAGCAGAGAGGCATAAATCAGAGAGCTTTGCCCGTGTCTGTCAAACCCTCGAGGAGAACTCTGAGGGCGCACAAAGGAGCACAGGGTGACGAGATGGAAAAACCCACACGCCAACCTGCAGCGTGTGCTTCCAGGCTGGGCCCCAAAAACCTTCCTTCAGTCCCCTGGGGTGGCACAGAGGTGTCTGCTCCTCCTCAGCACTGCTGTGTCTCCAAGGGGCTCCAGTGCCAAGAGCCTCCAAGAGCCACAGAGTAACCGAGCGACCGGCACATCAACCCTCACCCCACCCACGGAGTTTGTGTGCTTCCCTTCCTGCCATCCAGAGGCCACGGCTTTTGATGTCCTGAGGTGGACCCTGGGTGCACAGGGTGCTCCCACAACCAAAATACCTGCAGGACTGACAGGCCTCATCCATCATCGTGCTCCTTGGGATGGTGGCACGGACGGAAGAGTGAACTTCAGAGCTGGAGCTGTGTGTGCTGACTGACGGGATCGGCTGGGTCAGGTTCCCTGGGATTTCAGAGGAAGGTTCAAAGCTCCAGTTAAAAACTGACATCTCTCCTTCAAAGGAGTTCTGGTGTGTCCCTCACTTTCCCCACTGCATGTGGCAGGAGAGCGCCATGTCCGGGCTGGGACTGCAGGCAGGGACTGCTGACAGCAGCAGCCAGATGAGAGTCCCAGGGTTCTGCAGAGACAGAAGGGCTTTTCCAGACCTTCCTGAACTCTGAACACCTACTAAATTAAATTTCTGAGTATCAGTTTTGGGAAAGACAAAGGATCAAAGCAGCAGAAGGAAAGCTGAGAGGCTTTTGGCAGATGGAGGAGGATGTTCTCCCTGCCAGGCCAAGGGTGAGCACAGCCATCCTAAACACTCCACTGGCAGCCACAGCTCCTGCCCTGCTCAGCCTTGGAGCATCCACTGGACCAAGCAGTGGGACCAGCTCGGGATCAGAGGGGATTGGGCTGGGCTGTGCTGGCTCTTCCAGCTGTGTGACAAAGATGCTGGTCCAACATCACCGAGTGTGCCCAAGCTCAGAGCCTCTCCCAGCCACTCCAGAGCCCAGCTGCACATCGGGGAATGTGGCTGGATATGACTCCCCTTTCCCTGGCCTGGTAGATCTCCCTGGTGATGCTCCACATCCCAGTGCACAGAGGAGGGTCCTCAGTGGCTGTGACCTTCCCTGCTGCTGTCCCCTCACCCCACACTGATGCAGTAGCAGGTCCCACATGGGTGCATCACCAGGGCTGGAGAGACGCTTTCTGTGCTGCTCACTTCCCACCCCAGCACATGAGCAAGGGGATGTAGCCCCAAACTGCCAACCAAAGCCCATGGCTCCCATTATTTCTTGCAGCACAGCACTCACCAACCTGTTCGGTGCTTGGCAGCCCTGCAGCCAGAAAGGTTTGATACCCAGGAACCTGGCAGTGACACCCAGCGGTGGTGACAGTCATACACATGGCACAGGGAAAGCTCCTTCCCTCCAGCACTCACAGCTCTGAAGGAGAGAGGTAATAACCCACCTGGCAGGTGTGAAAGCAGCATCTCCCCTCAGTGACCCCTCTGGGAGGATGGAGCAGCAACTCCACCCTCAGAGCTCCCCAAACCAGTCTGGCTCTGCAGGAGGCCCTGGCACTGCCCCTCATGCCAGTCTGGGTGACAGCAGCCCCAGCCAAGTGTGGGCAGGGGGACACAGCCAGCATCACCCTCTTTCCAGGAGCGGCTCTCTCTGCTCCACTGCTCCCTCTCTTTTTCCATTTGTTTGCTCATTCCTTCTTTATTCGCCACAATTGTCCTTAATGGAAACAGCATCTCAGCAGAGTCACCCCGCAGGAAAGCTCGAGCACAGAGGGATTTTTGTAGATGGCTTTAATAAAAACATTGAAGGTCTGTTGTTCTTATAGTGCTGTGTGATCCATTAAGTCTATTAAATACAACAGAGGAAAACTGTGAAAAAAGCCAGAGGAGGCCATGATGTCACAAAAAACAAATGAGCTGGGGCTGCTTTCCTGCTCCTCTCCAGTTCCACGGCTCTGCCCTGTGCCTCCCTGGCCCTGCCCTGTGCCTCCCTGGCCCTGCCAGCAGAGCAGGGGCCTGTGCTTGGTCACCCCTCACTTGCCACGTGTGCACGTCTGTCTGTGTGTAATTGGGTTCCCATAAATGTGTAGTTCCTAGATATTAATCCAGAGGATATTAAAGCTGAGGACCTGGGAGATCTGCTCCTCCCTGCTGCTCCTCCTCAACACACGTGTGCTGGGTCGTGTCAGCCATGTGTTAGCTGGGGCCTGGCTGTGCTTTCTGTGCCCCTTAAAACATGTTTGTGACCTTTAAAACATCTTTGTGCCCTTGGAAACACCTTTGTTCCCCTTAAAACATCTCTGCACTCCTTACAACATCTCTGTGCCCCCTAAAACATCTTTGTGCCCCTTAAAACTTCTTTGTGACCCTTAAAACATCTTTGTGACCTTTAAAATGTCATTGTGATCTTTAAAACGTCTTTGTACCCTTTAAAATATCTTTGTGCCCTTGGAAACACCTTTGCGCCCCTTAAAACATCTCTGCACCCCTTAAAACATCTCTGCGCCCCTTAAAACATCTCTGTGCCCCTTAAAACATCTTTGTGACCCTTAAAACCTCTCTGCACCCCTTAAAACATCTCTGTGCCACTTAAAACATCTCTGTGTCCCTTAAAACATCTCTGTGCCCCTTAAAACCCCTCTGCACCCCTTAAAACATCTGTGTGCCCCCCAGAATGCTCACCAGTAGCAGCCTAGACATGAGGGTATGCATCTCCTGTCACCTGCCACAGCTCAGATCTGGCCAGAGGCTCCAACCTGAGCCTAAGCAAGGCTGGAATACAGCCTTGGCTCCAGGATGGATTCTCCATCCCGCTCAGTACCAAGTGGCTGTGGAGGTGTGGAGGGAAATGTGCCAGGGGGGAGTTTTCATGGCTGGGGAGCAGCTGCAGGGGTGAAACTCTTTCTGCCAGGACAAGAGGTGAAGGTGAAGCCAGGAATGGGATGAGAGCAGGCAGGGGCATCACGGTGTGGGACCAGCATGGCATGGATCATTAGAGGGCGGAATTGTCATGGCAGGGGATCCCCCCTGTGTGTCACACACATCTCCAGCTCTCCTGCAAAACCCAGGCTCCAAGGCTGAGCAGGGCAGGAGCTGTGGCTGCCAGTGGAGAGTTTAGGATGGCTGTGCTCACCCTTGGCCTGGCAGGGAGAACATCCTCCTCCATCTGCCAAAAGTCTCTCAGCTTTCCTTCTGCTGCTTTGATCCTTTGTCTTTCCCAAAACTGATACCCAGAAATTTAACTTAGTAGGTGCTCAGAGTTCAGGAAGGTCTGGAAAAGCCCTTCTGTCTCTGCAGAACCCTGGGACTCCTGTCTGGCTGCTGCTGTCCCCAAAAACTCCTCAAACACAAAGGCTGGACCTGCCTGAGCTCCAGGTCTGATGTTTCCTCTGGGCCGTGTCCTCTGACAAAGCTGTGGGTGTCACCCCCAACCCTCTCCTGACACTGCAGTGATGATGGACTGCTGGGAAGTGCTTGGAGATCCTCTGCTTGCAGAGTGTCAGGATTATTTTGCATTTAGCTCTTTATCTCTTGTACGTCTTTGTGCGTCCTGGCTAGATCTCACTCTGATCTAAGCCTCTATTCCTAGAAAAGGGATTTAAGGAAGGCTTAAGGCAGGAGGCAGGGAAGCTGGGATGCTGGGGGTCTGAGCTCTGAGGTTCACCCAAGAACAGGAGAGGATGCCCGTGGGTATGAGGGGCTGCTTTAGCACTGTGGCCACACCACAGCCTGGGAAGGTGACCCAGAGCAGATCCCTCCATGAGCCCAAGGAAATGTGGGACAGGCTGGAGCCAGACCCCCGTGGAAAACCAGCCCGGGCCCCCGGCAGCTCCGGGGGGCGCCGTAGCAAGCAGGCATTCCAGCAATTCCCTGCACAAACAACGCGGGATAATCCATCTCTCCTGTTTATTTGCACAAGATTATTTTTTTGTTGACACTCCAGAACCTTCTTCCTCTGGTCCCTGGGTTCTAGAAAATGTTAACTCCTGGTCTTGCAGCGGCACCAGAGCCCTGCCAGTGCCAAATTAGGGAAGCTGATGGAACTGGGACAGGCAGTGGCCAGGAGCCAGGAATGGCCAATGCTGGATTTGATTCCAGGCATGGTGAGCAGGGAGAGCTGCTGCTGCTGTGTCCCTGGTCACTCCCTGCAGGGTCCTGTCCCCTCTACAGCAATGCCCTGGCCCTGCTGCCATGTCCCCATCTACCCCCAACCCCCTGCAGTGTCCTGTCCCCTCTGGCCACCTCAGTCACTGCCGGGTTTTCAGAGATCGCCCACCCCCTTGGTCCCTCCCACCTGGGGGCTCCCACCCCACTGAAGCTCCTTTGTTGATATTTTGGCTGGTAGACAAAAAACCAGCCCCTGCAAAGCACCCTCAGAGCTCGGGATGCTCCAGCCCCGGCCAGGTGGGCTTTCTCCAGGAAGAGCACAAGAAATCAGTCACGTACAGGGTGATTTTATCCTGAGTGTCCTCCCACATTCTGTTGGGCTGTGGTTTGTATTTCTGGAGTTGCTTAATCACCCCTTTGGACCTACCTTCAAAAACAGTGCCTAATCCCTCTTGGAAACCTCCTAATACCTTTGGCTACTTCCCTGCTTTGTGGCCATGAATTATGGTGGGCCTGGCCAGTCCTTCCTCCACATCAGCTCTTCTGGCTGTTTGCCATCCCCAAAGGCTTCAGAGGGATGTTCAGACTTCAAACAGACCCCCAAAACCTGTCATCCCTGCACATCCACCGCTCCAGTCACCAGCCCTTGGAATGGTGTTCCGTGACTGGGGCTCTGGGGAACCATAGACAGTATGTGGGACCAAAGCAGCAGAGAAGGGCTCTGTGTGTGGTTTCCAGCAGAAGAACAATTTGTAATTCCGCTTTTATTGTCCTGCTACACGAGGGAAACATCACTTTGCCAGGAAGTCGTGCCACAATGATTCACAAGGATCAGCTTGGGCTGCTCAAGCTAAAAAAAAAGAAAAAAAAGGAGTAAATCACAGAATGCCAGAATGGTTTGCATTAGACAGGATCTTAAAGCTCATCTCGCAGGTTTATGTGCCCACAATTCCACCCACCACAGCCACAGCTCCCAGCTCTGCTCCAGAGCAAGGCATCCCCAGAGGGTCATCATCCAGGACAATCCCCAGAGGGTCATCATCCAGGACAATCCCCAGAGGGTCATCATTCAGGATCATCCCCAGAGGGTCATCATCCAGGATCATTCCCAGAGGGCAATCATCCAGGACAATCCCCAGAGGGTCATCATCCAGGATCATTCCCAGAGGGTTGTCACCCAGGGTCATCCCTACCTGCTACGGGGACATCTCTGGCGTAGCCATGTCCGAGAGCCACCAAAGAAAGTGGGAAAAACCCAACACAAATTCCAGAACCCACATCAAAACCCACTCACAGGACAAAACCTGCCATTTCCCCTTCCTTTTTGGGGCACATACAGACCCCATACGGCAGCCTGGCCAGACCAATCCTCAGATTAGGACCTCCTAAAGCGTGAGGCTTTTCCTCTTCCTTCAGGGACAAAGTGCAGGTGTCTCTGCAGGGCTCTGCCTCAAAGCAGGAGGCTCCTTGATTGCAGAATTGGGTCTGAATAAAGAAGTCTGGTCTAGGAATAACAACACTCGCAGCGATAGAGCGCATTATATAATGTCCTATAATAAACGATATTACGGCATTACCCGGAGACAGGCATGCAGGGGGAAGGAAGGAACAGACGTGACAGTGATAAATCAATCTGGAGAAGAAACACCAAATGCAATATAATCTTTGCCTCCTTTTGTTTGGGGCTCTGTAGATGTTTCCAGGTTCAAATAACGGAGCTTTCAGGAACTGCTCCTGCATCGAGCAGAGTTTATTAAACCCCTCTGTAAACAACCTCTGCAAGGCACCTCTCCCACTCCCCCTGTTCCTCCCTGGCAGCTGTTGGACAGATGTGCAGCGCTGCCGGGCAGGAGGGGCAGCACTTCCAGGTGAGATAATTCATCCTTAAATTGCTCCCGATGAGGATAATGTGGGATGTAAGGAAGCTGACAATAAAATTGGTTCTAAAAGTTGCCAATTAGGGAGGAAACGACGAGGCAAGAAGAGACGGCGGCTCCCTGATGTGGGCAGTGAAACGCTGTGGTCTCGGGGGGCTGGAGCTGGGGGGGCAGAGCTCTCTCCCAGCCTGCACCCCAAAACACAGAGCAGGGCTCTCTGCAGTGGGGCAGAGAATGCTCCCCATTCCTGAGACTGTTTCACTGCTGTGGTTATGAGATAATTTAACTTTCAAGGCCTCCCTTCAGCGAGGGGCTTAATCACACATCTCATTTCCAACACTTAAGTGAGTCCATTGACTTCAATGATTTTCTTCAAAGGAACAACAGAGACATTTACGGCACTGAGCCCCGCTGGATCAGCCCTGAGCTCTCCTCCCAGGGCTCCAAATTGACCACTTGCTTTTATGTAGGGCTGGGTTTTTGCCCTATCTTTGATGCTGTTAATTTACTGCTCTTATGACTTTTAACCAGAGGGAACAAGAGGGCTGCGATTATTTTTTTTTTTTTAACTCTGGAAATTAGGAGAAAAAAATGGTGACCTGTGACTCCATCCCAAGGTATGAGGTTGTCATTCCTCATAAGATCTCCTGGAGTTTCACTCAGTCTGTCACACTGCTCTGGCCAGGAGTTTTAATATTGGGACGAAGGAAAATGATGGGATAACTGCCAATTCTTGGAGCTGCTATCTTAAGTAACATTAATCCAGCATTTCTAGAGTATTCCAGGTGGATTTGGGGTTTTCTTGTACTGTTTTGGGGTGCAGCTCAATGGCTGGTGTGCAGCATAGCTGGTGGGAGGCTGCACAGCTTCAGCTGTCCCCTCTCTGCCAGACAAGTGGGCATTCTGGGGACAACTGAGGGACACAGCCTGGCCCAGTGCCACAACTTAACCCCACTGGTCCATGGCCCCTGAAGGCTCTGAAGAGTAAAGGATTCACAGCCATGACTTTAACGAGCTTTGGCTCTCCATTCCCTTATTTATCTTTACAGGAACAAAAGCAATGTTTCTTCCCTTTCTGACGAGCCAGGGGAAAGCAGGAATGATTGTACCTTGTGCCACCAGCAGCTCCTCTCCAGCAGTGACCCCAGCACAAGGAGCCAGACCCCGCAGGGCCGGGTCCCTGCTGCCTGTGGGCTGTGCTGAGGTGGTGACACCCACGGGCCAGGCTTTCCTGGGATGGGGAGGGAGCATGGGGCAAGAGATGGGCCAGGAGCAGGGCTGGGCTCCTGCCAGGATCCCGGTTTCCTGGCTTGCTGCAGAGAGATCACCTGGGCTCAGCAAGGAGGGTGCTCCACCAGCCCTTTTTCCCTCAGAAGGGGGGACAGGAGCAAAGCTGACAAGGTTGGGTCCTCAGGACCCCTTCCCTCTGCTCCATCCCACTGCCTCATGCCCTTTCCAACCAACCTCCCTTCTCCTCTCCGCTCTTGCCTCTTTGTCTCCTTCCATTCCTGCTCCCACCATGGCTTCCCCTCCCCGTCACCTCCACGCACGCCCTCCCTCCCCCCTGCTTTATCTCTGGATACCAAGGAAGATTAGACTTTTTTAATTGCGGATGGGTTTGGCCGCGGTGTCTCCAAGCCTGGCCCAGCAGCCGGGCTGGCTCAGATGTTCCCGCGTGCAGCCTTTCTGCCTGGCTACACTTGTTTATTCCTCGTTCATTAGCTTTTTTTGCGTTGCTGGAGATCTGAGGCATTCACATGGCGCAGGAGGCTCAAAGTGACAGCAGTAAAAGCCGCTGCTAGTGAGATTATAGCTGCTCTGAACTGCTGCTGGCGCGGGTGGGAGCGCTCAGAGGGCAGGGGCAGAGCGCTGCCTTTGTGCCAGCTCAAAGGGCCCTGTCAGAGCACGTCAGGCAGCCTCCTGGAAAAAGGGAACTTTCCAAAACCCCATGAGAACTGGTTAAATTAACCCTTTCCCTGGTGGCCAGCCCTTGGGAGGCTCCAGGAGGAGGCAGGGAGCTGCCTGTGCCTGCCCTGGGCCCCACGACGGATCGTGCGTGTGCCTCGTGCTCAGCACAAACCCACTGTCCCCTTTATCAGCAGGCTTGTTTCTATCAAATCAGGACAGAAACTTGGAAATGTTGCTGTAAGTCAAGTAGAAAATTATCAGTGCACAATCGAAACACTCCCCTTTGTCCTTAAGACATTAATTCACTGAGCTGGCTCTGCTCACACACAGGGCATCACAGAGCCCTTGGCACTGGCCCGGTGGCCCACCCAACTCTGCAGCCACCCAATGTGGGCCCTTCTCTCTTTCCTGCCCTCATTCCTGTGAGATCCTGTGGGGGAGGAGCAGGAGGGGATGCAGACCCAAGCCCTGCACATGGCTGGGTGCTGCTGCATCTCTGGCAGCAGTGGCAGCAAGGGAATATATCTCCACTAAACCCAAACTCCATTTAATTGCAGAGCATTCCTGAACTAGTGGGGCAGAGGAAGCTGGGTGGTGAAAAGGCTGAAAGGCCCTAATCAGTTACTCCACAGCCATCCCTGGAAGTGTTCAAAAAATGTGTGATGTGGCCTTGGCAGTGCTGGGAGAACAGTTGGACTCAGTGATCTCAGAGGCCTTTTCCAGCCTTCTAGATTCTGCAATTCCATGGTTGCACAAAGCTCCCCGTGGCCAGCCCAGGCAGAGCCAGCTGTGCTGTCACAGTGCTGTGACCCTCAGGAGAGTCAGGGTGTCTGTCACAGACAGCTCCTGTGGTCCCCTGGATGCTGGGGGAAGAGCTCGGATGCGTTGTCATCCCCCAGAGCCCTGCTCCTGGGAAAGGGGCTCCCTGCTCCCACTCCAGGGTGTTTACATGAGCCCTGACAGATGGGCCTGGGCTGTGGATGTTTATACAGCATCTCCCAAAGGCTCCAGATGGCCCCCGAGCTCCCAGGCCGTGCTCCCCTCTCTACTCCCAGCTGGGCTCCCAGGCCCAGGGCTCCACCAGCAGGGCACCATGGGGACAGGGACAGTGCTGCCTTCTAAACACCCCTGGGCTCGTCCCTCCCCATCAAACCCTGCTGGCAGCATTGCTGGGGACTCTCAAGTGTCACCACTGCCTGCAAAGCCCCCAGTAACCATTGGCTGAGGGACATCCAAAGCCAGAGAGGAGAGGGGCAGGGAGCCCTGGAGGGTGGGGAACACCCCAGATCCCAGCATCAGCTTCTTGGCAGGGCTGTCCCCATAGGGCCAGCCAGCACCAGTGTCACCCTGGGCTGGAGCAGGGCAGTGGTCACCATGGTTGTGCATGGGGGATGGCTGTGGGGACACATGGCATCAGGGGAGACAAAACCCTGCAGAACCAACGTCCCTGTGCTTTGTGCAGTGCCGTGTGGTGTGGTGTGCCATGTCCCATGTAACGTGGCGTGATGCCACATGGTGTGGCATGGTCCCTCCTGGTGTGACTGCACGGGGCTATGGTGTCCCACGGGCTGGTGTCATGTCCTTCAGAATGGTTTGGTGTCCCAGTGGAGGAGTGCCACGCTGTGGTGCCTCACAGTGCCGTAACCAAGCCGTGGCACAGGCAGGAACAGCTCTGCATGTCAGAGCGCCCTGCCACCCCCAGCCCCAGGGCTGCCAGGGCACAGCTGCTGTCACACACACACTGCCTGTCCCCTGTCCCCGAATCAGCCTCTTCCAGGAGCCCCATGAACGCCTGGGCTCCTCCAGGGACCTTTCCCTGGCTTGGCAGAGGACGGGGCACGGGGACCACACACCAGCCATGACATTTCCCTTCCCCCCGGCCCTTCCGAACGCGCCCAGAATGGGATGGAAGGGGGATAATTGGTGCCCTCCACCCCGTGTGCAGCGCTCAGGGCCACACGCGTGAGAACGGGTCCCTTTCACAATTTGCATCGTTCCAAGGGAAGCACATTTTTTCCCAAGTCCTAATGAATATTGCAAATTCCAAGGGCTCGGGGAGATGAGTCCTGCCAGGCTGGATCGCGCTCTGCAGAAACACTTTGTCACTTGCTGTTCCCATCACGGCGCTTTAACAGCCCGGCACAGTCGAGCTCATGATTCCGGACAGCGAATGCCATCAAAGCCCGCACGGCCCCAGCTCCGCTTTCAGGTCATGGAAATGCCACTGTCACTTCGATGTCGAAATGTCCCCAACACGTTGTCAATAGGGATGTGAAATGCCCCCTCAAGGGGAAAAGAGACAAAGGGAGCGGGGCAGCCGCTGCTCCCCGTGCCCCAGACAGCGTTCCCACATTCCCAAAGACACAGCACCCACACTCCCAGAGACACAGCACCCATATTCTGGAGACACAGTACCCACATTCCCAAAGACACACCACCCACACTCCCAGAGACACAGCACCCATATTCCAGGAGATACAGCACCCCCATTCTCAGGGACACAGCGCCCACATTTCCGGACACACAGAGCCCATATTCCCAGAGACAGCACCCACATTCCCGGAGACACAGCGCCTACACTCCCAGAATCAGTGCCCACATTCCCAGGGACACAGCGCCCACACTCCCAGAGACACAGCACCCACCTTTCCGCACACACAGCACCCACAGTCCCAGAGACACAGCACCCATATTCCAGAGACACAGCATCCACATTCCCAAACACACAGTGCCCATATTCCCAGAGGCAGAACACCCATATTCCCAGAGACACAGCACCCACATTCCCGGAGACACAGTGACCATATTCTGGAGACACAGCACCCACATTCCCGGAAACACAGTGACCATATTCTGGAGACACAGCACCCACATTCCCGGAGACACGGAGCCCACATTTCTGGACACACAGCACCCACATTCCCGGAGATACAGCGCCCACATTCCCAGAGACACGGAGCCCACATTCCCAGAGACACAGCGCCCACATTCCCGGACACACAGCACCCACATTCCCAGAGATACAGCACCTACATTCCTGGTGACACAGCACCCACATTCCCTGTGACACAGCTCCCACTTTCCTGGAGATACAGTACCCATATTCCCCATGACACAGCACCCACATTCCCAGTGACACAACATCCACATTCCCAGCGACACAGCACCCACACTCCTGGTGGCACATCACCCACATTCCAGTGACACAGCACCCACCAGTCTGGCCCTGAGCCGGGAGGTTCAGCACCTCCCTCAGAATTTCACTCAGCACCACTCTCACCACCTGCACTGGCACCCCGCCACAGTGGCATCCCTAAAAAACAGACAGGAAAAGGCCTTAAGGAGCAGCACAGCCCCGTGTCACCCAACTGCAGCACAGGGACAGCGCCAGCGCTGCCACTCCCTGTCTGTGCCCATGTGTGTGCTCCTGCCTGTGCACAGCCATCCCACACACATCCCATACATCCCACACACATCCCACACATCCCACACATCCAGCACATCAACCAGCACACATCCAGCACGCATCTGGCATGCCACCACGATTCAGTGGCTTTAGGACATGTGCCAGTCTGTGCAGGGACAGCCAGGCGCCAGGGTGAGGGGCAGCGTCCCCAAAGCTGTTTAATGCCCGGCCACGGAGCACTGATTGCTCGTCTGGGATACGAGCATGGCCACAGGGCTGAGCACTGCAGCAGCAACAGCAGCCACGGACTGGGAGTGCAGTCCCTGCCCAGCCAGAGGGGATTCTCAGGAGAGTGGGAATGGAGCTGGCAGCGTGCCGGAGCTGTTCCATTAGCGCTCGCTGCCTCGGCTGCCGCTGGTTTGCTGAGCTAAATAACAATAATATCGCTCATCCCCAGAGGCAAGGGGCTGCTCTGTGGAGAAGGGACAGGAAGGAGGAAGCTGCTGTGCCTCATGGAAAGGCCGGGGATTTGTGCCAGCAGGCACAGCCCAGGTCCTGCAGGTGACAGGGACAGCGTGGTGGCATTGCCCGCTGCACCAAGACTGACAGGTAACACTGGTGGCACCTGGATAATATTTACCAACAGCCCCAAGTTAATCCTTCTTCTTTTTTTCATGGCCTCACGACGACACATTTTATGGCAAATCATTGTAAAGCTGCTGTGAGCACTTTATCTGCCATTCTCCCTCAAAATACTGTGAATTCCATATCCCAGCCAAGCCTCAGTGCTTGTGGGGACACACTTCTCATGGCTGCAGGATACTCATAGGTTGCCACTAATATTTACTACTCATGTCTATAAATATTTAAACAAACCAGGCAAATGTTGGCCCAGTGAATCAAAATGTTTTGCTGTTGCTGAAGGAAATGTGGGCAAAACCCAAGACAAGGTGGTTTCATCCTTTTCTTCTGCCTCTCCTCGCATGTGGATCTCAGTCAGATTTGTTCACCACAAATGGAATAGGATGCAGGCCGTTAACCCAATAAATGAAATACTCACTTTTATTATTCACCAGGAATGATCATCTCTACCAGAAAGAAGGGGTTCCATCCTTCCTGGTGCTTCTGGAAAGGCTCAGGGAACACCAGAAAGAGCATTTTTCAGCAGGCAGGGACTGGTGATCAGCCAGTCCTTGTGGTTTTCCCTTTTTTAAAAAATAATTGACACAATAATTTTCTTCCACACCTCTCTGTACTTTAATCACCTCTAACACGGGCACTTCTCAGGTAATTTGACCTTTTCAATCTCTCTCTGCACGTCCCCCAGCAGCCTTTGGGCTGAGAACAAAACAAACACTAAATTCAAACCTTGTTTTTAATCCCGGGTATTTTTGGTAGTGCTCTGCCCTGCTGCTCCTTATTCCTCCAATCCATTTTTTGGCAATCACTTCTCAGATACTTTGAACTCCTTCATCCGTGGAATGCTCTTTGGGGAAATAGGAGCCAGAGGAGTTCTCTGAAACCCTCAGCATCACCTCCCTGGTTTGGGTAATTTTGTTTGTTGGTTTTAAAACTGTCATGAGGAATGAACTGCAAAGAGAAGTAGCTTTAGTGTGAGGGGTAAATGATTAGAACCTGAAAAAAATCCCAATTTTTCAATACAGTGAAGCAAGAGGGAACTTTGCCATGTCCACCCTGGCCAGAGGAGGTGATGCCCACACCCCTCAGCCTGTTGGGGTCATCTTGACACATGGAGCCAGCAGCAAATCCTCATGGTCTTCATATAAAAAGAAAATATTTCAAATGGCCAAGTGCTCCCAGGATGAAATTTGAGGCAGATTCCCTCTGCAAGGGCACGGCCATGGCCTCTCCAGCACAGCCAGGAGAGCTGCAGGTGCCTGACCCCAATGATGGGGCACAGCACCTCCTGAGCAGCTATTTCTCGGATCACCAAAAACATTTCTTTAGGCGTTTTCATCTTGTACAAGGAGATTTGTAGTAAAATCCTTCATTTCAATTCTAATACAATCAAATTTTAAGGAAGAAACAGGAATGCCGTTTTCCTGGATTTTGACTTTTTTTAATATTAAAAGAAAAAAATAGACAAAGAATAATAACTGAATAATAACTGAGCATAGCCTCACATAAAAAAAAACCCAAAAAACAAAACCAAAACCAAATCAACATTTCAAGTCCCTTTTCTTTGAGATTAAACCAAGCTTGTTTGGTTTGTACAGCAGAAAGGCAGCACTGGGGGTCTTGGGTTGGAAAAGAGCTCAGGAAAGGTTCCCAGTAGGAGCAATGTCCCCACTTGCCCCCGTATCTTGTGGATTTGTTCACCTTGTGCTTGCATTGAAGGGCCAAGAGTGCTAAGGGAGCTTAAAAACGTCCCCAACACCATTCCAGTGGAATGCACCCCAAAAGGCAAAGCTCGTGTTGGTGCTGTGGAGCTTGGGGTCTGATTTATGGGGTCTGCACACTGAAGGGAGAGGGAAAATCCCTTAATTCCCAAGGAGCTTCTGCCGTGGCGCTTGGGATGTGCCGTGCTGGTGCTTCCAGGACAATCCTGGGCAGCCCAGCCTCCTGAGCCCCTGGGCATGCCCCCCCCAGCCCTGGAGCCCCCCTGGGTGCTGGCTGCTTCTGCGGGAAGTGGGTCAGGGGCGGGGGTCCCGCTCCCCCCCTGGATGTGGTGACAGTGATGAGGTCCCTACCGCGCTGTCAGGAGCCATCACTGTCCCCCCACCTCAGGGTGCCACATCCAGGGCAGGGGGGGCGATGGTGCCTGTGGGGTGCTCTTATCTCACCGTGATAACAAACTGTGGGGGTAACCCAAAGCCCTTTCTCTGCTCGTCCCGGTGGCCGCCGGCGTCGCTTCTCCGGTGGGTTGGCTGCCAACAATTCATCAGCTGCCTCAGCTCATTATCTCTGTGGCGCGGCCAGGACGTGTTCTGGGTGGGAGAATTTGGGTCAGTGGGTTTCACAAGCCGCTCCTTGAGATGGCCTGGCGCATGTTTAGCGTTTGGCATTCCATGTGGGACCAGCTACCCATCCCCGTGTCTCTGCATCCTCCCAGCTCCAGGAGATCATCACGGGGACAGAGAGGGGGGATCAGGCAGCCCCAGGGGGTGGGTGGGGAGAGGGCTGCGAGGGACAGACAGGGCCGGGAGTTTTCAGTCTCCTTCTGTTTTCTCTTGTGCAAGTCTGAATATTTTATCTGGCTGCGTGCATCGTCCCTGAACTTAAAAATAGCCGGGTTCCTTCCTGGTGGAATGGAGCAGTTTGCTTTTCCTAGATTCTTCACGCAGATTTCTTGTTCCCCTCACACCCAGTAATTGCTCCTGGAGCCAGGAGGGCGCGGGGAGGGTGCCTGGCCCTGCACACACACACTCCCCTCCCCTCTGTGCCGCAGGGACAGGGCAGGTTCGGGCATGAGGGTGTTTCCCACCTCCTCCGGTTCGGTTCGTGCTGATGCTCCCATCCCACGGGGTGCTGGTGGGACAGCAGATCTCAGTCCTGCTCTTTAATAACCACCCACCCCCGTAGTGAGTGAACGCACCGGGTGGGCAGGGGTTGGTGAGGGACATGCTGGTCCAGGTCATGGAGTGATAAACACTCAGTGCTTAAAAATAGATGTAATTTTGGGGATGGCTCCTGAGGTTTGGTTGATTCTTGTGGCATCTCCCATTCTCTTTGGTTTTGTGCAAGGGGACAATGAAAAACAAGGACTGGCAGACTTACACACACAAAATCTCCTTTTCCTGCCACAGTGCAAGGGTTAGGGACCATCACAGGACAGGAGGGGTGGCACACCTGAGCTGGGGTGGGAAGCAAAGCTGTGTCCAGCAGCCACATCCAGGGTGCCTCTCCCCTCCTGGCTCTGGGCTGGTTCAGGCCAGGGTGAGTGAGGAGCCACCACCCTGCTCTGCATTTCCACAGCGGGTTGCATTGGTACATGGATGCATCTCCTGGCATTCCCAGGAAATCTCCCTGACAAAGGCAGCATGGCAGTTTGGAGTCTGGGGGCAGCTTTCCCTCAGCACATGGGGTGAAGGAATGGGTGGTACCACAGAGTCAGGTGCCAGCAGCACCTCCTTCCCTTGTGCACTGAGAGCTGTGTCCAGAGCTGTGTCCAGAAGCATGTCCAGAGCTGTGTCCAGAGCTGTGTCCAGAGCCATGTCCAGAGCTGTGTCCAGAGCTATGTCCAGAGTTGTGTCCAGAGCTGTGTCCAGAGCCATGTCCAGAGCTGTGTCCAGAGCCATGTCCAGAGTTGTGTCCAGAGCTGTGTCCAGAGCCATGTCCAGAGTTGTGTCCAGAGCTGTGTCCAGAGCTCTGCCCAGAGCTGTGTCCAGAGTTTTTCACAGAGCCATGTCCAGAGCCATATTCAGATCTCTGCCTAGAGCCATGTCCAGGGCTGTGTCCAGAGCTGTGTCCAAAGCCATGTCCAGAGCCATGTCCAGAGCTGTGTTCAGAGCTGTGTTCAGAGCTCTGCCCAGAGCTGTGTCCAGAACCGTCTCCAGATCTCTGCCCAGAGCTGTGTGCAGAGCCCCTGGCTGGTGAGCAAACTGGCAGTGCTGGCGTGCCCCATCCCCATGGCATCTGTCACACTCTGCTCCCCAGCCCTGCAGCTTTGGGAGATGGCATGGCTGAGGACACATTGCTGGGCCCACACGGGACACTGGTAACTGGAAGTGACACGTGCCAGACTCTGTCACCCTCTCGCAGGCCACACACGAGACCCTGCCAGAGCTTCTCTGACATTTCTTGTCCCGGCGTTTATTTTAAAGGAATGTGACATTCTAGCTGTGCAAATGCCCTCTCCGGAGCTGGGAATGCTGTGCTGTAGAGATGCCTGTGTAGGCAGCCAGTCCCCATTCCCGGGAACTCCAAGGTCCTGCCACATCCCAGGGATGGAGCAGTGGTGCCAGCAGGAGCTGTGCAACAACACCACATCTTCCTTAGCTGGTGCCTGGGCATTGCATGCAGTGACACAAGGGATCCATGCCCCCTTTTTCAGCCCACCCCTGCACCTGCCTTGACCTAAACACAGAATTTTTCCCTTCTCACTTTGCCAAAGGAGCAGCAGCTCCAGGCTGGGAGGGCACAGGACCCTTTACCTTGGCAGGGATGGTGATGGGGGGGCTGGGCCACCATCTGCGGCACCTCAGAGCCTTGGAATTCCATCCAACCCATTCCCTTGCTCCCCTCCCTGTGGGGGATTCTCTTCTCATGATCCCGGAGTGCTGAGCACGCCCGAGCCCCTCGTGTTCCCGGGAGGGTGTGAGCAGCTCCCGACGCCTTCACAGCTCCTCGGACGTGCTGCGTGCGATGAACTTTTCCCTCCCTCGGCTCCCCCGTCCTCCCCCAGTCTCTCCACCATACGGACACAGCTGAGCAGCTACCAGATATTCAGAGCCGTGAAGGTTGATAAACAAAAGTGAGATAGGACATGGCACCAGAAAGACCTCAGCTAATGGAATTTTTAAGCTACTTAATTTGGGGGCTTGTCAACCTTGACAGCAACCCTTTAATAAATGATGTGTTGTAATTCCCACCCAGTTCCCCGGGTGCGGGGGCCGGTGCGGGGCTGGGGGGGTGGGATCTGGCGGCTGGGGATGCCAGCACAGGCAGCGCACGGCTTGGGGCTGAGCGGCGGCTGCGGGGTGGCCGCGGCTCCGGCTGAGCCAGTGCTCCCCCAGCTGGGAGGGGCCGGGGGCTGGGATGAGGGGACACAGCCGGGCAGGGTTCGCCGGGCTGTGGTGATGCTCTGGGAGCGGGGAGCAGCCGCCGACGGGACCCCAACAGGGCAGAGCCGCGGACCCCAGGGACCGCAGGGACCCCCGGAGCCGCGGGTTGGCTGGGGGAGGGGGAGGGCGGTAAATCCTCCTCCCCACCCCTCAATCTCTGTGCATTCCTCCGGAAAAAAAAAAATCCTGCTGGCAGCTCCCGTGCCAAGGCGTGCGAGTGCCACCCAGTGTCTGCAGCGAGGGGACCCCGCGGGGGCACGGCCCGGCTGGGGGGCTGGGGAGGGGGGCGCCCGGAGAATGCGGTCCCTCAGTGTCCCCACAGCGTCCCCGCAGCGTCCCCGCAGAACCCAGCAAACCCCCAGCCTGCGGTGCCCCCAAAGGTGCTCCAAGCCACCACCGTGGCATCGGGGCTGCTCCAGCAGCTGCGGCAGACCCCACGACGCTGCCGGGTGATGGCACAGACCCGCACCCCGTGGGATGCAGCAAAGGCATCCGAGCCCATTGCAGCAGGAGTGGGGGGACATGGCTGAGGGGGCACCGGGGAGCCCCTGATCTCCGGCATCTCTGCGAAGAAGCAAGGGTGAGCTGTCCTGGAGCCTTCTGCAGGAGGTTTTGCTCCCAGCAGAAGGCAGAGCACGTGTTTGGGTGTATTTAGAAGAGGATTTAAGTCGTTCCGGTCCACTCCTCACCATTTTGTTGTGGCAACTGAGATGTGGCTGGAGTCGCTCTGCTGCACACCCTGGCTGCTCCCAGCCCTGGAAGCCCTTTCCTTCCTCGTGGCCAGATGCTGCAGCACATCTGTCACACACTGGGCTCACATCTGTCACACACCGTCCTCAGCACCGTGGCCGTGCAGGACCAGGCTGGGCTGGCAGAGGCAGGCGGTGGCACAGTGACACCCGTCCCCTCCCAGCCCTGCCATCCCGGGGGTCTTGCTCTTGTTCTGGCTCCTAGAAGTTCCCCAGAGAATGACCCAGAACAGCTCAGTTTAGGAAGATGAAGTACCATGGGGTAAAACCGAAAACAGGAGGTGCAGCAAACCCGCTGGGAATTCCCCATGGGCTTCCTGGGAATGGGGCAGGAGGCAGCAAGGGGGGAAAGAACCAGCAGTTGTCCCTGTGGAGGGCAGCCACAGGCACTGTCCCAGCTGGAGCACAGAGATGATTCCAGAGCACTGATGGTTGGGAGATGGCAGCAGCAGCCAGGGCTCCACAACTGCTGGAGCTGCAGAGCCTGGGGGAAAATGAAAAGGTGTGAGGAAGAAGTGTCCAGGCTGGGAAAGAGCCAGATGGCAGCAGCAGGGAGCAGACGGGAGATGGAAAACAACCTGCACAGCCCAGAGAGCCAACCCTTGGTCCCACTGCTGAATGGAGGGACATCTCACAGCCCCAGGAGACACAGAGCTGCCACAGGAATGGTGAGGAAACTTCCTGGGGCTGGCGAGGCAGCAGCACCCGGAGTGGGCTCCTTGGGTCTCCTGCCCACAGCTCCAGGCTCCTGCAGCACCTCCGGCTCCAGCAGCTGCCCTGCTCTGCTGTGCCCATCTGCTGGCAGCTGGCTGTCCTTGGAAAGCCTCTTTTCTTTGGAAAATTAAGTGGTTAACCACGAGGATTTGTGAGGAATTGGCCTTGTCTCCCAAAAACTCAACCATCACCTTGCAGTGCTCCATTCACACTGAGGATGGGCTGGAAAAGGGTGTCCAGTATCCTGGGAATGGTACCAAGGAATGGCAGTGCTATATCCCAGCCCTGGGCTGCAGGATGGGAAGCTTCCACTTCTGGTGGCTTGTTCTGACCCTTTAGCCCTGAGAAAAGAAATCTCCAACCAGAAATATTCAGGGAAATTTGCTGAAAATCCCGCCTAGGTGTGAGACGGCTGAAATCACATCTTAAAGCAAATTTCTCATTTCCCCAGTCACTCCCGTTGCCTTTAGAAATGTGTGCAGGAGGCCCCGGCCCTGTGGGAAGAGGGAAGTGGATGAAGAGACAGAGAGGACCGGTCAGGATCAGCAGCACAGGACGCAGGCCAGGCCGGGGGACTCAGGCTGGGCCAGATGGCTCCAAACACTGCAGGGAGAGATCCCACCCAGAGCCACCCGGGCCAACTGAGCCCAGCACTCAGCAGCACTCACCGGGGCTTTATAGCCAGGGAAATTAATTTTTTAAGAGTCTCTCTATGATCTCTGGTCTCTGGTGTTTGGCGGAGCGGTCAGGTGGTCTCCAGCCACCCGACTCCAGTTCCAGATGGCAAGGAGAGGTGGGGAAACCAGAGCCCGCTCCAGAGCCTCATGCCCAGGTGTTTGCTTTGGGACCGTCACTCCTGGTGTGTGCTCTGGGACTCTCATTCCCGGTGTTTTCTCTGGGATTCTCATTCCCAGTGTCTGCTCTGCAATCAGCAGCAGCTTTTCTGCCAATCCCACTGCTTGATATTGGGGTTCTGGAGATGCCAGATGGACACGGCTCACCCTGCAGCAGGAGGAACACTCAGAGTCTTCTCCCTGTGCTCTGGTGGTGTTTTGGGCTCCTCTCTCCTGTAGAGAGGCTCAGCCTGTTCATCCCGTGATCCTGGACAGACTGACAGCTCGCTGGGAATCAGCAGCCTCTGCTTTCCCAGCCACGGCGGGTGAGGGTGCCAGGGAAGCAACACTTCACCACTCCAAGCAATTACTCAGGATTTTATCATTCAAAACTAAAACCAGAGCCTATAAATAACCAGGATCTCTGTCCTAATAGCTGCATTTCAGCGTATTTTTAATTATCATTTTATGAATGGGTGCATTAGAGGATATTTAAATACCACGTCAGCCGTGCTGGTAATGAGGCAGGATTGTTACAGGCCAGGGCTGGCCATATATTACCCCAGTATATACATATGCTTCGACATCACTTTTAAAAATTAGCTATTTCAAGCGTAAAATTATAATTGGTTTGTCTAATAAAAGGATAAATAAATATCTATTTAACTTCATTACTGTCAAAGGCAGGAGGCTTTTCTCCATTGTCTCCTTAGGGTTTTATGGCAGAAAAGCTAATTAGCTGTAATTGGGTGGATCCAAGGCAAGGAAAGCAGGGGCAGCAGCGGTGCTGGCTGGGAATGGGGCACCGGTGGCTTTCCCGGACCCGGTCTCTGCAGGGATGGGAGTCCTGCTGGCACCATGGGCAGGCTCTGCTCCAGTGCCCAGCTCAGGGGCATCTCTGGGGTGGTGCCCGTGCAGTGGGGCAGTGCCAGGCGCTGCTTTCCAGGGTCACCTTGGGGTTCTCCCATGGCTTTCTGTGTTTTGATGGTCCCTCTGCCAAGCATCCCTCTATCGTGCCTTGTCTGATGGGCACTGAGATCCCATCTGCTGGCCAGGGCTGGTTCATCCCCATTTTGGGAGGGATCCTGCTCAACACCCATGTGCACGTCCCACATTTTCACCTTTAAGCACCAAAGCTCAAATGTCTCCTGACAGTGGCCACCTGCACGATATGGGCACCAGGCAAGACCCCACCACCAGCAGAAGGGATGGAAATGCCCTTTTTGGACAGTCCCAAAGGAGAAGTTTGTGTGACACCCCACGCAGCCCAGGCTGGAGCACAAACCCAGCCTGATCCCCTACTGCTGACACCCCAAAACATTCTGAGCACCCTGGTCCAGCGAAGGGTGTCCCTGCCCGTGGAGGTGCTGGGATGAGATGGTCTGTACCAAACCAACCCAAGCATTCCAACCCAACTGCTCCAACCCAAACCATTCTGTGATTCTGTACCCTGCTTTTCCCTCCTCCTCTCCCCCCAGGATCCTCCCTCCCAGCCCCTGGGAGAGGGAGGGCTCCCGTCGGGGGGCAGCGGATGTCACACGCAGCGATGCCGTGTGCGTGCGTACAAATCTCCTTTGCATACGGGATTTGACACAAGGAGAGAGAGGAGCAGGCCTGACACCCGTAGCAAATCTCCAAGCTGCCAGCAACAGTTTTCCTTTCTTAATTTTTTTTAAAGGGAAGGAAAAAGAAGGAAGGTTAATAATTGCACGTTCGCCCCGCGTGATGTGCTGCGGGGAGGGGGGAGTGTCTGTGCGGGGGCATCAGCGCAGAGAACACGGTCTGGGTTTGCTTATCAGCCCTGCTTGTTGAGTGTGATCCAGGGCTGGGAGAAACACCAACAGACAGCGTGGAAAATTAATTTTTAATGCCTTTTATTAGCGCTTAAGCCATTCTGAGAGGATGAAATAATCCCTGTTTAGGAGGAGAGCAAAGGTCTCGCAGGGCTGTCAGGAGCTGAGTCACTCCACCAGCCAAACTGATCCAAGCGTGTCTTCCCAGCCTGAAATCTTCGGGAGCCAAATCCCTCACACACCCCCAACTCCTGCAGCATCTGCCCACACAGACACTCAAAATAGAGTTTTCCTCCCATGGCAGGGAGCAAAGGGCTTTGTCTCTCCCCTTCCACCCTCTGTCACAGTGTGTCACCAGTGCGGGGACAAGCATTGGCAGCAGGTGATGCAGGTCCTGCCCAGGGTGGGGACAACATCCCCAAGTGGTCCTTGCAGGTGGGGTGGACTGGATCCTCCTCAAAATGGGCACCAGCTCCTCCATCCTTTGTGCCACTGCGAGCCAAGCAGGAGAGCCAGAGCCATCCCTGGGCCTTGGGTTCTCTGCCCTGCAGAGCCACTGAGGCAGCTGGACAGGACTGGAAACAGCTGCCACACATCCCCAGGAGTCCCAGCAGCTCCAGGCTGGGACAGGCAGTGACAGGGAGGGGACCTCATCCCTGTCTAACCCTGCCAGCACAGTCGCTGCTCTAGGGGAGGTTACAGGTCAGGAGAATCAGAGCTTTCCATTGCTCCTCCTCTCTCCAGGCCCTGGAAAGAGCCTCTTAATGAGGATGGGAAACAAATGTACCAAGGCAGGAGGATGGCAAGGGCTGGAAGGAGATCAGGATCCAGCACTAGCCAGCCTGGAACTGTTAGAAATAGATTTGTGTGCCTGGGGCTGGTGGTCACAGGGCGATCTTGGTGGTGCCACCTGGACCCACAGTCATCACCTCTGCTCCTTAGTGTGGCAGGCACCCCTCAGGGTCAGCTCTGAGGGGCTGTGCCCAGCTGTCCCAGGCAGAGCCAGCAGCCACAGGCAGGCACACAGAGCATCCCCTGCTGGGGTCTCTGCTCCTGGCACCACCAGCGCCCAGCTGGGCTGACACAGCCCTGCAGTCCCTGCACACAGCCTGCCCAAGGCTTGATTTCCACGGGAACATTTCAGCCAGTCCCCAGGAGGAACAGGAAACTGGGTTTCTTTCCACATTAAAAAGGATTGTATCAGTTCAGTGAGGAATTAACACATCTCACACATGAGGGTTGAGGGCTGCCCCCGAATCCAAGCTGCAGCCCTGCAGGAGGGACAGCAAGAGCTGAGAGAATTAAAAACTGTATCATAACACACAGTCACGAGAGGGGCAAGCCACACTCACGCAGATGACCCTTTTTTGTTTCTGGAATGTATTCCCTGATGCCATCTACTTGCCTTTCAGTGCATGCATTAAGCACTAATAATACATTCTCTGCCCACTTCTAATGAATTTCATCTCTGTGCGCTCATGAATGTGTGGATATTGCACACACAGAGGTGCATCCCGACACAACCTACAGGTGTGGGTACAGCACAAACCTGCCCCAACACCTGAGAACTCACCCACATCCCTGTGGGTACCGCAGGCTGAGAGCAACAGCACAGCAGTGTGAGAGCCCAGCCTGCACTGCCCACCTGCCCCAGCACCTCCCAGGCTCAGACACTCATTCCAGGGTGCCAGAGGAGGCAGAGGTCTCTCCCCAGGAGGAAGGAAGCTCCAAAGAGCCTCTTCACATGATGAATTTTAACATTTCTCTCCATGTCCAGCCCGAGCACAAATCCCCTCAAAGGCCCAGCCCAGCGCAGCAGAACTAATTTGAAATGTCACCGAGGTCAAGCCCGGCTTCCCCAGCCATTAACCTGCCTCTCAACTCCACACTCCTATTTATTTACATAGGCACATATTTATTTAAGCCCCCGATCCCAGCTCCAGGCAGGCACGGTGTGGGGAAGGGAGGACATTCCCTGCCTGCAGGGCCCTGAGCTGCTGCTGCTGCTGCCACCGGGGGGACTCTCCCGAGGGCTCCACACTCAGAGCAGAACATGCAGGTTGAGAAGGGGGCTCTGCTGAGAATTGGTTGTTCCAGCCCAGCTTTCTGGTCATGCTTTTATTCAATCCATTCCTGTCCAGAAACAGAAATCACAGCTTCGACTTTCCAGGCAGATCTTCCACAGGCACAAACCGGGGTAACTGCTCCAGGACATGGATTCATAGGAGCTCTGCATTCCCTGTCTTTTCATCTTTGCTTCTGCTCCCAAGCAGATGAGAGTGCAGGGACTTCGGGAGTGCCTCTGCAGGTGCATTTGCTGCAGAAATTTGATCCTATTCCTGTTTTATTTCTGGCTTCCCAACCACCATGACGGACCAGGAGACCTGGAGAGCATCATCCAAACTCCACCAGACCTGCCTGATCTCTGTCCCTGTCCCCTCGCTGCTGTCCTGCTGCAGCTTTGCGCTACCTGGGGATAAGGGCAGGACTCCTTTCTCCCTGCTGTGCATTGTGCTGCCACTCAAAGCCCTCATGCCAGTCCCACACATGTCCTGCCTCCCCCCTGGAGCAGTCCCACTGTCACAGGTGAGCCAGCCCAGCCTGCTGGGCACAGGACACACCAGCACTGCCAGGACAGACACCAGCACCAGCACTCCCACGGGAGAAGGACCTCCCGAGAGCACCAGGATCTTCCTAAATGCTTTTCCACCGGGATGTGCCAATTAGGAGATTAAAACCTCCTGCTGAGACATGCCTGGGACCAGCTGGGACTGCTTATGTGTGAGTGGGTGCAGAGTGGGTCTCTGGGAAAAGGGAGACCCAGAGGGATGCTGGGGTTGCTGGGCAGGAGGAAGGCTGGAATAGGGATGGGATGGTCTGGCTGAGCCAGCCCAGGCGGGACTGGAGCATCCCTGTCACAGAGCTGTGCCACACCAAGTTCCCTTCCCCTGCCTCATGCCCAGCAGGTGCTTTGCAGGGAAAGCAGAGGAGATTGGCTGTTCTCCACGGATTCCTGTGGACTCCTGTATCCACAGGGTCTGGGCAGGCTGGACCAGCACATCACCAAGGGAGCTGTCCCCCCTCCCCCTTCCTGCTGGGCAGCAGCTTGTGTGCCTTGTGAACACAGCCTGACCTTTCTTTTTTTAAATTCCTGTTCTCATTGCTCCCTTGCATGTTCAGTTCGAGGCTGTGGAGCTGGCTAGCCTGTGGTTTTAAAAAAAAATATTTTGAAAGCCCTGGCAGGGAATTAAAGGAGTTTGGAGTAACTTGAAATTAGCAGGACAATGTGAGACAGATGTTGTGAAGGCGGGAAGAAGCGCTCACTTGCTGTGTCTCCTCTCTGCTGTTGTTTAAAAGACCTTAATTTGATGCTTTTTTCTTAAAAGGAGGCACCTCCAGGTCAGGATAATGAAATCACATTGTCCTCTTATGATATTCCAGCACCTTCTTCTCTTGCTTTCTTCCTCCTCTCGTGTGCCTGGCTCCCAACCCACGGGGCCTGCAGGCATGGATCTGACTCCTGCAGCCTGATCTGACTCCAGGGTGCTTGGGTGGGGGATGAAAGGGGAAAAAGCCATAAAAAGTGGGGTAATTCTCCCATTTCCAAGAGGATCTTTGGTGTGGTCTGAGGGAGGGCAGGTGAAGGAGCCTCCTCGGGGGTGCTCTGTCTCCAGCAGCAGCACTGTGAGGTTCATTCCCAGAGGGATGCACTGGCTGCACAGAGCGTCCGCCTCTCCACAGCTGCAGCAATTCCCCTTTCAGGGGTGCCCCACCACCATCACCAGAGCAGTGGAGCTGCGAGAGCAGGGGGAGAGGCTTTTAACGAGGTTAGTCTGCAGCTGCTCCTCCTCAACAGGGCAGGAAGAGGAGCTTGGAGCTGCCATGACAGCAGGGAGAGGGATCCCAAACCCACAGGAATTAAAGGCAAGACAGAGGTTTTGAGGAAAAAAGCTTTTTGACAGCAAAGCTTTCAGTGGGTGAAGGTACAGAGCGCTTGCCACCTTCCCAGAGGTGGTGGCTCTGCTCCCAGAGCTGGGAGCGGGGCTGGAAACAGCCCCATGCTGGGCTGGAGCCGGGACATTCTGCTGCAAACCAGTGTCCTGCTCTGCTCCTGCCTCCTCCTCCTCACTTTAAACTTCCCTGTTATTTGGGAGCTGCAGCCCTGAGCCTGATGGTGCCATGGGATGGGCTCAGAAGGGAGCCCCAGCTCCCAGCCAGCCAGGGAGGCCTGGCTAGTGAAATTCACGGGTTTGGGCAATGTAAATGGCTGTGAGATCCCCTCTCAGCATTCCTCCTCTTGCATGAGCACCCACAGGTGGCTCTGAGGCACAGGATTTGTGCAGGAGGCAGCAGTGTCCACAGGCACTTTCCCCATTGCTTTGTAACATCGGATGGTCTGGCTGTCCAGGGAGGTCACACCTTGGGGATCCCCCACCAGATGTGTGCAAATCCAGCCTGACATCATCCTTGGGACAGCTGGGTGCAGGCTGCCTCTGCCTCAGCCCTTCCAGCTGCATGGGGGGAATGTTTCCTGGAGGGAAAGGGGAGATCATCCTCCTCCTCCTCCTCCTCCTCCCTGTTCTGGGGAGCCAGGCAGGTGGGAGGCAGGGAGCAGATCCTCCGTGCTGTGACACCTCTCTGGATGCCCTGGTGCCACTGCTCTGATGGTGCTGGGTGTTATGGAGCACCCAAGGGCTGGGTTGACTCCAGGATCATGGATTGGAAGTCTGCAGGAGCTAAGGGGAAGTGCCTGCCAGCCCCCCTCAGTGCTCCCAGAAGTTAATGAGTCTCAGTGTTTGCTGTCTTGCAGTTGATTCCACTCCCCATCACCGTGCCAGAGGTGGATGTCCATGCTGCTGGGATGTGTCAGCCCCCAGTGACACCCCCACTTCCACCCCAGATGCCAAAAGGGATTGCTGGATGCCCAAGGCAGGGATGGGGAGGTTGGTGATGCTCCTGGATGCCTGGCCCAGAGGAAGTTTCTGTCTGAGGTACAACCACCTTTGAAAACTCCGACCTCTCCCTCCACCAAATCAAATCCCCCTGTGGCTGGGAGAAAACATGACAAGCTCTCAGGGAAGGAGCACTGTGGGGAACACGGTGAGCTGAGGCTGCCTACTAAAACCAGGAGATCAACCAATCCCTCCTCTTGGGTGGAGGCTGGGGTCCAGAGCCCTGATGTGGGAGAGGGATCCCCAAACCAGCTCCAGCCCAGGCACCATCAGGGCAGAGCAGGGTGAGCATCCAGTGCCAGGTGCGATGCTCCTGCTTGGAGGAGCTGCTGGGGCAGGCAGGTAGGAAGGAATTTTCTGGCCATCCTGAAGCCTCTGGAAATCTTCCCTGATGGAAGAAGCACCACAAGATGGTTAACAGGGACCAGGTTAGTCTGGACCTGACAATCACAAAGATCTTTTCCAACCCAAACGATTCTCTGATTGAACAAAAAGGAAAGACACATCCCTGCGTTTGCTCTTTATTTTCCATCACTAAAGCTGTGGGATGGATTTTGGCTGCTCAGCACCCATCATTGCTTTGCCAGCCTGGAGGTGGGGCCCACAGACGTGTGATGAAAGCGACGTGTCACGTTCAGCTCCTGTCACCGGCTGTCACACACGGACCCAGCGGGCAAATCCCTGCAAGTTTCCGTCAGGCCACGGAATTCATTTTTTCTCCTCGTTTTTTGGAAGTGGGGCACGGATCAGCACAGTAAGGACTGGCACACAGAGGGACAAGCCAGGCCAACACAGCCAAGGCCACCGTGGGGAGGGACAGGACGATGCTCCTGGCTGTGAAGGGACGCAGATGTGACAAGAGAGGAGATGTGAGACATCGCCCTCGGGACAGCCGGGCTGTCCCAGCCACCCACTGCGGTTGCTTGAGGGGCAGGTGATGCTTGTGCCCTTGATCTGAGAAGGAAAGAGCCATGAAGAGGTTCCTGGAGCCCTGCTGTGCCCTGCTGTGCTCAGGGGCCGGGGAGCACCGAAGTGCCGGGTGCTGCAGGTGGGGTGGGCGGTGGAGAGGGGACAAAAGGCAGCTCGTGTGAAAGAGGGGACTCAGAACAGTGCCTTGAATCACCTCGTGTTACTCACAGCTCAGATGGCATCAGAGGCAAGTACCAGCTCGTGAATGCAGCTTTAGTTGTCGCTTGGAAAAGTGAAATCCTTGTCTCTGTAGCCAGGGATCCCAGAGACAGCAGGAGTGTTGACTTTGCTCCTGACAGGAACAAGCTCCTCTGCAGATAACTTTAGAAATAACAATGACAGATGATCCTGACCTCTCCCAGGAGATCACTGCAGGTTCTCACTTTTCCCCCTTGTGCCTCTCTGTCCAGCCCAGGCAGTGGAGGTGACAAGAGCAGCTGTGTTGGCTGTAGTGACACAACAGTGGTGGCAGAAATTGCCCAGCTCCAAGGCTGCTGTGGGTGATGCTTTCCCCACCCTTGCTGTCTGCTGCCCAAATCCCTCCTGTCTGTTCAGCTCCTACCATTCCTCCTGCCCAGGAAGAGCAGGTCAGGCTGTCAGGATGTTTCTTGCATCTCTGCTGTTCTGCAGAGAGAGGGAAAGGGCCAGGGGGCCGCTGAGTTCGTGGGCAGGCTGCAGCAGCCAGAGGCGTTCTGCTCCTCCCTGCTCTGCCCCGCGGGGTCCTGCTCCTCATGTGAGTGCTTGTACTGCCTGAAAGGTGCCTCAGGGCTGCTGTGCTCCCACCTCTGGTCTGTCTCGCTGTGGTCTGGTTGAGCAATACCAGCGAGGTTCAGGTCTGATGGCAGCGAGCCTCACTGTGCACTCCCTGTGCAGAGGGGCCCATCCAGGGGGCCCTGCAGCCACCCCGACCCAATTTGTGTGGTGTAGGATGCTGTAAAATCCTCCTCTCTTTATGAGCACCTGCAGAGCTGCTCTGCAGAGCCTCGATGCCTCCCAGTGCTCCTCGACCAGCTCTGGAGGGCCCGGAGCCACCTGCTCCTGCTGATGAATGGTTCCATGGAAAACCAGCTCGGAGCCACCTGCTCCCACTCATGAGTGGTTCCATGGAAAGGCGGCTGAGAGCATTTTCCTGCAGCCCCAGGGCACTCAGCTCTGCCCACGATGGCATCCTGGGTTCTTTGGCATCCAGTGAAGCCCAACAGCCCCATCAGCTTTACAGATTCATGAGCCCTTCCTGTGCCTCAGGGAGCCCGGGCTGAGACAGCAGGAAGGGCCAGTGGATGTAGATTATTGGGAATTCTTCTGTCTTCGTTCTGTGGCACAGAAACCCCTTGGCTCAGCGCTTCCCCCAGCCATGGATGAGCAGCAAATCCCCCAGCACTGGTTCTGCTCTGGGCCCATGCTGGGAGAGAAGGAAAGTCTGTGCAGAATCCCTGTGCAGAAAAATCTCCATGTCCATGTGCAAGCTGATATATAGATCCAGGTATGTGTGTTTATAAAAATGCTCTGCAGAAGTCAATATCTGATCCAGCACAACCTCCAAGAGTTGTAATCATAATAAATGGGAAAGGGAAATAAATTGAAATGCATGGGAAATGGCTGTTAATGAAGAGGTGCTGGTGGGATGAAAGGTAGTGAGCAGGTCTCAACCCTCAAGCCCTCCCCTCCACCCTTCCCTGAGCCCACAGTCCCTCAGGGCTGCCCCATTGCTGCCTCTGCAGCTCTTGCAAGGCCCTCATTCCCCAGCTCACCCCCAGACCCTGCCCGGGGTGGGTGGGATGTGCCCCCAGACTTCCCTGTGGACATGGCAGTGAGGGGGAGCGGGGCCAGAGGGGGCTGGAACACCCCAGTGACTGCCCCAGCTCCCCAAGGACCCTGCCCTTGTTAGCCACAGCCACCACCCCATGGTTCCTAAAGCCTCTCCAGGGAGGAATTGTTGAGGATCATTGAACAGGAATTCCCTTGGCTCTCAGGCAGCACGGCCCCAGTGGCAGGGGACTGTGCCTCATCCCTCTGCTCACACTCTGTGAGGGTCTGTGCTGTTTGCTGCTCAACCCACAGCGAGATGGGGAGGGAAACTGAGCCCTCTTTGAGTCCTGGCCATGCCATGGAGAGGACACCTGGGGACAGACATCCTATTCTATCCCATTCCATTGTTAGGGAGTCATTTTAGGATTTCCTCCTGTTCCCCACTAATGCAGCACAACCAGCCCTTCACTCTTTCCCATTTCAGGTCCATAAAACAGGTGCTGACAGAATTATTTGACAGGCTGGGGGCAGCAGCCCAGGGCTGGCTGGGTGGCCCCGTGGTGCTGGGCTGTCCTGCCATGTGTCCCTCACGGCCCCACAGTGCCAGACTGTCCTGCCCCATGACCCTCACAGCTCCCACAGCCCTGTAGCTCCCATGCTATGGAGCACAAGGAGTGGGAGCCTTGCTCTGTGATAAAGGGACGTGTGATTTTATCACCTTTTGCCCTGGCAGCTTGTCACCAGCCAGGCTGTTAAAATTCCCTTGAGGAATGAGGGATTCATGGCACATTGCTGTTTATAGGAAGGTGCTTTAACCTCAGACCCGACCCAGCCCCACGCAGCCGCTCACTCGTTGTGTCTGGGCTGTCCTAGGGCTGTGTCACCTCATTCTGCTTGGGAAAGGGACAAAGATAGGGCTGGGCCCAGGGAAGGGGAAATTTTGGCCACCTGTGCCACAATTTAGTGGTGCCAAGTGCCAGCAGGAGCCGTGTGTCAGTCCCACCCCTTCCCCAGAATTTCTGGGGGAGCAAGAACAGGGCATGGAGGGTGGGAGGGGTTGCAGTGCCTTTTCCTGGCTCTTCCCTTACATCCCCTCCCACCACCAAGGAGGGGCAGCAACAAGGCAGCTCGGTGGAATGGCATCAGAAGGGGAGGGGACCCCTTGGAGATGTTGAAGCAAGTCAGGGATGAGGAGGCACTTGTGGAAATCCAGCGTGTCGCTTCGTATATTTGACCACACCAATTCCTAACAAAAGAAAACCCGAGCTCATTACACAGAAACATCAAACCAGCCAAGATAATTATCTCTAATTAGTGCTAATTTAAAAGCGAGGTCTGTTCTAGAGCTGAATTGTTGCATATTTCATTAGTTCATTAGATGCTGAGCAGACAGTGCAGATAAGAGGATCAGTTCGCTGGGATGATATAAATTTCATCCTCCCTTCACTGCAAAGGCCTTGGGGGTCCATGTTCACAGCACACACCATGTGCTGGGCCACGGGGCCCAGACAGCCCCCCTGGATCACTCTGTGCTTCCTCTGCTGGGGAAGGCTCGTGGAATGCTGCATTAACTGCAGAAATTAAAAAGAGAGAGAAACAAGCAGTTTGTCAGTCAGTGTTGTCATCTCACTGTCTCCAAGTATCAATCAAACCATTCTGGCTCTCCTTCGGTGCCCGGGTGGGGAGGAAGAATGTTGGGCCCTTCAGATTCACCCTTGGAAAAAGGAGAAGGGAGTGGGTTCCAGTGAGGAGGTGCCCTGGGCTGTCCCATCCTCCCACAGGCAGCAGAGAGGGGCAGAGCGATAACCCAGGGTCAGGTATGCCCCAGGTCACCTTCAGTGAATTGTAACCCCCCTTCCCATCTCTCCTCCATCCCCTTTTCTCTCTTCTCTACGCCTTTTTCCATCCCTTCTTCACCCCTTTTCCCCCTCTTCTCTGTCTCCTTTTCCATTTCTTCTCCATGCCTTTTCCTCTCTTTTCCATCCCACAGAACACTGGAGGTTCCGAGTTCATCCTCTGGTGTCACAGCCATGAATTCCAGCTGTCCCCTGAGGAATCTCTGGAGGACCCAGTGCTGCCGTGGACATCTGTCCCTTCCAGCCCCAGCACCCACATCCCCAGCTCAGCTCCCATCCCTGACCCTTTTCCCTCCTGCCACAGCTGTGCTGGCCCCGGGCAGCCACTGCTGAGGAGATGAAGAGCAAAACCGGGCACTTAAGTGGGGCTGTGTGAGCAGAAATGAAGGATTTGGCTTTCAGATCCCCTCCAAGATTGCAGGAAATTAACCCTTCCATGGGCAGGATCCTTGGGAGACCATAAAACAGCCCCTCTCTGCCCACCACAGGGGTTTAGTCAGATTAACCCAAATTTATGGCTCTTTCAGCTGTAACTGCCAGTGGGGCCTGGGCCTGGCTCAGAGCAAGATTTTGTCAAGTGAAAGGCAGAAGAAGTTTTAATCCTCGAGAAGTTCCTGAGCAGAATCCCGGTAATTGAAGGAAGTTACTGCAGGTGTTTGAAGCTATAATTAATCTCTGAGAAAGAGAGGAAAGCTTTGAGTCCTTTGAAGGAGCAAACCTCGGAGCTTTAGAGCATTTCAGAAGACAAAATTGAACAGGGATGAGCTATGCAAAGGAAGGAACGGGTGTCAGCTTTGGGAAATGAGAAGCTGGGATGGGGCAGGCAGTGGGAATCCTCTCCCAAGAATCTGGGGTGAGGGAGCCCAGAGCAGGAGTGCAGGAGGCAAAGGGGTGCTAATGAGGGCCACAGGATCACCCTGAAGTGCCTGGGATCAGCACATTCCAGGCATCAGACCCAAATCCCAGATCTGACTAGTGAGGTTCCTGATCCCAAAATGCTGTTTTGTTTTCCCAAGTGCTGCTGGAGAGGCTGGAGATGGCCAGAGGAGCACACACATGGCAGTGACAGGAGGGAGCAGAGTGTCAGTGGGAGCAGCACCAAAGAGCCTGGGAACAGCACCCGAAAGATCAATTCCTTAATGGCTGCTTTTCCAGATAGGGAATGACGATTTAATGAGCACAAAACTGATTTATTGATTACTCAGGAAGCTCGCCTTGCTAAGGAGGCAGCTCATTCCTGCCTGGTCCCTGCTCTCCCTCACTGCCAGCTGGGCCAAAGGGCAGGGATTTGGGGAGCAGGAGCTCAGGGAACTGGCACAGGAACAGGCTTGCTCATGTCTGAGCATCCTCTGAGTCCCATTTCTACAACACCATCCTGAAATCTGCCTTGTTTCTTCTGCTTTAGCCCTGCCTATTCTGAGGATGGAGCTGGACATGCTGCACTCTGAGAAGCCACCACTGGTGAGAAGCTGCTGAGGTTTTTGGCATGGTCTCTGAGATTTTGGGAAGGTTATTTCCACAGGCTAGGAACCACTCTCCCAAACCATTCCCCAGCAGCATCCTTTGGCCTCACCTGATTCAGGAGAGCTCGAGGTGGGTCTGGGAAGGGACCACACAGTCTCCTGGCCAGGTGAGGTTGTGTGTGCTGCACATATTAGTGAGACCTCTCTCTGATCATCCTTTGGCTGGTTCCTGCTGCCTCCACAGGACAAAATCCTGCCCTGCCCAGTGGCCCAGGCAGCAAAGCTCAGGTGGCAGAGCCCTTGGCATGATGTTTGTAGCCCTAACACAAAAACCAACATCAAAGTAGTAAAAAAACGTGGGTCTGGTTGGTGCTGTGCCCTGCAGCCCCCAGCTCTGGGTCTCTCTGGCCCCCCTTGGCCTTCCTCTCCCCCAGGGAATGGTAGAGGCTCCTCTGTTATCCCTCACTGTGTCTTCCCTCAGCTGCCACCAGAAGGAATGTTTGGATTTCATGCTCAATATTCTGGATGCAAGCCGAACATCAAAACCTCAGCAGGGTGCCTGGGAGCATCTGAGGGAGAATATCAGAGGAATCTGTTTCTACAAAGGAAAAGAAACCAACAAAGCCTCTGTTTGGGGATGGTTTTTTCATCCTCGGCTGTACATACAAGTAATAACTTTAGACATGGGGTTTTTTATTATTATCACCCTTCCTGATATCAATCTCTCTATTTCATTATAATAAATATTGATTTGTGCTGTTAGAAAATGACTTCCCCAATCAGCTGCTGATCTTCCCGCAGGCACAACGACGGGGGATGAGGATATTTCCAGGATTGCCATCCCCAGGAACAAACATCCTGCTTGTGCCCCCCTCCCTGCCAGCAGCACAGGGGGGATGGAGCCCAGGGGCAAAGGGGACCATGAGTGACATTTGGGCTCCTCTGGATGGAGGTAGCTGTGACCTGCTGTGGTGGGGGATGGCTAAAACAGCCCCCCCAAATCCCACTTCTCTCTTCTCTCTCCTGCCACAAGGCAGGACGAACACCTTCATAAACCACTAATGACAGCTTTTCTTGTCAGTGAACGTTTTCTTACTCCCAGGCATCTTCAGGGCTCTGGCCTCATTCCTCTGCCGTGTCTGTATCCTTCCCAGCACAGTTCTGGGGCCACATTAATTCTCTTCCACGTGGAATTTGTTTTGTGCCTGCAGAAATGTGCTCGGGTTGGTGTAAGAACTGAAATAAAAATAGCTGCTTTCCCCAGAAGAGCTCTCTGGTTATCCAAGATGGATCAAACCCTGGAGCAAAGGGAAAGGTAACACCAGGGGCTGGATTGCAGAGTCAGCCCTCCCTGAGCATCCCAGTTCAGCTCAGGATGGGTTTGGAAATGGGGACAGTCAGGGGAGCCAGGGAAAAAAGCATTGCTTGGGAAGAAAGCACCAGGCAGCTGGGAGGAGGAGGAGGAGGAAGAGGAGGAGGAGAGGATGAAGGCAGTTGGAGTAGGGGATCACTGAGCACTGGGTTTGGTCTGCATCCAGGAAGAACCTGTGCCTGCTCAGCTGGGAGAGCCGTGGCATTGTAAAATCCCAGAATCATTTACAAAACATTGGAAAAGCCTGTGGAGCCCAGCTGTTCCCCAGCACTGCCAAGGCCACCACTAACTCGTGTCCCCAAGTGCCACATCCACGTGTCCTTTAAATCCCTTCAGGGATGGGGACTCCACCACTGCCCTGGGTACCTTTTGCCCAGGCTGGACCACTCTTGCCATCAAGGATGTGTTCCTGATATCCAACTAAACCTCCCCTGGCTCGAGTTGAGGCCATTCCCAGCACCACACACCCACAGAGCTGGTGGGACACTGCAAATGACATCCCCATCACCAGGAGGGGGGACAGGAGACTCCAGCCCCCCATCTTCTAGGCCAAGCCCTGGCTGGGATGTGAGTGGGAAAATGCAATTTTCCAGCCCGGCAAACCCTGCACCACCTTTGCTGGAGGCTGGGGAGGAGGGAGAGTGAGGAGGGGATTTGGCAACCCGAATGTTTCCAGCCTCTGCTTGGCAAAGAACAGGCTTTGCCCTCGGATGTCAGAGCTCCCAGCCTGAACCATGAGCACAGCCAAAATCATTTTCATGAGATATCAACAGGATCTACAGGAGTCAAGGATAACAGAGTTTGCTTCTAATCCAGGGAGCCCGTTTGAGAGCCGGAGCCTCGGCTCGGAGCACCTGCCAGCCCTGGAGCAAACCACAGGCAATTTCTGCCAGGGAACAAACCCACAACCCTCTTGTTTCACACCCTCTCTGTGCCCTCGGGCCCTCCCAAGCTACGCCTGAGCCTGGGGGGCCACGGGGAGGGAGGGAAAACAATCGTGTTGCATTTTAAGAAGTGATTTTTATCAGAAAGCTGCTATTTATCAGTTTTATTAAAGTGCCATCTCCCAGACTCCGGGGTCATGAGTTAATCTCAGCTTTCATTAACTAAAAACACACGCTTCTCACAGTGGGAGCTGAGAAGTTGGCTGAAGTGAGGAGAACCTGGCAATGATTTCTGCTTCCCAGGACCCTGTTTGGGGGGAAAGTGGCTCTGGAGGCTTTGCAGTTGATGGAACAATTGGGCAATCAGCTGGAGCTCCCAAAAAAGCTTTTGGGTGCTGTGCCGGGTGCGGGTGCCTGAGACATCACCCTGTCCCTGGCCCGGGGCAGTGCCAGCCCTCAGGTGAGCTCCCAGAGCCTGGGCAGAGCCATCCAGCTCTGAACAGATCCACTGCAGGAGTTCTTGCCCTGTCAGGAACCCTCTGCCCATGCGGCATCCGGGCAGGGAGGCAGCCCCATCCCAGGCCCCCATCCCCGGCTCCCAGCCGGGCGGGAGCAGGATTTGCAAGCTGCTGACACGGACATCCTGCGTGGGCGAGGGAGGGTCTGCCGCGGAGCGGAGCCCTCCAGCAGCCGCTTTCACTCACAGATTTATTGGTGCTGCGAGGAAAACGAAACCATGTGGAGCCGAGGTGCGGAGCCGGGCAGGGAGCTCGTGGAGCAGACGGAAATTTCCTGAAAGGTGAATATGGCAGAGCATTAAAAGGCAAATAAATACAAAAGCTTTGCTTTATTTCTCTGTCTCAGCTGCGCTCCAGCTTGCCCCGAAGCCCAGGGAGTAGAAGAGTCCAAGATTTTAGAGTGGATAAAAAGCCAAACCAGAGCTCCCTGTACCCCGAACACCCCAATGTCCCCCAGTGCCCACAGCCAGAGGCACATCCCATAAAGGACACTGATAGGACAGCCTGCCCAGCTGGGACATTCCTACTCATCCCCAGGGAGTCTGAGGATGCTTTAGGAGTGGAGGGGGGAAGGTTTATCTCCCCATATTCCTCTCCTGCCGCATGCCTGGCAGCAGCAGGAATCCTCCCGGTGGATGCAGAGCACGGCTATTCCTGAGCATTGCCACGGGGTTTATATCCAAGGCGTTCTCTCCTAGAAGTCACTGGGAAGCCAAATCTCCCCTCCCTGAAGCAAATCAGGGATCCCTGGCCAAAAATCCCCTGTCCCACGGAGCCCTGGCACTGCCAGGAGGGTGGGCACATCCTGGCCCAGGCCCCAGCCTGGCACAGGGAGAGCTGCCCCATGGATCCCATGCAGGGATGGTGTTTTTCCTGCACATACCTCTCCCTGCACCCATCCCCACTCTCCAGCCTCTCCCTTGCCTGCCACGTTGAGCCCAGATGTCTCCTTTAAAGGGGAACGGCAAAGTTTTGTTTAAAATAACACTATTTAAAAAAAATACAGCCCTTCCAAGATGGCCAGCAATTAATCAACTCTCCGTGCAGGCTCCGAACTTGCACATTTGAAAGCAAAGCCCGTGGAGCTGAGCTCCCCTGCTCACCTGCCAGCCCCAGCCCTGGGATTTCGGGTTTCCCCTGCCAGGAGCCGATGGAGCCTCACTGAGCCAGACCTGGGTCCTGGCCCAGGCATAGCTCCAGGAGGTGCAGAGGGAGAATTCCAAGGCTGGAGCCACCCTGCTCCTGCATTCCTTAGGATGCTTAACTGGGAAAACAGGGAGAGCTGGATGCCCTGCTTGCACATTCCCCCCAGTGCTCCACTGCAGCAGGAATTTTAGGTCTGAAAAAATGGGAACTGGGTCTTTTTCCCTTATGCATCCCTGTGTGCCCCTCCTGCGTCACCCCTAAACCAGCCCTGCCAGGCTGTGGTGTGGAGGCAGCAGAGACTGGGTCCTGCAGGGCTGTCCCAGCTCCTCATCCCCAAGAGGGAAGGCCCATGGCCCCATCTCAGCCCGGGACGGCTTCCCAAGCCCCAAATCTCTAAACAACTCCCCTCCCCCATGACCTGCTCCCTGTCCCCCCACCCGAGGTTTTCATTTATCAGGAGAATTATTAAAACAGCCATTTCTCAGCTGTCTAACGTTTCAAACCCTGCTCCCATTCATCTGATAAATATTTACAGAGCTTGACATTGTCTTCAGCTCATTCCCTTCTGCAGCAAACAATCCCAAACACCCGCTTCCCTTCTCCTGGGGCTCACAGAGTGGGACTGCCCAGCCCGGCATGGCCAGGCCCATGTGCCCCCTCCTGCTGCCCTCCTCCTGCTGGGGTATGAGGGGGGATTGCCCACCTCTCCTTTGGCATCACCCACTGCCCCTCTGCACAGTGCCAGAGCTGTGGGGGTGCCTGGCTGGCACTGGCCACCCTGACCCCATCCAGCTCCACCAGTGTCACCAACTTCACCATCCCAGAGCCATCACCTCACAGTGACAGATATCCCAGGTTGCTCCAAGCCACATGCAGCCTTGCCTGGGACATTTCCAGGAGTGGGACAGCCACAGCTTCTCTGGGCACCCTGTGCCAGGGCCTCTCCACCCTGGCTCAGCTGTTTCCCCTCTCAGAGCCGATTTTCTGTGGGGCACAGAGGTTTTGTACCTTCACAGCTACTTCTGCCGCCCGGTATCTGATTATTCTGCAGGCGAAGGAGGAGGCACGAGAAGCTGGAGTGTTCATTTGTCAGACATCGTGTAGGAGCCCAAATCCACGAGGTTTATCTGGTGAACTGTGACACAGCTGAGCCCAGCCATGACCACAAGGAGCCCCCCTGGGATGTCCTCACAGCCCCGATCTTGACCAGATGTCACCCAGGAGCCCACCCCAACCTGTCCTTTGGCTGCCAGCGGCTCCACGGGCATCACCTCCAACCAACCCCAGCTGCTGTCATCCCCCCACGGTCATTAACTTCAGACAACTCCCCCTCACCCTCCCACCCCTCGCCGCCGCTCAGAGCCGCTCAGCCTGTGAGTGACAGCCAACACGGCGACGGTGGCAGCAAAGCCATCAAGTGACACAGCTTTAGCTGCAGCTGGGGCTTTGCAGCACTGAAGTGATGTCTCACTGCTCGGCTGCACTGATCGCGTTAAACGCCAATTGAAACCCTGATCACAAAAGAGCCGAGCCTGAGATTCCAGCCCGAGGAGCGATGGATGGCAGGAAAGGGAGATCTGCAGCCTGCCCTTCCCTGCAGTGCCGTGGGGAGCAATGAAAGGGGCCTTTTTATCTCTCACCTCCTCTCCCCAGGCCCTGCATTAACCTCCAGGGCTTCCCCAGCCTACATTTAAACAGCTCAAGGTTTCCAGCGCTCCCTTTAGGACACTGCTCTGCAGCCTATGGAGCTGCTCTACTCCGTGCAGTTTCCCTGGGAGTCAGCCTAAATACTTCATTTCTCCCCCCTTTGTCCTAATTAAGCTAGCAAAGTAATGAGAGCATTATTTACAAATTATTTGAAGCTGAGGTTTGCACACAGAATTCCGAGCAGCCGGAGCACGTTTGCAGGAACACGTGTGCCACACTCCGTGTGTGACATCCAGTTATCACCCACCTGGACCTGTTTGAGTTCACTCCCCAGGGGCCTTCCCAAGCCATTGGGTGCTCACAGCCTTCCAGCCCTCAGACAAACCCTCAGAAATGCCTTTTCCACCCTCTGGAGGCCAAAACAACTGGAGCATGGGGTGAAAATGCAGGGTACCCACATCCTGTGGGGTGATAGCCTGGGGCACCGCCCAGGCAGCCTCAAGACACACAGGCTCCTTGCCAGGCACCAAACATGGGGCTTTTTGGGAGCTGCTGTGTCCTAGGATGTGTTTGAAGCGACTTCTCTTCTCTCCCTGGTCCCTTGATGCTCCCCCCAGCCAAACTCTGCTGCAGGAAGGGTCCCTGCCAGCCTGGGAGGCACTGACAGGAGGACACTGACAGCAGAGCAGGGGTATCCTGTCCCTGTCACAGAGAAAAGCCTTCAGAAGAGGCCGAGCAGGATATGAGCACGCTGCAATCCCCCACGTGCTGCCCTTGAGAGGAGAGGGTCTGCGGAGACTCCAGTTTTAAGCCCCCCTTTCAAAGGCTTTTATTACAGACTTAGTCATAAAACTCTGCCTGGGGCGGATTTGGCACTCGGGGCCTCGGCCCGGAAGCCAAACCCTTTTCATTTTTTAATAACATTTCATGAAAATCCATTTGGCCCTTTGTAACTCGGACAGGTGGGAAAACAATAGAGGTTTCTACTCCCAGCCCCTCGCACCAGCCGGGCTGCTGTCCCAGGCTGGGGCTGCTCCCTTCCCCAGGACCCTGGGGACCCCACGGCCACAGCCAGGGGTGGGACAGGGCTGGCTGTGTGACAGGGACCCTTTGGCAAAGCCCCGAATTACTGGGGGGGTGTGAGAGCTGCACATCCATCCCAGTCTCCAGGTCCATCTGCTGCAGCTGGGGATGTTTTATCCAGCCTAGAGCTGAGATGGGGGGATGCTGTTGCCCCCCATTGCCTTGCCCAGGATCGGAGCCCCCGGCAGTGCCAGCACCAGGCAAGCCCTGTGCCTGTCCCCAGCTGGACACTCACATGTCCCTCCACCTCTTCCCTCTGAGCCAGAATCTGGATACTCAAACTACTCATCACTCCACAGCCACTGTCACCCCAAAGCCATCCTCACGCTGGAGCCGCTGTCACAAACGCGGGAGATGCTGCTCTGGGGAGGGATGTGAAACCTGAGCCCCGGGGCGCAGCGGAGGGAGGGCGACATCAGCCCCGGAGCCCTGTGCGAGGGGCTCCTGGCGTCGGGATCTATTTTTACAGCTTGTACCTTAATGCTCCCAAAGTTTAGACAATCGGGAGGGCGCAGCATCTCTGCAGGGAAGAACACGCCGGGTTTAGCACAGCCAGTGTGAGCTGAGCCCTCGGGGAGGGTGCCAAAATCCCAGGCGCACGAGCTCCCGGTGCAGCACAGGGGGCACAACCTGGGGAACAGGAGACAAGCTGTGCCTGCTGCCTGCACCTAGAACAGGGATGCTGCAGCCCTGGGAGCTGGGAAGAGAGGTCTGAGGGCACAGGAATGCCCAAGCACCCCGTGCTGTGGGCTCAGTGCCCTGCAGGGAGCAGTGACCCCAGCCAGGCAAAGGAGAGCAGCCCCCCAACATCAGCCCCATGGTGCTCCCCCCTGTGTCACTCGAGTCCCCTCCTCGCAGGGCTGCAGGGGCAGTTTAACACCAGATCTGTGTTTGAAAGGTTGGAATTATGAGTCTGTCAGCATTTCCATTATGGGCCCTGATTAATTTGGGGGTGCAGGGTAGGGTTAGGAGTTGTCATTCCAGATGTGAATTTTTGCTTTAATTCCCCTTAAAAAAAAAAAAGCGGAGGGGGGTTGTGGGGGGGTGTTTAAATCCTTTAACTTTGTGTTTTCCCTTTCAAAGGAAGGAAAATATGTGCCGTCTGGTCTGTTTTGTTTTCGCTGCAGAGCTCCAAATGCTGTTTGCCAGGTTCATGGCCATGAGGGATTTCACTTGAGCTGGGATCACCTCTGTCCTTTATGGGATCACACATTTTTATCAGGGAATCCTAGCTGGGGGATCTCCCTGGAAACAGCCCAGATGTAAGGGAAGGGACCTCTGAGCCTCTTGGGGTGACACCGAGGCAGTGCAGTGGGTACCTGCTCCCAGAGAACAAGCTGCAACTGTAAGAGGTAGGTTTAGGTGGGATATTGGGGAAAAAATCCCAATGGGTGGAGAGGCCCGGCACAGAAAAGCTGTGGCTGCCCCACCTCTGGAAATATTCAAAGCCAGGTTGGACAGGGCTTAGAGCAAGTGTAACCATGGCAGGGGAGTGGAAGGAGATGAGCTTTAAGGTCTCTTCCAACCCAGATTTTTCTGGGATTTGATGATCCTCACTGTTGGATGTAAGCAGTGTGCTGGCAGCTGAGAGCATGCGTGCTCTGGCAATACAGCCAGGGCAGAGCTTTCCATTCACCCAGGAAAAGTCTAAACCCCGTGGAGGGAGCTCTCTCCAGGCTGCTCCATTCCCCCTGGCTCTCGAGCACGTCGGATCCCACTCCCAGCCACGTGCTGCAGCAGGATGGAAGAAGCTGCCATCCCTCCCACCTCCGCTGCTTGGAAACATCACTGAGAGCTGGTGGGCTCAGGATGCAAGAGCTGGGCCCAGGGCTCTGCAGAGGCAAGGCCAGAACACCAGCACTCGCTGCAGCTGTGTGGGGAGGCGGGGGCTGTGATATGGCCAAGGCCCTTTTATTGCCATCTTTTCACTCGAGAATCTGCCTGGCAGCTTTTCAGCTCCTTGCAGAGACATGGTTGCTGTTGTTCTTGCTGCTGCTGCTGCCAGGAGAAGACTCACAAATAAACTCCCCATCAATGCTGCCTTGTACCAAAGTTGGTGTCAGTGTTCTGCAGTGAGGGCTGAAGGAGCTGCATGTGCTCACACAGCCTTGGGGGGCTGTGGGGCTGCCAGTGCAGCCCAGCACCAGCCCAGCCAGCCCCTGCTTCCCTTCTTCCACTCCCTCCCTCTGTGGCAGGGCGGGTAGAGGAGTCAGAGGCAAGAGAACAAGTCAGAGCTGGAGAACCAGGGTGTCCCGAGGAATACAGAGCTGGGAGTGAGAGCAGCTAACAGCAGACACTAAAACTCTTCTATCTGCAGGGGCATTTAACAAATAGCTCTAAAAACAATGGCACTGTAAGGTGTGTGACCATGCAGGGTGCTGCATCCCTAAAAACCTGCAGCATCATTGCCCCAGTCATAACCTCCACACACATCATCCCACAGGCAGTGTCTGTGCTTGTGGGGATCCGTGGGGACCCTCCCCGCCACCAGCCCCTCACATCCCACATGCGGTCCTGCCCCGTTCACATGTGACACAACCGATTGACTTTCCTCCCAGGGAAATTCATGTTTCCTCACCAGGGGCAACAGATTAATTGCTGACATAAAGAAAAACTGCAGGAAGAGCAGAGTTAAAAACCAGAGAGTGATCAAGGGAAAGGAAACCCTGTGCAAACACAGGGTATCTCTGGCAGATCTGGTGCTGCCCCCTGAGCCCAAAGGGCTGCGCCTCAGCCTCTGTTTTCTGAAGGTCCCAGGAGCAGCAGCAGCAGCAGCAGGAGCCCATGTGCCAGGAGGGAATGCTGATGGATAGGGGGCTGCCAAGTGGAGGCAGGAGGGAGAAGGGAACTCACCTTGCTCTGGAGACCTGAGCATGCCAGTGCCCACACCCACGTGCTGCTGTGCCACAGGGGCTCTTCCCCACCTCACTCCCTTTCCCTGACCCCTGTTCCCAGCCCCTATCCATGATCCCTGACCCCTGTTCCAGCCCCTATCCATGATCCCTGACCCCTAATCCAGCCCCAGTCTTGGGTACTCCTCTCTCCCCTTCCCCTGCAGGTGCTCAGCAGCCAAAACCCCAACATTCCAGCTCTGCACCCTCCCAGAGGCCAAAGCAACTCAGAGAATGATCCCCACAGCTTTGGAAAATCATTCCTTTGGTCTCTAGGACTTGATATGATTTAGGAGCCTGACTGTGGGAATGAAAGGCCCATGTACCCGTTGTCCCCAGCTCCCACAGGATATGGCTACAGCTGATGCCACAGTCAGTGAGTGCCTGGGGAGAAGTCCAGTGGAGAAGTGGGAATGGCTCTCAGGCTCAGCACAGGGAGTGCAGGGAGTGCAGGGAGCACTGGGACAGAGGATGCTCGTTCTGCACTCTGGAAATTAATACCTGGGCTCTTCATGGGGGACCAGGGATGGGATCAGGTCACCTCCTTACCTTGGAGGCAGCCACAGAGAAAAGAGGGTGAGGTAACTGGACATTGAGGGCTGAAGGGGCTTCCTGACCTCCATCCTGCCCCAGCACCAGGGCATGAGCCCAGACCCACATGGAATGTTCTGATCAAGTAATGGAAAACCTGCCTGGAAGGTGGTGCTGGGTGCAGTGGCAGTCTGCTGCCTTTTCCCATCTTTCCTTCCTCTTTTCTGCAGTTTTTCCATGTTTTTGCTGTCACAGCTCGGAGTGTGGGGAACAGATGGAGGTGGAAAAGGGTGAAGGGGAGGGGGCTTCTCGGTGCAGATGAAATTAGTCATGAGAACACAATCAGCATGTGCCTTTGCACGTCAGCCCTCAGTAAGTGTGTGGGGGTTTATGCTTCCCAAATGAGGTTGGGAAGTGGACAAATAATTGTTTCAGCGTTTGATTTAGTTAATTGATTTCTTACTTTTTTTTTTTTTTTTCCCGGTGAATTCTCACAATGTGGGAATCTAGAGCAGTGGCCAGATGAAAGAACCCTCAGTGAGAGCAGCTCTGCAGCCCAGGGTGGGAGAAACCCACACCAGGGTCTTCTGCAGCCCATCCCTCCTCCACTGGTCCCTCAGGGTGGGCAGTCCAGGGCAATCCCTCTGCCACCCCCGCTCTGCTGGCACCACAGCGATGTCCCAGGGGTTGTGGCGTGTCCTGGTGTGAGCAGGACCATCTGTCAGCCCCGGCTCCCCGGGATGTAGTTGTGACTGCCCGGAGAAGCCCATTAATTAGCGGGCAGCCCGGGCTGTCGGAGCTGCCGGCCGGGCAGCGCGGGGAGGAGGAGGAGGCACCAGCCAGGGAGAGAAAACGGGTCATTTTTCAAAGTGATGAATGGGAGGAAAAGAAAGTGGAAAGGCGGACAAGGGGAAGAGAAGGGAACTGATTTCCAGATAAAGTTTTCAGGACACTTAAATAAACATCTCAGCCGGCGGAGCAGGGGTGGGGGCACGGGGGATGTGTGCGAGCTGGGCAGCGCAGGGAGCACTTCGGCAGGACACTTCAAATAAACAGCATTTTAAACCATGTGTGCTCTCCCTCCCAGGGGTTTTCCTCCGAGATTATCTCTCTGCAATTCCCACTGTGTCTTCAGCCTGGCCCAAAGCTTGACAGCATTTCTGGCGCTACTTTGCCCCCTGCAGCAAGGCAGGTCCCAGGCAGGGGGACCCTTGCTGTGGCTGAGAGGTCTCTCCTTGCTGCCAGCCCTCCTCCCTGATGTGGAGCAGAGTGGCTGTGGATCCCATTCCTGGAGGAGAAGCAGCAGAGGAGGCAAAGCCGTCATGCCCATCACACCGCACTGTATCCTGCTGCCTCCTCTTCCTCCCATCGAGAACAAAGGAGCAAAGGAGGGAGAGCAGGAATTGCTGAGCCATTAAAATCAAAAATGGAAGCCCATCAATGAATTAATACAGCATTAAATGTTAATAATTAGGGGACCATAAACGTTTATGGGAACAGATTAAAGTCAAGTTCTGCTCCATTAAATTGCTCATGTGGTCTCTGCTTCCCACCCACCCCAGGGGAGGAAGAGCCACAAGAGGAGAGGAGCCCTGGAGGTGCTCAGTGCTCTGGGGGTCCCAGCAGCTCCAGCCCTTCCAGCTGCCCCGGGGGCATCCCTGGGAGCAGGGATGGTGGATCCCATGGACAACGTGCTCTCTGGTGGGATTAGCTCAGAGAGGCAGAGCTCTGTGTGCCCAGAGCACGGCGGCTCCAGGGCAGCACGGCGGGATGTGGGGAACACCCCGAGATGGGAACGCTCACAGTGGAAATGACAAGGTTTGAACATCTGAGGGGTGATAGCACCACGATTAATCATCCACACTGAGCCCAGTGTTGTTCTTTGCGCTTGTTTAGGAAGTATTTGGAGTCAGGAGAGTTGGGATGAGGTGGTTAAACACCAAACACAGGCAGAATATCCCCTGGGCTACATTTGCCTCTGAGCCCTCCTGCAGTGTGTTCCTGTCAGAGTCAAAGAGACGGGAGATTTCTAACCCACAGAGAAAAAAGATGGTTTATTTTTATCATTTAAGTCTTTGTTTCTTGGGGAAAAATTTCCATTTTTTTCAGTGATGGGATCTTTAAGCACCACTTTTTTTCCTAATCATTTTTTTAATGCCAAACATTTTCTGAAAATATGGTTTTTCGAGCACTTTCATTTACCAAAAAACCCACTGAAATTTTTGCCAACAGCCAAAAGAAATATTACTTTTCAGTAAAACACTCTTGAAATAAAGGAATATCAGTAGCTCCAAGCACTCTGCAGGGCTGCCTCTGCCAGATATGATTTACCTATCACTGCTCGCTGCTTCTCCTACCAAAATAACCACTTCCAAGCTTGTGGTGGGATCACAGGAGGAACAGGAGGGATCTGTCAGCCATCCCTGCACTGCTGGGAACGCCTCCTGGTGATTCCAGTCAGAGCTGGCAGTGAGAGTATCCCTGGCTCTGTGATGTTTGTAGGGACAGCAGGGCAGCTCTGTCAGAATTCCCAGCCATGGGGAAGCGACTGGGGAAGGAGGAAGGTTCCCCACACTGACACAGCTGGAAAACATCCCAGCTTTGGACTGAGGCCATGCTGGTGGGAAGCTGGTGGGATGCAGGAGCAGCCAAACTCTGGGCTGCTGGAGATGGGCAGCTGTGGCCATTTCATGGCGCTGGGTCTGGCAGGGATTGGAGTGGGCAGCCAGAGCATCCCTTTGCTTCATCCCTTGGGAAAAGCCCCGTGTGCATCTGGAGCACTGCAGGGCTGCGTGTCCGTGGGCAGGGAACACATCTGGGCCCCCCAGAGCCCATCCCAGTGGGATGATGTTGTTGTTGGCCGTGCTGGGGGCTGAGGCTGGGGGTCCACGGCAGCGGGGGCCCTTTGCAATCGAAAGCTTCCTGCTGGGGACCCTTCAAGGGCAGCCCTTGTAGCAGATCTAATTATACAAACAATTTTGTTCTGCTTCTCCAAATAAACACAGTGAGGTCTGCGGGACACGGCACGACGGGAAATTAGAACGGAGAACACTTGCTAATGGGCTCCTTAGCTGCAGGGGTAAACAGATTATTTGAAAAGGCCCCGGCCCCTCCGACAGATCCACTCACTCCGCTCCTCTCTCCTCCTCCCACCCCTTGCTCCCCCCCGTCGCACCAAATATTAACCAAGCTTGCAATTTAATCAGATCTCTGAACTGTGAAAGGAGACTTCTGGAGATTTGATTTCAAGGCTTTTCCCTGTTAAGATTTGCATTGAGAAAATTAGATTAAAATCCTGCATGTAAAAGGAAAAAGGGTCTGGAGGCAGGGAGGGGGCATGGAGGAGGGGTGGGGCACAGAGGAGGAGGAGAGGGGGCACAGAGGGGACCTCAAGTCTGGCTGAGGAGTCGGGAGGTGACTGGAAATGGAGAGAGACAGGGGATACCCTTCCCTCCCCAGCGCCCAAAGTTTTGGGCACAACCCTCCCACTGCTCCTCCGTACTCCCAGCTGGGAGATGCTCCAGATCACCTCACACAGAAAAAAAGCTGATTTGGGGCTGGGAATGGGTGGTGCCAGGGATGAGGCTGGGAATGAGGGACACCATCAGCATCCAAGGATGAGAATCCCTCAGCACCAGTGAAATGGGAGAACATGATCCCATCCCCAGCACGGCTGCTCCCAGAGCTGGGGCTGAGCTCCCAGCACAGCCGTGCCCTCAGGATCTGTGACACTTCCAGATCCTGGTGCCAGGATGTTGTGGCTGAGCCGGGGGGCCCTGGTGCTGTCCCCAGCAGTGGTGGTGGCACAGGGTATCCATGGCCCCCCCGCCGTGTGCACACTTCATTGGGGTCTATCAACACCCACCACCCCAGCACCTGATTGGAGCCAGAGCCCTGCAAGGACGCCTTGGCAGGAGCAGCTCTTGGCCCAGACTTTGTTTTCATTCTTGCTCTACGGAATTTCTAATTGTATCAAACCAGAGAGCTGATTGCTCTGCTGGCCCATCCCGGCCCTGCCAGCACCGGGATGCAGGAGGGCTGCTCCCATCCTGGGCTGTGGGACAGAGGACTGTGCCAGGGCAGAGCCAAGGAACTCCCCTGGGATCGGGGAGCAGCAGCACTGGAGCTGCCATTGGAGCCTCCACAACAGGAAATCGTCCTGTTATGTACGAGTTTCCTTGGCCAGCTACTCCAATTCTGCCCTTTCTGCCTTCATTTCAGTCACACTGAGATCCTGAAATTAAATTTTCTTTTTCCCAGATTAAGAACCTCCCTTTGACATTTCGACAATGGAATGTGTTGATTTTGCTCTCCAAAATCCCTCACTTTTTAAAAACACCCTTCAATCCTACTTTTCAAAAATCAGCACTTCAGAACAAACCAAATGTTCCCCTGAGAGTAAAATGTAACATTTCATTAAACCTGGATCAATTCCTTTTTCTTTTTTTTTTTTCCATTCCCTAAGCCCGAGCTTCTCCCAGCAGCAGCTCTGACCGAGTCCCTCTGCTCTGCCTGAAGCATCCCAGCGTGGGAAGTTCCAGGAGTCAGCAGTGTTAGGGACACCCAGGCCAGCAAAATTCAGTGAGAAATAGGAAAAAAAAGGAGGGGGAATGGGCTGAGGGAGGGAAATAGGAGCTGGTAAGGGAAACCCAATGTTCCAAGCACACGAGGGCAGGCACTGGACCTTCTGCTTCTCGGGCAGTTGAATCCCAGAGCGGAGTGGTTTCCTCTCCACCTCACCGGGGAGCAGCTTTTATGTTCCACTGAAAAGGTATCCTGCTCAGACAGGCGGAGGCATAATGGGAGAGATCCATTAACCGGGAGGAAACGAGGGCATGTTAAACATGAAATATTCATGGGGGCTCTCTCCAGCTTGTTAATGCATTTGTGTTTGCAAAATACCTCTGGCTGGGGAAGCGGGGAGGGATGTGGCAGGTCGGGGGCACCCTGGGCACGGCGAGGACAGGAGGAGGGTGTGGAGAGCTGGCTGCAGCAGGGACAAAGGCAATCGTGCCTGGTGGGAGAGCAGTTCGGTCATGAAAGACCTGCTCGATACTGCAGAGGGAAATAAGGACAGCTGCCTCTCGATTCAGCCCAGCCCTGTCACAGGGGTCCCCGGTGCTGGGGCTTGGGGGGACAGGAACTGCTTTCCCTTCCCTGCACACCCTCGAGCCCCTGCTCCCCACAAAGGCTTGCCAGCATTTGAACAGGGACCTCAGTGTTCCCACAAAACTCACTTCCACACATTTACTGGGACGTTATGAGATAGTATCAATAATTAAAAATAAGCTGCAGCTGTCGAAAGGGGCAATCCCAGTGCAGGAGGTGATGGATGACCCCGGCTGTGGGACGGGACTCTGAGCCACAGATTTCATTAACTCACCCCGGGTCCCCCAGTCATTTATTGTAGATTAGGGAAGCTCAATTGTATTATTCCTGTTATTACTGTTATTGTTCTGTAACAGAGTCTCCTGGGTGAGTGTCACCCGCCAGAGCTGCCCTACCTCTCCAGGGAAGAGATGCAGGAGAGTGACCCCTGGAACAGGGACAAGTCCCAGCCCTGGGGTGTCTCCAAGCACTGCAGAAAACCCTGGGTTGGGAATTTGCCTCTTCCCAGCTTGGGCAGATTTTCCAGGTCTCAGACCACAGCTGTACGTCCTTTCCTTGTCTCTTGTATTGCCATCCTTCCACCCCATCTTTCCAGGATGTTCTTGCCAGCATCAACACTTGGCAAAGCTCCCCAGAGGGTTCTGTCCCTGCCCTGTGAGGCTGCCCACCCCTCCTGCCACTGCTTTTGGTGACAGTGCTTTGTGGCCAAGACAATCCCGTGTCCCCTGTGGCTCCACTGTGGGAAGAGGAGCTGGAGAGAGCCCCAAAGGGGCTCCTCACAGAACAAAGTAATGGGATGGAGCAGCAGCTGATGAGAAGGGCAGAAGAGAGAAAGTGATAAAGAAACAGTTTTAATGATGGTTATTTTCCCTTCCAAATTAGTGAAAACAGGTTTGGGACACACAAACAGGAGTGGGGCAGAGGACTGAAGTGGCTTTGTCACTGATGTCGCTGAAAGCGGCTGGTGGCTCCCAGCCCAGCAGCAAAAGGGAAATGATATCCTGGGCTGAGAGGAGTGGAAAAATCAGCGTGAGACAGAACTGTAAAAATGCTGGCTGGCTGCTGTAAAAGTCTCTCGCTCAGAGGAGGAGGTTGGGGAGGGCAAGGGTCCCACTGGGGAGCCAGAAGCCTGAGGGTCCCCTGGCCACTGGCAGGGACACACAGACCAGGTTACAAGCCCTTCATAGGGTGAGCTTCTCACACCTCGAGACCTGGGAAATGGGACCGAAGTGTAAAGGGGAAAATGTTGATACAGCTCAGGTTTATGCTGTGCAAATACATCCTTGCACTGGTATTTGGGAAATGCAATCCCAGCCGTGGCCAAGGAGGGATTAGCAGCAGGTTCAAAGGCAGCTCAGGCTGAATATTTGATCAGAAATTGTCTGTTTCTGCAGTGTCTGCCTGACTTTGTTCCCCAGCCCCAGGGAGTGGGAGTCCACCCGAGCCCAAGGCCATGTACAAGGAGCTTTTCCCAGGCTCATACTGAGGTTCATTCTGCCAAAATCTAACTGGAATAAAAGCCAGAGGGATAGAAATAGCCTGCAGTGTCCTGAGGGTCCAAGAGCAGCCCTTGTCCCAGCAGGGGACACCACACATCCACCCATGCTGCAGCTCCAGCCAGCCACAGAGCTCATGAAGACCCCAAATCCATCTCCAAGGGTTTCCAGCCAAGCTGAGGGCTCTTTGGGAAGCCCATCCTCAAATGCTGCTCACAACCCTGTCCTCTTCTTCAGACACAGCCGCGTGTCTGGCCCCACACAAAGTTCTGGGCTATTAATTTGTCTCCCCATTGCAAACTTCCCAGGGATTTGCTTTGTAAAGGGGAAGTGAGCTGATCATTCCAAACTGATGTTTGGGATCACCAGCCGAGCTCCTTCCCACAGACAGGAACTCCAGCCAGCTCCTGCTCACTCCGTGGTCTCAGCTCCCACCAGTTTAGGGCTCTGACATCCCCAGGATAGTTTATCCCTGCACCATCCCGTGCAAACAAAAGCTTGATGGAACATTTATCTAAAATTTCTCTCCCTTTTTGGTTCCAAAGTTCAGGGCAATGAACTCGGTAGCTGCTGGGAGCAGACCTCACTAAAGGCATTAGCAGTGACTGGGGAGTGGCAGGGAGCTGCAGGCAGGGCAGGGGGGGATGGATGGCTCCACCCACGGACCATGAGGATCAGGGCTGGGAGGGCAGCAGAGGATGGGCAGGATGTGGTGACCCTGCAGCCTCTGAGCCACCCCTGAGCCTGAGTCTCTGCCGAGGCTCCTGGACTGGAGCCCTCCTACCCCTCCAGTGTCCCCATCCAGCCTGAGGCATGTCCCAATCCCCCCCTGGAAGAGGCACCACGCTGAGGCCTGCTGTGCCTGGACACCCCTGCTTGCACCCCAGATGGGGCTCACTGGGAAAGCAGCTCCAGAGCTCACCCCAGTTCCACCCAGACTCAGTTATTTACCGCAGGGCTTATACTTTTTTCCTTTTTTTTTCATTCTTTTTCTTTTCTTCCACTAGCATTAAGAGGCTAAAAATAACCTAAAAATAGCCACGCTTCTCAGTGCAGCCGGCAACACAAAACCAGGTTACCAGTGCTGCACAACAGCAGCCAGCTCGTTTGCTCTGAAATCAAATTTGTTAAGGCATTAGTCTCCTGTTCCCTCTCTCCTCCCTCCCTCCCTCATCACAGCCAGCCCAAGCTTCCCTGCAGCCACTGCCACAGCTGGCTCTGGGCACAGGGGGGATGTTATGGGGTCAGAGTGAGGGGCAGCCACTCCCAGGGGCTCAGCATGTCCACCCACGGGCCCCTTGGGAGTCCCATTGCTGGCCGTGCCCCATCAGCCCCATCAGAGCTCCCCCCTCAGCTCTGGAGCAGCCTGGGGGCAAGGGGATGGATGGAAACTGATGGTCCTCCCTCAGGCTGGGGTGGGGAAGGGGTGAGCAGCAGTGCCCAGCCAGGACAGCAAGAGCTGGGGGCTCCTGCCAGCCCCACCTCAGGACATGAGGAGGAAACTCCAAGGGGAGTGACCCTCAAGCTGGGCAGAGGCAGAAGGAGCTGGGCAGAGGCAGAAGGAGCTGGACAGAGGCAGAAGGCAGCTGGGCAGAGGCAGAAGGAGCTGGGCAGAAGCAGAAGGCAGCTGGGCAGAGGCAGAAGGCAGCTGGACCCTCCAGGCACTGGCAGAGGCTGTGGAAAAGGCTCTCTGTGTGCTCTGACCACAGGTCGTTACAGACCAGTGGGATCCTTCATGAATTATGAGCCGATATCGATCGTCTTTGCCAGTAAACACAGAGTGACCTTTATTAAAAATACACGAAAAACTCACTTAGGGAAACTCACTGACTTCTTGCTGCTGACAGATTTACACAAAAAGCAGATTTGTCCCACAACAGGAAATGTGGTGAATGAGGCAGGAGAGGGGAGTAAAGCTCCAGCACAGCAAGCACCTCATCCCTGCCAGCTCCTGCACACCGGGACCAGCTGCCCACTCGTCTGGCAGAGCTGCCCACCTGGGCACCCACTACCTCCCCATCAGACCTCCCAGGGCAGGAGTGCAGGTCTCTGCCGTGGGGGAAGCTGCAGGGCGAAAGATGCTGGTCCCTAATGGATGCAGTTATTTGGGGCAGGAGAGGGACAGTAAAAATCTGGGAATTTGCTGGGAGCTGCCCACCGTTGGTCAGGTCTCTTGGGGTTAGGATGATTAATTTTGTGCAGTACAATAGCACAGCCATTCCCCCTGGCCAAGGTTAAACATCCCAGTGCTGCAGAACAGCTTTTGTGTTGGCCCAACACAAACCCCTCGTGCTCCCTCAGGAATGCTGCTGCTCCTGATGTCAAGTCCATGGATTACAGAAAGGAACAGCTGTGGCTCAGAGCTGGATGGAGATGAAGAGCTCCTCACCCCTCAGCCACCACTTGAGCTGTGAGTGACCCTTTGGACTCACCTGTGGGCAAATCATGCCGGATCCACAAGGATCACTGAGTCCAACTCAGCATATGACAGCCCCAAAACCCTTCCATGTGCCTGAGAGCTTTGTCCAAATGCTCTGTGAACTCCTGGGGCCATGACCACTTCCCTGGGGAGCCTGTTCCCGTGTCCAGCCACTCCCTGTGCTGCTGAGGGTCAGAACTGCGTGGTCTCCAACCAGTAGATCCTGCCAGCCAGGGAGCCCACAACAGCCACACGTACATTTGAGATCTAATTAATTTATAAATAGGAAAATGTAGAAGCACCAACTCAACAATCTTGGAGGCCTTTCCCAGCCTAAATGATTCTGTGGTCCCGTGATCCTACCCAGAGCATCTTCAGGATGATGCCTCGGGAGCTCTCAGCATCCCAGCTCAGGAGTAGGAACCAGTCCCACAGACTGACCTGCAGGTCTCACTCATCTTTTTTTGTAATTCAGTTTTCTAGACATCAGCAAAAATCTGGCTTTTAAGGCTTGTGGGTATTTTTCAGACAAACAAATAGAAACCAATTGGTAAATGCACACATGGATAAATCAATCAATCAATGGCTCAATTTGCACTTGTTTTTTTACCCAGTGCTGAGGGGAGCTGAGTGTAATAAATATGTACAGAAATGGAAATGATGGATCAGTTCCCAAACCAGCTCAGGTGTTTGGTTTGGGAAGCTGTGAATACCTGGGCCGTGTTTGCTCCTCACCTCCGTGACCTGCGCTGTGCTGGGATCCAAGCCAGAGGGACAGGATTTGCATTTTGAGCAAATTTCCCAACTTTACAAGTTGATTGTGCTCAGCTTCCTGCAGACGCCTCTCGGCAGAAGGGCTTTCTGGCAGACAAAAACCCCCTTCTCTCTAGAATCCTCGAACTATTCCGTTTTGGAGCAACCACAACAGATGATGGAGGAGAACAGACTCTCCAATCAGTGCCGGGGCAGGAGGGCTGGGAGCAAGCGGATGCAGCAGGAATGGGATGTGCAGAGGGATGAGATAAACTCCCCAGCTTGTTTGGGCCCATTATGGCACATTATTCATCAAAACACTCAGCTGAAATCAGCCAGCTCCGGGGTTTGTTAATTCGCTGTTTCAAAAAAACCTCATGCTTCGGAGAAAAAAAAGTGCCCAAAATATCTCTTTAAAAGACTGCAGGCAAGTGGTCCTAGAGAGGAGCCCATCATCCCCAGTGATTGCCTTGCTTACATCCCTGTGGAAATTTGGGAATGGTTTCTCTGAGCCGAGAGGAGAGGTGAGGAGCTGGATAACTCTGCCTTGTTAAAACATTCGGGATATTTTCCTGCACGGAAAGGGGCTGCCAGGATTATCCTGGAGGTGTGTTATTGCAGCACACCTAGGTGAATTCCTTGCACAGACAAAGGTGATCCCTGTGTCCCATGGGAGGGAGGCCCTCACTCTGCCCTGATGTTTCTGGTGAGAGGTAAATGAACACAAGAGAGAAAACCTGGGGGCTCGCGAGCAAATCTGGAGTCTGTGAGCTGATCTGAGTTATGTGAGCAAATCTGGGGGGCCATGAGCAGCTCTGGGGTCTGTGAGCAGATCTGGGGTCTGTGAGCACACCTGGGGAGTCTCTACGCACACCTGGGTGGCTGCACTCACTGTCTCCCTGCCTGGTGAGCAGGGATGCTTTCCCAGGGAGGGAAGGCAGGGGTCCTGCACCAGCCACCCTCCCTCACCCCCCAAGCCTGTCACTGTCCCATCAGGGGCAGAGGGACAGTGCCAGGTGGGACGGTGCCTCTGATTTCCAAGTGCTGGTGGTTTGGGGTGGGCTGGACCTTGCTGGAGTTCCTTAGCAACACGAATGCTGACGCTTTCCCTGCCCAGGAACTGCAGATGCAAATGAAGCCCTTCCATCAGCCCCTCCATGGCATCCACACCGGGATCCTCAGGAATGGTGTGGGATCCCTGCCGTGAGCAGTGACTCAGAGGGTCCCACTGCAATCTCTCCAATTGTATCTCCTCCTGCTGTGTTAAAGGGCAGTTGCCATGGCTGGAGAGTTTTATCCTGTTGTCCACCTCCTTCCATCCCTGGGGGCAGATGAGCTCCCTTGGGGACCCCATCAAAGGCCCCTGGACATCCACAACCCTCCCTGAGCTCCTCGAGGCTCAGTCCCAAATCCTGGTTTGTGAACCAAGAACAAATCTTCTGGTTTTTATTCAGACTTTCCAGCCCTAGCACCAAGCGTGTGGCAGCACTTGCCAGCTGGTGACATCATTTGTGTGAACCTCTCTTGTCTCTGCTTGGCTCACCAGGGCTGATTTCCACCCGTCCAGAGTCTCCAGGCTTGGCAGTATTTCCAGGAGAAATCCATTTTTGTCCTTGCGCTCTCTCAGTCCAGGGATGCTCCAGTGCCACAATTTCCCTGTGCCACCACCACAAAGATAAAGGATCCCAGGTCTGGATGGTTTTGCTCATTTCAGTCATGTCCTAGGTTACACTGTAAGATGTGCCCAAAGTCTGTATTCTATCCTGATCTCCATGAGCTGTTGAAACCAGGTGGGGCAGTGTTTCACTTCTGTTAATGGGCCCAACAATGCCTTGCTGTATGAGTCATAGATAACTCCCTCCAGGAGCTATCTCTGTTTAATGGGCCATCAAGGAGCCACTGCAGGGCTCAGAGAATGAGATCAGCCCATGGGGAGATGCTCTGCCCAGGGGGAGGAGCCAAGCATTCCCACCTGGATAAATCCAGGGTTTGGGACAGCACAGGGAGCCTTTACCCCACTGGACTCCCAGAAGACAAGAGCTCCCAGACCTTTCTACAGGAATCACTGCTTTGACAAGGCCATTTCATCTGGACTGCCACTACCACCCTAACTAACAGGTTGTGTTCTGACTCTGTCAGTGGGTTTTTTTGTGTACTATTGCTTTTATTTTATTTTACTTTCTTTTATTTCTTTTCTTTTCCTCTTATTAAATTGTGTTTCTGACTTGGAGTCTTTTACTGGTTTTGCTTTCAAACCAGCACAAGTCATGACCTTTGGGATGCATCTGGGCATCCACAGGGGACATGGGTTGGGACTGCAAGGGAACCATGAGGGCTCCAAGGAGCCCCTCCAGATCCTGGCAGTGCCTGATCCACCTTCCTAAAAACACGTGTCTGTGTTGTGAGTGTGGGCAAGGCTGTGGTGGGAACGTGGCCAGCTGGCCTCTCCTGTGTCCCCCTCGCCGCTCCCCTCGCAGCGCGGGCAGCTCCCGGGGGCTGCTGGACGTGCCGAACCTGCTGCAGCAGCGGCTGCAAGATGGAGCCGGTGATCTGGTTTCAATAAAATCAGCAGATTGTTTCATGGCTGGATGGGAAAGTTGTGAGGCTCCAGGATTTGCTCCTCTGGCAGCTGGATCCTGTTTGTCCATCGCTGCAGCTCCCACCCCACGTCTCCGGAACAGACTTCCCAGAGAGGGGGTCAAAACGTCCCAAGCCTGTCAAGGTGTCAGAGGCATTTGGACAGTGCCCTTAACGTGCTTCAGCTTCCTGAAAGAACCAGGTGGTTGGAAAGGATTGATTTTGTCAGTCCCTTCCAGCTGAAAATATAATATTCTACCTTATTCTTATTCTTATTCTTATTCTTATTCTTATTCTTATTCTTATTCTTATTCTTATTCTTATTCTTATTCTTATTCTTATTCTTATTCTTATTCTTATTCTTATTCTTATTCTTATTCTTATTCTTATTCTAGCCTTAGTCTTAGTCTATTCTTATTTTTATTCTTATCATTATTCCTTTTCTATTCTTGTTCTATTCTATTTTATTCTTTTTCGTTCTGTTCCATCCCATTCCACCTCATCCCACTCTGGGTGCTCTGCTGCTCAGAGCACGGTGCCTGACCCCAGTCCAGGTGGAGGCAGCGCTTCAAAATATTGCAGAGTTTTCGAGATTTTCTCTACACCTTTAAACTCCAAAAGCACTGTGACTTCTAAGGGAAAAGCCAAGCCTTTAAAGCTGTAAACAGCTGGTTTCCCTCCTCCTATATAAGAGCAATCTTTAAAAAACCACTAAAACTTTAACAGCCTTATTGTTTTTTGAAGTATTTTGTGAAGCTAGGCCATTCCTGGGCTCAGTCTGTTGTCCAGGTGAACTGGATAACAGCAGGACATATCCAGGACAGCATTTGGGAGCCAGCCTGGCCCTCCTCCCTTGCCTGGCTCTATTGCAATCCCCAAACTGGCCCAACAGGAATTTCTGCTCCATATTGAAATGAACTTGAGGCAGTAAAGGAGTAAATGTGTAAAGAGAGGGGTGAGCGCTCTGTCAGCTTGGTGCAGTGGAACTCCTTCTCTTACAGCCCCTTTATCTTGTGAGTTCTGGCAGTGGCAGAGGCACTGACTCACTCCCAGAGCCTCCATCCTGCAGCGCTGTGAATCCCAAACCCGCGGCTGCACTCTCAGCGTTCTGCTCCTGCCAGGACAGAAAAAGCGCAGAGCAGGACAGAGCAGCTGCGTTTCGCGCCCCATCAGCTAAATTTCGATGAAATCATTTTGATGAATTGTTTAGGAAGGGAAAAGCCCCATTAACTGTACATTTGCTGTTAATTAATAGGCTGCTTTTTCCTCCTCTGGCACAGCACTTCCGAGCTGCCTCACGCTCCGCTCTGAGTGCAGCATCCTGGGGGGCACAGGGAGGTGGGGAGGGGGATCCAGGCAGGGTGGGACCTGCAGCAGCCTGATCCCGGGGAGAATGGCTGTTCCCAGCTCCATGCCCTGCTCCAAACGTGAAACGTGAGGATGGGAAGAGCAAACATCCCGATTCTTCTCCCAAACCCCTGCAGGGCTGCCCCATCCCGGTCCATGGGCAGCCCCCCGGGCACTGTGCAATGCCAGCAGGGCAGGCGAGGAGTTACACAGCTTTCAGCTTTATTATTTTTAATAAATTCTCTTTTTGTGTATTTATTTTCGGTACGTATCTTGTAAAGACCTCTGGAATGTTACTCGAGGGGAACACTAGCTGATATACCTCAAGAAACAGACGCTGGATCTGCTGGGGGTGTGAGCAGGGCAGTGTCCTGTGCCTCAGGGCACTGGGTGCCCAGGGCTTGCACCAGACGCATGCACAGCAGGGAGCTTGGCAAATCATTTTCATTCACAACGATTCAAAATGCCCAAAACATTTGGGCAGAGGGGAGAGGAGGGAGCAGTCACACCTGTCCATCTCCCACACAGCCTCTGGCAGCATGGCTAAGGGAACATCCACAGTGCCCCCAGTCCTGGCCCTCGGTAGCACAGGCAGAGCCCCAGCAGAGTTCAGGCTGGGAGAGCTGGGGGTGCTCACCTGGAGAAGAGAAGGCTCCACAGAGACCTCAGAGCCCCTGCCAGTGCCTGAAGGGGCTTCAAGAGAGCTGGAGAGAGACTTGGGACAAGGGATGGAGGGACAGGACATGGAATGGCTTCCTTCCACCCCAAGACACAAAGAGAAGGGTCAGGTGGGAATTCTTCCCTGTGATGAGGCCCTGGCACAGGGTGCCCAGAGAAGCTGTGAAAGTTCCCTGGAAGTGTTCAAGGTTGTGCCACTTGCTTCACTAAGGCCAGAGAGAAGAGCCCTGCAACTTTTGGTCCAAATTAAAGATGGTTTGTTTTGAGATTCAAATAGTTTGTAATCAGAGGGGGAAAGGTGGAAATAGCCACAACTTAATTTCTACAGTCTAAAATGAATCGGCATCTGCGGGGTTTTTTTTTAATATGTATTTCTTTTAATAGGGTGAGTAACTTTTGTGTGGGCTGAATTAGCTCTAAATGAAAGCAAACAAGGCATAATTAGAAACTGGTTCACTTTTTTCCCTGGTTTCTTCCCCTCTGTAAGGACAGCAAGGTGTGCATTCAGGAGTGCATCTGGAAGGGATGGATGAGCCCAGCAGCAGGGTTCAGCTGTGGGGGCAAGGAGGGGGCAGCAGGAGCTGCCAGCACAGCTGACACAGGAGCTGGGCACACACTGAGGACCCTCCAGTGGCTTTAAGGTTTCTGGAGGTGCAGGATAAGGCCCCCTCCCAGCTGCCAGCCCCACCAGTGTCCGTGGCACTGTGGGTCCCTGTCCCCACAGCCAGACATCCCTGCTGTGAGAACCTGCCTCTGCCAAGCAGCAGGAGAAGGGCTGCTCTGCAAAGGCAGCTCCACGTGTAAATCTGGGAAGCTCCCACTTGGGAAGTACATGAGTTTCTCATTTAACGTGGTACCACACTGCATTCCTTCTTTATAAAGAGCCCTCATTTAACTTTAGGCGTGTTTGTACATCTAATTAAAAATGGGTCATGTTTAATTGATTTCATATATCACTGCTGCTGCCGCCAGCACAGTCCAGTGATGGTGGCAGTGCTGCATCCCTGGCACAGGCACATGGCTGGGTCCCAGGTGTCACTTCTGCTCTGCCCTCGTTCCACTGGCATTGCCACAAGTGTCACCAGCCCCCAGTGCCACCATCCCCAGTGCCACCCCTGGCCAGAGGAGCACCAGGCTGAGCAGGGCAGGGAGAGCATCTCCAGCTGTTCCATGGCTTCCCTCCAGCTCCATGGTGCCCACACACAACCACTGCGGGCTGGTGGTTTCCAAATCCTTGGGCTGGGGAGGAGGATGCTGCTTTCAGGGTCAGGCAGGAGCTGGAGAGCTCTCTCCATGTCCCTGACACCCCTGCATGGGCGCTGGGGCTGAGCTGGGGTCATGGCACTGCCTGTGCTTCCCATCACCCTGTGCTCAATGTCCCCAGTGTCCCTGCTGTGGCACCGCCATGGTGAGGGACACACCAGCTCCTCAGGGCAGGAGTCTCTCCAGAACACAGGGACAACAGGACAGCAGAGAGGGGACAGCACTGGGGACAGGGAGCATCACTGGGGGACCTGAGCCTCGCTGGACATGTGCCCAGTGTGTGTGCCCAGTGTGTGTGCCCAGTGACAATGTCCACCCTGCCAGCCCCAGAGCTGCAGCATGATGGGCAGTGCTCATCCTGCTCCTGTCACAGCTCTCCCGGGGAACTGAATCCAACTGTCAGCAAAGAGGGGATGATGAGTCAGCTCCCACCAAAGGCTACACTATTACCTAGCAGCTTAATAATGAAAACTGTCATCATTCCTGCAATAAGGAAAGATAAATAAGTTATTAAAAGAAGAGCCTGCCACCCTGCCTGGGCAGGGCACTGTGCCAGAGGGATATTAACTGCTGGCCACAGGCTGTCTGTTTGGGGAACAGAGAGGGATATCCTGAGTGCTCTGAGGAAGAGCTCTTTCTCCTCCAGCTGGCTTGGAGAGAGCTCGTGCGCTGGCACAGTGAGAGCCACCACTCCTGCTCCAGACACCACTCCTGCTCCAGCCACCACTCCTGCTCCAGCCACCACTCCTGCTCCAGCCACCACTCCTGCTCCAGCCACCACTCCTGCTCCAGCCACTATTCCTGCTTCTCCTCCCATTCCTACTCCTCCTCAAAGCTGCAAAGACAAATACAGCCGCAGGAAGGGAGATGGGGCTGGGAGAGAGGACTGAGGGTGAGGAGGGGCCGGAGCAGGCTCTGAAGATCTCATCATTCCAAATCCAGAGCAAGCAGTGCATCAAAGAGAGCTTTGCTGAGCACTGTCAGTGTGACCCTCTGCTGCAAGAGCACCAAGGGACCAACCACCAGAGCATCCCTGTGGCAATACCTGCAGGTGATGCTGTGCAGAGAAGGGGCTGGTGCAGCTTCTGCACTGGAGCCTGCTCAGCTCCACAACCAAAATCACTTTCCCCTCCTTGCAAAGCTCCCTGGGTTGGGGATCAACTTTAGCACCTGTCAATATCTGACACAGCAAAAGGCAGCTCTGATGTGGTGAGAGAAAGGTGTGAAATGGTAAAGGAAGGAGGAAAGAAGTGACCTTTCTTGCCCAGCTCTATTTTACTGCGAGAACATCCACGAGCTGTTCCATCTCTGGCCAGGAATGGTGAGGCCCTGGCTGCTCTGCAGAGCTGAACAGAATAAATGACCTTCATAACACTTTCTGCCTGAAATCCTCCAACTTTCCACTAATAAACAATGTGGTTGTCAGGGCAGTCCAGTAATTTTACTAAAAATTGTGCCTTCCTTCCTCCCTGAACAGTCAGAGAATCTTCCCTGGACCCTCCAGCAACACATTCTCCTCCCTGCTGTCTTCTGGGGCTGAGTCATCCCCAGCCCTTCGCCCCCTCCCACATCCCCAGCTGTGCCCCCATCCCCACTGCTGTGAGCTCCTGTGGGCTTTAAAAAATAGATCATTAATTGTGGCACCCCTCCTCGATCTCTGGGTTACCTCAGTGCCATTTTTAGCCTCAGCACAGCCCCTGGAACCGCGCTTTTTTAATCGCTGTGTTTACACGCATCTTCTGGAGCTGCTTGAAGTGTCCTGACAAGCCTCTGGAATCAAAGGCTTGGAGCCGCCCCAGGGGCAGGGAGCAAAGAGAAAGAATCACCGGGGCTGCCTGCCGTGGGGATGGCCCGGGAAGGGCTGCAGGAACACGCCTGGCACGGGCGGGTGGGCTCGGGGCCATGGCCCTGCCACCCACGGCGGCGCAGGCCCCGGCACGCCATGCGGCGGCGGCACGGCCCACAGACGCCACCAGGGACCACAGGAAAGCTTCCACTCCTGGCCAGGAAAAAGCCTGTAAAATTAGTGAATATCTTAAAAATTGAGCATCTAATCAGGCCCATCCTGCAGCTGAGGGCCAGGTGGCAGCTGGGCACTGGCTCTGCACCGGGCCCTGCCCATCCCGGCGGATCAATCCCACAGCACTCTGTGGGGACAGAGCAGGCCCTGGGACATGGACACTACTTAAATGGCCTGGGGACACTGGAGAAGTGAGGAAGAGCTGGCTTGACACTGAATTGACTCACCAAAGCCCTTTGCCCTTCGACTCCCAGAAACATTTTACTTCGTGAAAACTCATTTTCAGGTCTTACTGTCACCAGTTCATGTTCCCTCAGCCACCAAGGGCTGGCTGTCTGAGAAAGGTCAGTCTCCTGTGCCCTCAGGCTAAAGACAAGGGCTCGTCTGTGGTGCCCTGATGTCGTGGTGCCATCTCTTCCATTTCATTGTGCCATCTCCTCTGTGCTGTGCATCCTCACTGCCGGAGACCAGCAGCAGCAGTCCCACCTGTGGCCATCTCAGAGGGACCTGAGGGCTGGGCTGAGGGCAATTTGTCAGGGCTTTCCACCCCTCTGTGCTTTCCTGGCCATGAATAACACAGCATCCAGTGTGTGGATGAGAATGCCCTGGGATGTCTTGGCTCTTGTTGCAGGAGGGGAAAGCTTCATCCCAGCCCACAGCACAGGATTTCCTCTCACAACCCACCGGGCAAAGCTGACTGGGGCCATGCCACCTCTCCAGCCACCCCTCCCTCCCCCTGCTCTGCTCTGGCCATGCTGAACCTGACCCATCCCTCCTCCAGGTGCTGCTCTCCTACCTCTGCCCCAGCCCAGGTCCTGCTTCCACGGTACTTGCCCACCTTGGTTCTCCTCTGGAGACTCTTTCCCCCAGCTTCCCTTCTCCTGGCCAGCCTCCTGCTGTCCCTGCCCTCTACTGCTCTCTTGCCGCACATAAAAATATATAGAATATAGAACATTATTTTATGATGTACTATAAAAAAAAAAAAACAACCTGGAACTAGGAGACACGTGCCAAACCTCAGCAGCACATGCAGGAATGCTTTTGTCCCAGCTGTTGCTGGATTGCCTGAGTCTGGAGGCTTTTCAGGACAGGAATCTTGTTTTCTTGTTTTACTGATTTTTTTTTTTCCTGGCACTGGGCAGCAGTGGTGGCTGTGCACAGTCAGTGATGCTGTCTGTCCTTTGGGTCCCATCTCCTGAGGCCCTGCCCAGGGCTCCCCAAACCAGAGCTGGGATTGTGGGTATCAGTGGAGCTGCAAAGTGTGGGGAGGGGCAGGAGCAGGGGCTCCCGTTTTCCCAAGGATGCTGCTGCACTTATTGCTCCTCAGCTCTTGTACCTGTCAGAGCCCTCTCCCTCCTTCCTCAGGGTTGAGCCTGTGCCCATCTGGGACCCCTCAGCTTCTCCTGAGGTTTTCCTGAAGTGCTGGTTCCTGCACAGGTGATTTGGGGCACCCATGAGCAGGGAGCTGCTTGTCTTTCCTATCAGGGCTGACGTCAGACCCTAAACAATCAAGGGATTCCATCCCACACCAGTACCCACACCCTGAGGTGCCAGCCCCACTCCCCAGGGTGCCAGCCCCACACTAAGAGGTGCAGCTCCTGGTTCTTCCTATTTTCTTTCCCCTCCTGGTCTGGTGAACTTTCCTACAGCCCTTCAGCCCTAGCTCCATAAAGCTCCCGATTCATTCCGCAGATATTTCCTGCACTGGGGCTTTCCGCAGCATCTGCTGGTTTGAAGTGCTCCGTTTATTCGTCCTGGGGGCACCATTACTTTCTGCTTTAGCAGTTCTGCCTGCTCTGAAGTCTCTGCCAGGCTCCATCCACGGGAGAGAAAATTGATGAAAGAATAATAATGATGATTGTTATAAATATATATTTCATTGCGGTGGCCCTTGGTGCACGTGTTCGTCACTGATGAGGAGACCAGAGGGCGAGGGGGTGCTCAGTTCCCAACAGGCTCTCAACGGCAGATGTGTGTCCTCACCCTGCTGCCCTCCTCCTCCTCCTCTCCTTCCTCCTCCTCCTCCTCCTCCTCCTCCTCCCAAGACACCCCTGTCTGCTCTCCCCAGAGGGTCTCAAGTGGGTCTTGTGGCCAGAAAAGCCGGACATCTCTGGACACAGGATTCTGGTTGTGCCTGTGGGACATGTCCTGGGCAGGCTGGGGCCACTTCCAAGCTCATCCATCCGTTGGGATGGGAGGAACAGGGATCAGTGGGGAGAGCTGCTGAGTGGGGAATAGAGCCTTACAAAGTGGGGCATGGGGAAGAGATGCACAGCCATGTCTCCTAGCCTCTGCCTCCATTTCTCCATGGGTTTCTGCTCTCATCCAGCTGAGTGGAAACATAAATCACCAATAATTTCACCCATAAATGATCCCCCTCGGCACCAGCAGCACATTTCCCCTCTGCTCAGGGGATTATCCATCCAGGGATTCTGTAAGTGAATGCAGAGGATCCTTCTCCTTCTCCTAAAGGAAATCTTTTTCCTTTGTTTTACCAGCTGTGGATAATCCCTTTCTCTCCACATTCTCAGCCACGCAGACTGAGGATGCTCTGGGCCAGTGTCCCAGCCCTCGCGGCCACTCAACCTCCTCCACTTCCATTTCCTGCTGCACAGAGTTTCAGGTATTTCCTGTAGACACTTTAAAATTCCTCCAGGCCTTCTCCGTTTCACCCACAGTGGGATGGCCTGGAAGCAGGACAGCAGGAGCAGCGTGGAGTGGGGTACCTGGGAAGGCTTTGTACGGATCAGCATTCCTTGGCTCACTTTCCCGCTGGCCTTCCCACTCGGAGCAGCCCTCCCCTCCCTGCAGATCAGACCAGAGAGCTGCACACGGGCCCTCCTGGGTCTGAATATCAGTAAGTGCAATTCCATCTGCAGCAGGGATAACGTTACCACTGCTGGCTCATCCCTGCTCCAGCCAGGAGCCATCTGTGTGCTGGGGGCTGTGCTGGGGACACACACGGATGCACGGAGAGCACCAGCCCGTGGGGGTACTGTTACCTACAGATGGAAATTCCTCTCCAAGGTACTTGATCTGCCCTAAACTCCTTTGCTGTAACTCTTTCCAGAGGACATCTGTTAAATCCCTCCAGAGATGGAGACTCCACCACTGCCCTGGGGAGCCTCTCTCAGTGCCTCACCACCCTTCTGGGGAAGAAATTATCCCTCATATCCAACTGAGCCTCCCCTGGCACAGCTTGAGGCCTTTTCCTCTCATCCTGTCCCTGTTCCCTGGGAGCAGAGCCTGACCCCGACCTGGCTGCCCCCTCCTGTCAGGGAGTTGTGCAGACCCAGAAAGTCCTCCCAAGCCTCCTTTTCTCTGAGCCCCTTCCAGCTCCCTCAGTCACTCCTGGTGTTCCAGACCCTTCCCCAGCTTTGTTCCCTTCCTTGGACACGCCCCAGCCCTTCAGTGTCTTCCTTTCTACATCTTGCAGCTCAGGAAGGTGGGAGAAAGAGATGGAAATACATCAGGCACCAGAGATTGCTCAAATGTAGATGCAAAATCTGGAAATTTTTTATTCCTTATCTGCTGTTAGACCAGTCATAACCTCTGTTGGAGTCCCCTCCCAGCACAGTCAGAGGCAGCAGAGCCCTGCTGTCCCCTCGGGGTCACTGTCTCCTTCCCCACCTCTCATGCTGCTCCAGTGTTGCATCCTGCAGAAGGGAGCAGCTCCCTGCAGAGCTGTGGCCATCCCAGCCTCGCAACTGAGGCAGATCCTTCCCAAACGCTCTAGGATCCAAGTGTAAAAGGACAATTCGACGGAAAACCCGCAGCTCAGCTCAAGCAGCAGGTCAGGGATGTTGGCTGAAAGGCTGTTTGTGAGCCCACAGAGAGACCATGCAGTCCAGAGGGTCTCAGCTTCCCTTGTTTGCTCTCGAGGAAGTTGGTTCTTATGGCAATTTGTGCTTCAATAAATGTGAAATAAAATCCATTCTGCCCTTTCCCTGCTGGCGTCATCCCCATTTCCCTCTGTTTATCACATCACATCCATTGCCCCGGCAACCACGGCAGCCCAGGCAGGGATGTTGGTGGCAGGTGGGGCCTGTGCCAGCCCCACACCCCAGCGTGAGGATCCTGCTGTCACACAGGTGTCTCCAGAGGGGCACAGCACAGAGAGGGAGCAGGGCTGGGAACAAACCCAAGATGGGAGAAAACAGCCACAGAGGAGGATGATCTCGGCAGGAGCAGGTGCTGGCCCCACGAGAGTGACTCTGGGAGTGTTTGCCTGTGGGATATGCAGGTGTGGACATCCACCCCCGTGGCCTGGCTCTGGCTCCAGGACGGGCACAAACAGAACCCCCAACTCACACAGAGAGTCTGGGAGCAGTTTGGTGGTTGTCCCAAGTGCAGATCCCTCTCTGCACTCACTCGTGCCCTCACACCTCGTGGGGTCCATTCTCTGCCTGTCTCTGTCACCCTCCAAGTTCACCCCTTCACCGCCGCAGTCGGGAGCCCATTCCCGGTGGGTTCGTTCCCTTTAGCCCTGTATCGGTTCGGATTCACAGCTCCTTGTCCCAGCGCTCCTAAAAAAGCTTGCGGACCCCACTGAGGACAGCGCAGCCCGCGGGGTTCCCCCTGCTCCAGGTTTCGCCTCCATCCAGGAGATATTCCCAAATGAGCCATAGCCCGGTGCCACGCTCCTCCCGCGGTCTCCGCCTGCCCCCGCGCGGCGGCTCCGGGCACGGACCCGCACCACGGACAGACACACGGACGGACCCGCACCCGCAGAGGGACACACATCCACCGGGTAACCGTGCCCAGACACACGGACAGACCCGCGGCAGATTGAGACACACGAGGGTCACCGGGAGGGAAGAACAATGGGAAGGATGGGAGGGAAACGCTGAAACACCGGGGGAGATTTACTTGAGAGAGAAGACTGAGATTATTCAGAAGGTGGCAGGGCCCTGGTACAGCTTTCCCAAGGAAGCTGTGGCTGCCCCATCCCTGGAAATGTCCAAGGCCAGGCTGGACAGGGTTTGGAGCAACCTGGGAAGTGGGAAGTGTCCCTTAACTTAAGCTTCTCATGCCAATGGGGATGGGATGGGTCCCATCTGTGCTGGAAATGGAACCTCCTGAGTTTCCAGAGGCAGCCTCATCCGGATTGACCCTACAGGCAGCTCTCATGTCTCCCTGCCCCACGCTCTCTGTGGCCACCAGAACCTCACTGCCAGGAGGGACACAAGGATTGTCGAGCAGCCAAGGGAGGGGGTTGAATGCTGAGGTCACCAAGCCTTGTGCAAGGCTCCCCTGGCAGAGTCAGTGAATGAAGATTAATCAGACACAGTAAGTTGCTTCACCTCTTATCAGAGAGCTGCTCTCCCCTCCCCTGCAGTGACTCACGCTCTGCTGAGCCCTTCCCACCTCATCTGGGACGTGTTACAGCCCTGGACCATGCTCCCTTCTCCATACAGATGGGGATTCTCATGGAATGTCTGCCTCTTCCTCCTCCTCTTCCTCCTTCTCTCCTGTGTTTCTGCTTCTCAGGTGTCCCCTGCCCAGGTAACACAGCTGTCCCCTAAGCAGGGCTCCCTTTGGCTTGTCCCCGGACTGGAACCAGCCCTGGAAAGGGGATGGTCCCCCAAGGCTCCCCCTTTCCCAGAATCTGTTCATGCCCGTTTTCTGCCTGTTTGTTTTGGCTGCCAATCCTCCCCCAGGCCAGTGTAACTCTGCCTTGCGAGGAGAAGGAGGCAGACACCCAGATTCCAGGGAGTGAACCCAGATCCATTGGTTCCCGGTGACGAGCTGCCAGCTGACACTTCTGAGGAGCTGAGCACGTGCCCCTCAGTTGGGTGAGGTTTAATTGAACCATCTCAGAAGCACACACGTCTTTCAGAGCCAGGGACGGTGGTGACTTGAGGAGGGAGCAGAGCTAAATCAGATGTCAAACACTGATTCCTCCACACATCTCCAGGGGCTGACAGCTGGAGTCACTCTCACCATCTGTCTTCCCGCTGCAGCCCCCAGAGAAGACACACTCTGTTAGCTGTTCCTCCAGCTAACAATGGAGACAGCGAGAGAACAAATGCACTCGTTTCCAGGCCCATGGATTTTCCATTCAGGGATTTTGGGAACACGCCACGCTGGGGAGCGTGCTCTGTTTGTCCCAGTAACAGGACACAGCTCCTGTGCTTTGCTGTTACAGGGACACAGATGAACCATCTCTTCCCCATCCCCTGCCCAGGGCACCCTTTGGGCAGGTGTGTCTGGGATTTCTGATTCTCAGAGGAAAAACTGTCTGAGAGATCATCTTTATTGTTCCTCATGCTCCCGTCCTCACCCCAGGCAAGCTTGGAGACCAAAGGGGTTGGCCAGAATCTTGGGACACATGATAAAAGCATTTTGTCTCTAGATAGGACACATCTTGTCGGGAACGAGTCCAGAATTAATAAACCATCTACCAGCAGCCAAGTGCGTTGTGTTAACTCAGAAGTAATGAGGTCGTGGTGAATCACCAGGAGTCTGGGACGCAGGGGAAGAAACCAGCTCAGAAAAACACTGGATTAGACCAAATGTGGATGAAAATCCTGCTTCTTTCTTCATGACTGAAACCACTTAATAGTGTTCCTGTCAGTAGAGATCCATTGCAAGCTCTCAGGAAAGCAGAAGGGGAAAACCACAGGTACCACAGGAACCAACCCAGCCCAGGGGGATGCAGGAGCTGGCAAGGGGGTGGGGGACTCAGACAGGTCTGGCCTCTGCTCCACCAGCAAAGGCCCCCTCAGGGATCCCAGAGCCCAACCCTGGCCCTGTAGGGCCCTGTCCCCACCTTGACCATGGCGGGGGCTGTGGGTGATGCTGCTGTGCTGGAGGAATGAGGAGGGAGGGCTGCAGGCTCTGCCAGCCCAACACATCCCAGGGAGCAGGAGGAGGAGGAGGAGGAGGAGGAGGCTGAGGGCACCTTCCTGCTCTCTGGAGTTGTCCCCCTCCACAGCAGCTGTTCCCAAAGGTGGCAATGCACTCACAAAATGTGGGCAGAGCATCCCTTTGCAGAAGTTTTCCAGGTTACAGGTGTCTGGGGCTTTGGGAAAACGACTCTGTGGTGGGGTGACATCTGAATCAGAGCTCTCAAATTGAGAGACAGCTGCAGTGGGACAAACCCTTCTCCCCAGCTTTGCATATTCATTAATCATTACAGGCTAATCCCGTGCCCCTCCTTGTGCCCTGACAGCCTCAGTACCCACCCATACTTGAATCACCTTTTTCCCTGCAGACTCCGGCTTAGACCACCCACGGGAGTGCCACGGCCTCCTCCTACCCCCTGCCCTCAGTGTCCCAGGGGAGCCACCTCCCTCTGAGAGTCACCCAAGGGTGTGGAAAGCAGCTGGGAGCTGCTCGAACCTGACCTCTGAAGTGTGCGTGGGGGGCTGAGCCTCAAATCCCAATATGGTCCAGCCAGAGCTGGTCTCTGCTCTGCTGTGTCTCTGCCAACCCTTCCCGAGCCCTTGTTGTCATGCTTGTGTTCTGGCAGGTTTTCCTTATCTTCCCCATCCAGCCACTCCAGATGTCTCTTCCTCAGCCCCTGCAGAGGTGCGAGAACGTCTCTTTGCACAGGCAAAGATGCCTCATCCTCCTCCTGTGCTCCCTGTGGGTCCCTGACCTGTACTCCTATTCCCACTCCCGGTATTTTACTGTGCCATCAGACCACAAATTCCCCCAGGCACTGCCCGCAGCAGGAGCATCATTCCACGGCTGGTGAAAACTCCCAGAGGGTGTTGGACAGAGGGCTCCTGCCCTCACTCCTCTGCCTTTGTTCTAGAAACGCTCTTGGGCAATCCCAACACCGTGGAGGTTAATCCAGGCTCTTGTGCATGAAAACCAAGCCAGATGAAGGGATAATATCAGCTCCTCAAGCTGAAAGAGACAGCAAGCCAAACGGACCGAGGGCTCAGACATGGCCCAGTTGGAGCAGTGATCTTTTATTCAGCACTGATTTGAAGGTCTTTGCGTTCACAACAACGCCGAAGTGTCTCTGGTTTCCAACAATGGCAAAACCAGGCTTGGGCGGGACGGGAGGGATCTCATCCTCTCCCGGCAGCTCGGCTCCCTCAGCATTTCACACTAGCGCAGGGAACAATTCTGCAAACCGTGAGCTGAAAAGTGACACATCGCCCTCCTTTGTTTTCTCATCCATCAGCTCAAATTTTCCCTAGTTCCTGGAAGGCTCTCCTTGTAATTAACTTCCCAGGAACACGGGAGCCCCGCCGTGCTGTGAGCTCCTCGGCAGCAGAGGCGGCTGAGCGGGACAATCCAAGGGAAGCTGCCTGGGGAACGCCTGGCCTGAGCCTGGTGCTGCCCTCACCCCGAGGTCTCCCTGGGTGTGTGGACACGGATGGGCTGTCCGGAGAGGGCAGGGCCTGAGCACACCCTGACCCCTGGGGGCTCATCCCCCTCATCAGCCCTGGCTGCTCCTCCATCCCAGGGCTTTTGTTCAATCCAGGTGCACTTTTTATTGGATTTTGTTAAATTAAACATGTGATCCCATATTATCTGACCCAGCTCTGAAGTCTCCCAGGCCCAGGCAAACTCTGCTGCCTCAGCTTTTCATTTTCATGTTTATTTACTGCCTTTCAGATCGCCTGGGCTGCACGGTACAGCCTCTGATGAATAAATAACCGGTGCCCTTCCAGGCCAGATTGATTAGATGGATTTAATTAACGAGCCCAGCTCCCCCTGAGGACTATCCCAACTAAAATACTGGAACCAGCCAGTGTGTTACAGCGCCAGGACCTATTGATTTACGGGAATATGAACAAGGGATCATTTAGTGACTTCATCGATGCCATAACAAGAGGTTGCGAGGGGTTGGGTCACAGCTGGTTCATCACAGGGAGATTGTTCCCTCCCACTGCTCAGCCAAGTAGTGCCTGCAAACATCCATCCAATCCTCCCCAGCCCGGCTGGACCAGGGGAACAGGGAACCAGAGCAGCCGACTGGATCTCAGTGGGACTGAGCGCACACGGGTGCTGGAAACAACAGGGAAAAGGCAAAATCCTCAGCGCAGAGCACAGTGCGGGATTCTCCACACCAAGGTCAAACCTGGAGCTTTGCCGGGAAGGGGAAGCAGCGCAGGAACACAGAACTCGCGCTGGGCTGGGGAGGAGGCAGCTGTGCCGTGCCGTGCCGTGCCGTGCCGTGCCGTGCCATGCCGTGCTGCAGGCAGCTGCCAGGACCAGCCTGAGCCCCCGTGTGCCCAGGCCCATCCCTCTAAAGGGGACAGACGTGTGACAGGGCGCTCAGCCCGGCTGTCCCCTCCCCAGCCCCATGGCAGACGGCATCTCCCGCACAGACCTCACCCCGCCCGCCCCCGCAGCACCCCGGAGAAGGTGCCGCATGGGTTTATTAATTAGTTCATTAAATTATTGCCGAAGTGATTGTGACCCACGTTTCCCCCCTGCCCGCCAGCCGTGTCAGAGGCAGGAGCCGTGACACGGGATCCGGAGCGTGCGGATAATGAGCTGCCGTGGGGAGCATCCAGTGCCACCTGCCCTGTCCCTGTCCCCGGGCCGCCTGCCCTGTCCCTGTCCCCCCCGCCGCCTGGCACGGGCGGCTGCCAGGCTCGTCGCGGTGACAATCGTCAGGTTTTAATTAGTCTCCAACACGATTCCTGTCACAAACACTCTGCTGGGGGTTGTTTGTTTTAATTTGATCAGGGACAGGCACAGGGAGGGGGAAGAAGGAAGGTAATTAAATTTGACTAAAAATCTTGGAATGCCATTAAAGCGGATGTCCTCATTTGCATAATCCGCTCCCCGCGGCGCCCTAAACTGACACCAGTTTGCTGCGACTCTCCCGAGGCGTTCCACAGCAGCCTGGTGTGGATGACCGAGTCCGAGCCAAGGGACAGGGGAACACCGGGGTGCCATCTCCTGCTGGGGGTAGGACATCAGGGACACAGTGACAAGGCAAATGGAGCCAGCTGTGCCTCCACATCCCAGCCTCAGGAATTCCAAAGCTCCTGGAGCTGTGGGTTCAGGCCCCTGTACCCTGGCAAGGCCAGCCAAGCAGGAGGTGGTGTAGCATCAGAGCAGAAGTCTCTCCTCATTTTGTAGCCTTAAACAGCAACTTTTGCCCTTTGGTGCTTCTCTTTCCCTGCTTGTGTTTCCCTATTTAACATGGAGACAATGGTGTTCCCTGCTTGGCTGTCCATAGAGCAATTGCCTGTAATTATTTCTGCTCATTGGCAAGTCGTTACTAATGGTGTTTGCTAAAGGTTTGGTTATTACTACAAACGATGCATCTACATCTGGAGTTGTGGCTTGGATGCTAGGGAAGTTCTGGGGAAAGCAGGTTTTCCAGGAAGGAGTTGTGTGGAGATATCTCGGTTCGAACCAGAGATTGTGGTGCTGTTGGGATGGGGTCTGTTTGTTTGGGGGAGGAGGGGTTGTAATACTGATAAAATAACAGATGTGATAAACTCACACAGGGTGACAAACAGGGGTTTGATGAGAGACAGTAAAAATCTTGGACAGTTTGTGAAGAAACATGAAATGCCACCAGCTCCTGGCTGGGCTGCAGGGGCAGCAGCACCTTTAGGAGAGCACCCACGGTGGAGCTGCCTTTTCTAGAGGCACTGAGGGAACAGCAAGAGCAGGGCAGGGCAGGGCCAGGGCAGCAGGAGCCACTCACCTGCCAGCTGTCCCACAGCACACACAGCTTCAGCAGGTGAAGTGATGTGATCCTGCCCTAGAAAGCCTCTCACAGCCCCAGCAGAAACAGGATGTCACAAGAATGAGTTGCTCTTGGGAGCAGGATCACATCTGTTGTTACCATGGATGTGCCCTGGGGGTGCTTCCACGCTGCCCCAGCTCCGGCTGCAGCAGCCACGTGCACTGAGGATGGACCAGCTGGGGGAGGATGGGATCCCCTCCTGACCTCTGCAACCACAGCAGGGATCTGCAGGGCATCATCATTCCAGTAAAATCCATGGGGCTGACACAGTGACTGTCACTAAAAGGAGAGCTGGAGCATCATCTGAGTACATTGCCCAAGTATCTTTCCATCCTGTTTTGTAGCTGTGCCACTAAATCATCCCTGCTTCTAAGAAACACTTGGTCTCCTGCTTCTTTCAGCACCTGGGTCCTCCCCTTGCCACGAGGACTGTCTGACTTCACTTACCAACGGGATCTGGTCAGATTTGTGCAATCTGTTTCCAGCATGACTCTGCCTGTGTTCCTTTTTTAACTTGCAAAGTCCCAGTTAAAGCAGCGTTATCTCCCACTTGCCCACTTCCATCTCTTTTCTGCCTGAAGGATCTTCTCCTACGTCTGAGGACAGAAAAGGAATGCAGAGCCCAGTGAGGTGCCCCAGGCTGGGAGCTGCAGATGGATAATCTGTGCTCTGAAGTGGGCTGATCCCTCGGGATTCCTGCTGGGACCACTCACCACCCCACAGGACACATGGCAGGCCCTTCTCCAAGCTGCGTTTGTGATGCCAAGAGGAGCCAGGTGTGTCAAGGTGCCAAGGCAGTGCTGGCAGGGCCAGGAGCACTCCACGGGTTCACAGCCCTTTCTTTTATGTAAAAATTAATAGGTTTGTCCCAAATCTCTGTCAGTGGAGTCAGGCAGTGAGGATGCCTGATTTCCCATCTTGTCCATGACCAGACAGTGCCTGTTCTGCAGGGATGCTGAAATCAGAGTGCCTGTTTGTGTGACTGCCAGGCCGGGCAGGGGGTGTGGTCTTCATCCAGAGATGGGGAAAAAGCTCCAGGGAAGCCAGGCCCGAGTGAGAACTGAGGGATCATCCCAGTGGCAAACAAAGCAAAAGGAAAAGCTGGCTTGGTTTGCTCAAACACAAGGTTATCCCGGTGGGAAGGGGCCTGGGAGGCTGTGCTGGAGCGGGGGCTGCCTGGGACATGACTGCAGAGCTCTGCCATGGAGGTCACACCTTTGAAATCCCGGGATATAAATCTATGCCATGAGGTTGCACAAGCCTTCCCCGAGCCCCTCGGGGTCTGTATTGTAACATTTGCTGGGCTGCACAGCCCAGAGGCTGAACCCGTGTGGGGTGGTGTCCAACAGCTCTACATCATCCCGGGCTTGGGAGGAGATGCAATCCCAGGAGCTGGACAGGGACTGCTGCCAAAGGGTGGGAAATTCTTGGACCACTAACAAAGCTCACGTTGAGAAATACAACCAGAGTGTAAAGATGCTGTGACAGCAGAGGGTGGGTGACTGCACTGGGCATCATTTGTTTCTCCTGGGTTTTATTTCTCTCTCTTCATTGGCATTATAATAATTTTTTTGTATTAATTGCTAAGCTGTTCTTATCTCAACCCACGAAGTTGCCCTTGTCTTTCCCATTCCCATCCCCACACGGGGAGTGGTGGGAGTGAGTGGCTGTGGTGCTGAGTTACTGCCTGGGGTTAAAAATCCAATCTGAGTGCAGGAAGAGAAACCAGTTCATTCATAACACCTGAGAAAAGTATTCCAGCCCACTGGAAGCCCCCCAGCATGAAAATACTGCTTAAATCCTCTGGGACAAGAGGGTCCCTCCTGGCTGGGGCTGATTTGGGGCAAGGGGAAATTTTGCCCTAAATTCTGCCCATGAAGACAGAGAAGTTGCAGAGCCGTGAGGGCCCTGTCCTGGCAGAGGTGTGGCACAGGGTGAGGTGTATTTGTGAAGGTGCACGCTGGGTAGGTGGGGTGGGGGGAAGGTAAACTCCACCAGCCAGGTGCTACGTGTGCACTGAGAGCTGTGGTTTGAGCAACACCTTCTGCCAGGGCTAAAGGTAACAGCAGGGATCCCAGGGATGGGCAAATGGTCAGGCTGGATAAGCATCACTCCTGTGCTGGGGATGGCCCAGACGGGCAGCTGGGATGGCTGCAGCTTCTCTTTGGAAGGAGAGAAATATCACTAATTTTCCCCAGATGCACATTTTCAAGTACCTGTAATGAAAGACAACTGTGCATGTTCCTCCCTGTAATTGGGCTGTTTGCACTCTAAATACGGTACAGCTTCTACCTGACTGGCTAATAAGGACTGATTTTCTCTCCTTTTATCTCTAATTAAGCCAAACTGAGCCTGGCATTGCTGCTCTGCAATCATTTCCCAGTGCAGGGGTTTGCTAAGTTGTAGGGATTGGCTTTTATAAGGTTTTAAAAGATTAATCTGTGACAATGTGCGGGGAAAAAAACATAAATCTCTGTTAATGAGACTTGGAGGATGTCAGTAAGAAATTGATTTTGAATGTTCGTGTCTGTAAAGCAGAGGTTGAAAGAAAACACTCTTGGACTGATCAGCTGACAGTGCTGAGTGGAGGAGGATTTTGGGAGCATGGCTGGGGTGAGCCCAAAAGCCCTGGGATGGCTCCAGCCAGCTTTGCAGAGGCTTTTGGGTGTTATTTAGTGTCTGCACCCAGCACAGCATCGTGCAGAGGGGTGGGGAACCTCTTCATTCAACCCTCTGGGGACTTGGGACCCAGGAATTGGGGCGATGTGAGGCAGGACAGGGCTCCCTGTGGGAGTGGGGGTCCCTGAGAGCTCACAGCCCTCCGTCAGTGGGATGCCTGGGTGGGTCTGTAGAGTGCTGCCATCCTGCTGGGGCCCTGGAAGTTGAGATGCCAGCTTGGCCTCCATCCCAGGATGGGCAGGGTACCCTCTCCATCCCAGTGCTGGAGCCCTGCCCATGGGTGGATTTGGGATGAGCCAGGGCTGCCCCAATGTCTCTGCCTGTTGGTGCTAAAAGCCAGAACAGTCCTGCTGCTGCCAATCTCACACTTTAGCCAAGCTCAGAAGAGGGATTTCTTCCTCTCCAGGCTTTGCTCTTGCAGCCTTCATCACCATCATCTTCATCTAATCCAGCATGTTCCACCCCATTCCCATCATTACTTCCAAAGCAGTGGTGAGAGGTGTCTGCTCCAGGGAATTCAACAGCACAATGTGGTTCTTCATCGGCATCACCGGTGCTGGATGCTCCTCCTCCTCCTCGAGGTGCTCTCCCTGCTGCAGGTGACAATGCCAGGAGAGCCCCAAACCCTGGCAAGGCCCTGGAGCACAGCTGGATGTGGAAAATGCTGGGTTTGAGTCTCTTCACCCAGGCAGGGGCTGCCCCAAGGCCACGCACTGCTCAGCATTGGGCTGCTCTGGTGCTGGAGGAGCCCTGAGCAGAGGTTATCTCATCAGCCAGCAGATCTTGTTAGTACTTTATTAATTGCACAGATGGGAAGAGCAGCCCCAATGCAAGTCAAACAACTGCTGCAGTTCCATATGATACAAAAGTCCCTTAAATACAAAATACCCCCAAGCTCTAAGTGAGCATCACCTGGTGCTGAGCTCTGCCACCAGTTATATATTAATATTCAACCTGTACAAGTATTTATAGATAGAAAAAAAGAAACACTTAAAAAAATCAGGAAAAAATTCGATCCCCCATATGTTAGTTATGTTTTTATATATATGTATATAAGATACATATGTATAAAAACACAGACTAGAGGCTGATTTGTGCTTTTTTTTTTTTTTTTTTTTTTTACCAAAAGACAGACAGTTATGGCCAAACTGACACTAGGGGTCCCCAGCTCATGGGTCGTGTTGCCTTCCAGTTGGAACGACGTCTGGGAATTTGGGTCCCTGCCTCAATGGAGAAACCAGGTCATCACCAGTGAACAGCTCCTTCATGAAGGGAAGGAAGGGGTGGAAAGGGGAGTGATGTCTCTGTAGGTGGGCAAGGGCGATGTGTAGCTGCCCAAAGAGGGGTGAATCCCAAATAACTGCTCCTCCTGCCATCCCTCTCCCCTCTCCAGGTACAGCCCTCAACACAGAGGGCAGCACAATGGGGGAGCTGGTCTGGGGAGTCTCTCCCCACCACGATGCCTCTTTCTAGGCTTTTCCCCTTCCCACTCAGGTACAGCTGCTCCAGGGCTTCTGCAAGGTCCTGCCCCGTCCAGATAACGGGTCAGATGGTTGAGGGATGGCCTTGGCTTGGAACATGGTCCATCCACCCCTCCTCCCAGTGACACCCAGTGCAGAGAGAAGGGTTTTAGCCAAGGAAGAGCAAGGCACAGGAGTACAGGGCTGCTTCTTCCATGAATTCAGCACCAATGCTGCCAACAGGTTCCATCTGCCCCTCGACAGGGGCTGGCACTTGAGCTGTACCTATATATCTATAGGCAGCCCCCTCCTCCCAGAACGGCAGCCTCTTCCACTACCGCACAGTGACTCCCTGGCTGTCCCCACCGGGTGACACCACACACACCATCCCCTCCTCACTGCCCACCCTCCACTTCCCGACACCGCACTGCGACCTGCGGACACGGCCCCATTTTCCCTGCTCGCTCCTCCTGCCTCACTCCACGCTCCTTCACCCCTGCTGTTGCTCCTGGCTTGTGCAGGGGGTCCCAGCTCCTGTCATAGGCTCCATTCAGGGGTCACCCCATGGCCACTCTTTCTGTCTGATCCCCTATATCTCCTGTGGACGCTTTGGCTTCCCCTCTGCAGCCACCCTGCCCCACAGCACCCAGGCCGTGGGACAGGGCTGGCCAGCCCGAGGTGAAAGGATGTTTGGCCAGCCCGAGGTGAAAGGATGTTTGGCCAGCCCGAGGTGAAAGGATGTTTATCAGTATGTGCCTCTGTCTCCCCTTCCACGGGCACTGCACCACACCGTGCTTCCTGCTGAGATCCCCAGTCCAGATACACTAGCAAGTCCAAATCTAAAAGGACAGAGCATCTTCCTGGTGCCTCAAATCTTTGTCTCAGGGCCGTTGGGACTCAGGGCTGGGAAAGAGTCTCGGATCCTCGCCAGCTCCATGGCACACAGGTGGCCAAAAACCCTGTTATACCACTCGGGAGACCGGCCCCTGGAGAAGGGAAGAGACAGAAAGGGGTGAGTGGGCAGGAGAGACCCTGGCAACATCACGGAGCAGCACATCCTGCTGCTCCATCCCGTCCCCGGAGGGTCCTGTTACCTGAGGTCAGCCCTGCAGATGTGTGTCACCCGGGAGCGGCCCATGCTGCTGGGCTCGATGAGGTACTGGGACGTCAGCACGATGGCCTTGACACCTCCCTCCACTGGCACCTTGTCATGCTCCACCGAGAGGGAGCTGAGCAGGCAGGCTCCCCGCGGCAGGTCCGTGCGCCAGCGCCTGCGACAGAGCAGGAGTCACTGCCTGCCCACCACGGGGTGGGACACCACACATCCCAGGAAGGAGGAGATGGGGCTGGAGCAGGGGGGATGCACCAAACTGAGCCCAAGCCCCCCGCAGATCCCGGCCGCCCTCACCGGAGCACCATGCAGTCCCTGCGCGGGTGCGGGGCCATGCTGTCTGTCACGTAGTGGTACACCTCCATGTCCTTGTCCAGCGCCTCCACCACCCGGCTCTGCAGCAGGTCCTCGTCCCACAGGTGACGCTCCCGCAGCACCCGGTGCAGCACCGTGGCGGGAGGGGCCTCAACGTCCGTGGAGACCTTCCAGAGGCGCAGAGGGTGCCCGTCCCCAACCTGAAGGGATGAGGTGAGGAGTGAGTGCTTCTGGTTTAATCTGATCCTACATTTGTTAACCCTTCCCTTGGAAACCCCACCCCTACAATACCCCATATAACCCCAGTGCCCATGATCCTGTTCCTGCCCTCTCTTGCCCCTCTGCCTTCCTGACCTCCTTGCCTTCTCCCCCTCCCTGGACCAGGGAGGGGTGAAATAAATGGATCCCTGAGCTTAACAAACAGAGACTCATCTCGTCTGCTTCCCTGCCAGTACTGTAACCTTCCTGGACATGATCACAATGAACCCTTGCTCCCCGATGCAACAGTGAGGGTCACACAGATTGTCCCACTGCTAACCCCTGAGCAGCTTCACTGATGGTTCCCACTGCCACAGAGCAGCACAGTCCCATCTGCTGCCTAGTGAGGGATGGGGTGGGACCTGCTCTGGCTACTGGAGAGGTCATCCCATACTCACTTCCCTGCATGTTCTCAAGCCCTTCCACACAGTGGCATTTACCTTTTTGCAGGACAGCTCTGTGTTCAGGGGCCCCGGTGTGCTCAGCCACCCCTTGAATTTCTCTGATGACTCTTTGAGCAGGTTCTGGACACTCTGCTCAAAGTAGGAGTGTAGATCCTTGCTCTCTCCCTGGCACACCAAGTCAGCCAGGGGGTGGGGATAAGCATCTGCAGCCATATAGGAGCTGCTCAGCTGCAGCAAAATGTCATGGGAGACCTGCAAACCAAAAGGACACAGATGTTCAGCGAGGCAGAGAGATCCTGTGGGGACTTTGTGAGTGGTCCTGGACAGACAGAGAACTGTAACTCATTCCCCAGGGGGTGGGGAGGATGGACATAAAGCCTGCACCACCTCCTGCACCAGGACACAGCTGAGCTTGGCTCCAGGGTGAAGGCTGGTGGCTGCTGTCCCACACAGCTCACCCCAGGACCAGCACCTGCCAGCAAGTTCACACCTCCCATGGGCAGCACTGGGCTGGGACACCATTGCCACCCACCTGGAAGAGCTTCTTGCAGTCGGTGATCATGTGGGACAGCCCCTGCGTCGCGGCCATGTTCTCATTGAGGTCCTTCTGGTCTGGCTTCCCCATGGTGCCCCTCTTGTGTATGGCCCTGTGGGGGATCAGGTGGTTAGTCCTGGCACCAGTGGGCACCTCTAGACCCCCATGGCTCTCATTTGTGTCATAGCACAGAACCAACAGCCCCCATGTCTCACCATTCCCTGCTGGCCCCCTCCCACAGCAGGCAGGGAAGGGGCACCGAGGAGCTGGGGCTCACCCAGCCCTTACCTGGGCGATGTGCTTTCCTTCTTGGACACGTTGAGGTGGAAGATGGAGGGGGCCAGGCACACAGCCAGGTTCCCAGCCGTCATCTGGTTCTCCTCAGCCGAGGCGATGTCGCTCAGGAAGTAGAGCAGGGTCTGCAGCACCTCCCTGTTCTCATCCGGCATGAGGATGATGGCAGCCTGCACTGCCTGCAGCCGCTGCTCCTTGGACACGACTGCGGGCACGGGGCAGCATCAGCAGGGCATCCCCACGGCCACCATCCACCCCCTCCATCCAAACAGAGGGACCCCCTCTCCTCCCCAAAGACCCTGAGCTGCCCCCAGCCCGGCCCTTACACTGGTAGATCTGCAGGAAGGTGTCGGTCAGCTTGCTGGTGAAGATGGGCTCAGGCAGGTCACGGAAGTATTGCTTCAGCAGGTCAGCCACGTCGTAGGCTGACTGCCCCGAGTAGTTGACATTGTCGGGGCTGGTCTCGTTCATGTGCCGGAGCGCCTGGATCCGGGACTTCACCCCGGACTTGCGGAAAATGCCAACCTGCCGGGGCAGAGCAGGGTGTGAGTGGGCACTGGCCTGGGTGGGCACCTGTGGGACAGGCAAAGACACTCCCTCCCCACAGGGATCATCCCTGAACCCAGAGGAGACACTGAGTGAGGGATGGCCAAGGGGATGCTGCTGGATTCACACTCTCTTCCCACAGGGATCATCCCTGAACCCAGAGGAGACACTGAGTGAGGGATGGCCAAGGAGATGCTGCTGAGTTCCCACAGACAATCCCACCCCCCCACTTCAGCACACACCACAAGAGGTGAACAACAGGACCCCTAAAGCTTTTATTTTTCCCCCCAAATCCCAGTGGTGCTGCAGCCTCACCTGGTCCAGGCACTGGCTGCGCAAGTAGCGCATGGCCTGCTGGATGCTCTGGGGCAGGGGCTGACCCGTCCGCTGCACGTTGACGATGGGTGGCACCCCAAAAACCATCTTGTCCCTGTAGTCAGGGACTTTACTCCGCTTCATGAACTTGGGGACAGTCCTGCAGAGTGGGACAGAGAGACATCAGTGCAATGATTGGTGCCCTCAGCACCCCCTCACAGAGAGAGCAGGACCCTGGCAACACACATGTTCATTTCTGCAGTATTTCAAATACAAGCAAGGCAGCTCCCCAGCAGGAATGGCAGCACCTTTTATATACTTGGCTATGAAAAGAAACCACTGTCCCACTCTCTTAGGTTGCTGCAACACTTTTAATGCCCCGTGAACACCTGCAGCCCCCACCGTGGCAGATGATGCCAGGAGCCCCCTGGAAGCCAGGATGATGCCAGAAGCCTGGGGCTCAGCTCTGGCTCACACTTACCAGAGCAGACAGCCCTTGGTTTAGCTTTTCCCTCTCCACACCCCAGAGCTGCCCCAGGCTGGGGGCACAGCACAAGCAGCTGCATGTGGGCCCCATCTTGGTCCCCCTTGCCCCAGCTCACCACGTCCAGGCCTGCTTGTGGGGCACGGAGTACTTCTCCATGATGGCTGTGAGCCGGAGCAGGGAGCACTTCTGGAGCAGGTTGAGCTGGGCTGACGACTGGCGGTTGATCTCCAGCGAGGCCGAGTTCAGGCTGGGCCGGTGTGAGTTCTGGAAGCTGTGCCAACGCAGCTTTCTGGGGACACACAGGACATTCCCAGCTAAGGAAACCCCCACTGCTCCCCACTCCTTCATGGCTACTGCCTTATCACCCTCCAGCACCAGCCGAACTGGGTGAGGAAAGCCACAGAACTCGACAAGAGCCGTAGCTCTCCTGGGGAGAGCCCTGGGAATGCTAGCACAGGAGAAGGCACGTGTCCCCTGTGTTCACATGTGTTATTAGCTAATGAAAAACATTTTAATCCCGGGTCTGTGCAGGCAGACAGGGCCGGCAGTGGCGGCAGTGCTGAGGTGCTGGCAGTGGTGGCAGTGGTGTCCGGCGGCCACCAGAGCGCACCAGCGCCCCGCGCTGCGCTCCCTGCCCGCACCGTGCGGCTCCAGCGGCACTCCCCTCCCTCTGCCCGCTTCTGCCTCCCGGGAAGAGACGATCATCCAGCCCCTCGAGGACGGGATAGGGCGCTGCTCCCCACACCCATGGGCTGTGCATCCCTCCCTGCTGCAGCAGCCCCGTCCCTGGGAGTGTTCACGGCCAGGCTGGATGGCGCTTGGAGCAATATGGCCTAGTGGAAATTGCCCCTGTCCACAGCAAGGGACATCAATGAGATGGTCTCTGTGGTCCCTTCCCACCCAGACCACGTCGGGATTCTGTGATACCTGCAGGGTCTTGTGAGTGATGCTCCCACCCCCGAATCCCGGCGCTCCCGTGTCTCCATCTCTTCAGCCTCGTTGAGGGAGTTCCCAGTGCTATCAAAGTCACTGGCAGAGGTGCCAACATCCGACATGGAACGTTCTTCAAAATGCAGGTTGGAGGGTTCCCCTCCCGAGTCCGACTCCTCCTCCTCCTCCTCTTCCTCACCCCCTTCCTCCCCATCCAGGCCAGGGGAGACGGCTTTATACCAGAGCTCCACCTTCTGCTGCAGCCCCACCAAGTGCTTCAGGATGTCGTCGAGGTTCTCGTAGGTGACCTCCCCGTCCTTGCAGAAATCCTCGCTGCTGCCGAACTCCGGCACGTTGTCGTAGATGCTGACACGGCTGCCCAGGGAGCTGCAGGAGCCCCGGCGGCGCCGGGCAAAGCCCCTCGGGGAGGAGGAGCCCTCCACGCTGCTGCTGCTGCCGCCCCCACCCAGCCCCACGGCTGCGCTCCCTGGGTTCCAGTGGGTCAGGGAGCTGCCGGCCAGGGGACACAAGCTCTCGATGGAGAGGGATTTGGGGAAAGTGCCAGGCTTGTGGTCACAGGGGATGTAGACCAGGCAATCACCATGGCGAGCTCGGCGCTGGCACTCGTCAGCAGCCCAGGCACCGCCGGCAGCAGTGGCTGTGTCGTAGTCCTCCAGGTAGACTCCACTGCGTTTGGGGTCAGAGCTCCCCTTGGTGCCCCCGGGGCTGAGCAGGCGGTTAGTCCTGTATGACACCGAGAGGAAGTGTTTTTTGCTGTGGAAGGAGGCAGGTATCCCTCTTTTAGAGGAGTTGGTCCTGGTGGCCGCAAGATCCCCATTGCTCTTCAGAGAGCCCCACCCTGGTGGGAGAGTGGCGCTGCTGTGTGGAGCCACCCTTCTGTCCGGGCTGGGTTTCTCCTTGTCCTTCCTCCGCAGGGACTCGATCCGCTTCAGGAAGCTGCGAGACCTTCGCTTCTTCAGCTTCTCCTTAGAGCCCTCTCCCTGGCCCGAGGGCTGCTCCGGTGCAGATCCCTCACTCTGGCTGCAGCTGGAGGTGGTGGCGGTGGTGGTGGCACGGAGCGGGGACAGGGGCTGGGATGGCATGGCCGCAGTGCCCAGCGTGCCACCTGTGCCACCCACACTGCCCACACTGCCCGTGCTGTGCAGGGACGTGGCCTCAGGGTTGGTGCTGAGGTCTGTGAGGACACTCTCACGGCTGGACACCGGGCACATGGTGCAGCTTAGGGCCTCTGAGCCCTGGGACAGGACATCGGCGGACCCCACCCGTGACCATCTTTTGCTGTCCCTCTGGTACGTCCACCGGCTGCTGATGGCACACTGTTCTTCCTCCTCAGAGTCTTCATTCTGTGGGCAGTTGAGAACAGGGATGATCAATCGGTTGGAGCTGAGGAGGGTCAGCACATCCCTCCAGCTCAGAGGGGCACAGCCACCAGCATGGCCCCAGGTGGGGAGGAGAGCAGCGTGTTCAACCCTTTAAACCATCTCAGGACTCCTTTGGCATGGAGGCCTCTGGGACCCACTCTGTGCCCAGGGCAGTCCCAGAGCCCACCAGGACACTGCCCCACCATTGAGCAGATGATCCCCTGCACCCCTCAGCCCTCACCTGCCTTCAGGGTCCAGGACGTACCTGCTTACGCTGAAAGTGAACATCCAGCTTCATGGAGGCACAAGTGTTCAGGGTCATCAGCCTCCTGCAAGAAACAGAGCAGCTTTATCCTTGTCCCAGCCCTGGTGCAGTCACCGGGATGGCTTTGGCTTCTTTTGATTTTCCTGCCTTAGAGCTTTGACTGTGTCTGTCACCTGTCACCCACTGCTGTGGCTCCATGGTCACAGGGACACCCGACTAACAAGGGGACAATGCCAGCAGACGGTCACCCAAGCCAGACCATGTCCATGGCAGCTGCTGGGGTCACTGGTTCTGAAAGTGGGCAGAGGTGGTGTGCTCCAGGCTATTAAAGCAAAATCAGCTCAGAAGCTCCTGTGCCCCAGACAGGGAATGACTAAAGGACCTGAAAGCTCAGAGAGGGAGGGACAGGTTCTCATCATCTCTTGCCTCACTGCACCCAGGAAACGGCTCAGAGATCCCCTCCTGCCCAGCACAGCAGCCTCTCTGCTGGGGAACAAATAGGAAACAGACCCTGTTCCCACCTCTTCTCTGTTCTGGGTGGGAGGGACAGTGTGGAGCCAGCACAGGGACATGGGTGTGATGATGTGTCCTGAGAGCCAAGGCAGGGCTGAGTCACCGGCAGCAGCGAGTGACACATGGCCCACCCAGACAGGCCATCCGGTCAGTGCCCCGCTTCGGCTGCCAGCTCTGCCTGAGTCCCCCACATGCTGCTCCCTGCACACCACTCCTGGGCAGCTCCCAAACCTGCAGCTGCAGCAGCGCTGTGCCCAGCTGGAAATGTGCAGCCAGGCTGTGTTGCCTGGTACTGGGATGACCAGTATCACATGGAGCATAAAAACCTGTTGTTTCCCTGGAACCATCCAACACCAGTAATGTTCCCTGAACAACTGAGTTCTCACTGCAGAGGGAGTGACAGTGCTGGAGCAGGCTCTGAGCCCAGCCAAGGTGCAAGGCAGGCACCCCACTAAGCCCACCACCCCATCAGGCACCCCCCTGAGCCCACCACCCCATCAGGCTGGGCCGCTGCCCTTGTCTGTGGCACACCCCTGTGCTGATTCCATGTGCGAGGGGGGCAAGGGAGCGTTACCTGCACAGGGATTTGAGGGAATCCTGGTCCAGGAAGCTGTGGTCCTTCTTCACAGCACTGATGTCAATAGGGAATGACGATTCTGGGGAGGGAAGTGACATCAGTGGCAGATCTCAAGCCAGCTGCTCCATCAGGGACAAAGGGCAACAGTGGGCATGGGAAGAGGAGGAGAAGCCCAAGTGGCTGGAGATGACCTGGAGGTGGTGCATGCCCAGGGTCCCTGGGCATGGCTCTTCCCAGGTATGTTAGATGAGGGTGATAAGGTGCCCAAGGGCCTCCATTCAGTTCCCTGCTCATCCCTGTGTATTCAGAGAGAGCTCTGCTGGGATCGTGCATGTGGGACCTGGACCCTCAGCCCCAAGGGTCTCAATCTCAATCCATCTGCTCACGAAGCCATGGAGCATGACAACCACAGGAAGGGAAACAGAGGGAGACACTAGGAGGATGTGGGACGTTCTGTGGACAGAGGCTGGAGAAGGGTTTGCCCATTCACAGCCTCCAGCACCAGCACCTCTCCTCACTGCCCAGCTGTGAGCACTGTCTGGGGCCAGCATCTGTGGCTGAATGTCCCAGCAGGAACCCAGCCTGTCCTTGCACGTGGGGCCTGCCCCCCAAAATAGGCACTGGAAGCAAACAGGCTGCTCATAAAGCCATCACCGGGGAGCTGGTGCTGCGGGGGGCGGGGAAGCACCGGCCAAACAATGGCCACGGCTGCGGCCGCCGGAGCCGCTTCCCGCTATTGTCCAGCCAGACGGGGCCGGCTGCAGCCGCCGCTCCAAGCACCGGGACCAGGATCCCACCACGGCTTCCAGGCAAACACAGCTGAGCCTGAGGCAGGAGCTGCCACCACAGCCACCCTGCCACCACCCAGGAGCTGGGAGTAGGAATGCCAGCCGGGACCAAGATCCCACCACGGTTTCCAGGCAAACACAGCTGGGCTTGAGGCAAGAGCCACCACCACAGCCAGCCTCACACCGCCCTGCACACCCAACACAGGAGCTGGGAGTGGGAATGCCAGCCAGGGAATGCCCATGCCCCGTGCCTGGGGAGGCACAGGGAGCACTCAGGAAGGACAGGCTGGAGCAGGGCAGGGGTTGTGGGAGTGGGGAGAGATGGGAGGAGGGAGAACATGCTCGCTCTCCATGCTACTTACACTGGCTGTCCCTATGCTCCCACCCACGGCAAACACTCCCTGAACCTCTTCAGAGCTGATGGCTCTCCAAAGCCTGGCTGCCCTTGGCCAAAGCAGCTGCCCCAGGATTCCTTAGAGCCCTGCCTGAAGGGGAAAAGTTCAGGAATGCAGGGAAGTTAACTGGCTGGTTCTCCAGGCCGTGGCCAAGGGCTCAAAGTGTAACAAACACTCATATAATCAGTGAACAACTCCTCTGTCCCCTCCTCTCCCTGGAGCTGTGGGCGCTGTCCCTGCAGCCCCCCTTGGAATCTGGATGAGATACAGGCTCTGAGCAGGTACAGAGTAGGGCCAGTGGCAGGAGGCAGCTCTCACCTTCGTACAGCTGGGCATACTGGGGGAATCCCGCTGCCCGCAGCCAGTCGCACGCTTTCTTGGCTTCGACTTCTGTAAGAAAGCAAAGAACCAGCCTGAGCATCCCACCAGCAGCAGCAGCAACGCCCCGAGAATGCAGCCCACTCCTCCCAGAGCCCTGACACTCAACCCACGTTCCACGTGCACAGGGCAGAGGAGATGCACAGCCACAGAGCCAGGGGTCCCACCAGCAGCAGGGTCCTGGGCAGACATAGCTCAGCTGCAGCTCTCTGCCAGTACCGGGCAAAGAGCAGGAGGTGACAGTGATGCCCCCAGAATGACAGGGCCACAAGATGCAGTTTTAACCTTCTGATGAAATGTTTTGTTTCTGAGCCCACCAAACCACAGTTCTTGGCCAGGCAGGACAGGAAAATCTTTCTTTGTAATCATGAGTTCAGAGCTCATCAAAGCTCAGTGCTGATCACTTCTGCAAACATCCCCGAGCAAAGGCTGCCAAAGGAGCCCTTCCTCCCCACCTCCTTCCCACCACCCAGCCCTCCCCGTCTCTTATTTCAAGCTGGTGTTCGTCCCAGTGGGGTTCTTCACCCCTTGCCCAGCTGGTTCCCACCCCTCACACAGGGATCAGCTATGGCCCAGATGAGCCCATTCAGCAGCCAGCAGCATTTCCTGGGAAATTCCTCCAGTTTTAGAGAACTTGAGGGAAAACAGCCCAGAGCTCCTGCAGCCACAGCCAAGTCATTGCCAAGTGTCAGCACCCATCGGCCCGATGACATTTCTACTGCTGAGGGTGACGACATTTGACCTCAAGGATAGAAAATGCCTTGGCAGCCTCAAGGTCTGGTCTGTCCTTCCCAAAGGCACCACCCGGCACAGAGTGGGCTGAGGCCAGACCCACCCAGCACTGGAATACCCTGATTCCATCCTCATCCGCCCACTGCCTTGGGCCAGAATTCTGGCTACAGTTTGCATTCCCAGTTCCAAACTTACAGCAGAAAAAAAAAAAAAAGGCTCCAAATAAGCAGCTCAGTTCAGGACAGGACCCAGACCCAAATACTTGGCAAGGTTTGGGAAGAAGTTTTGGAATGAGCATTTGGGTCCAAACCTCACAGCTGTCATTAGCCGTGCCATGAGTCCTGCCAAAACCCAGGGTGACCCCCTCCTGCCCCCAAGAGGGCTCAGATCCAGCAACCCCAGTGGAGAACTCAACCCTGGAGCTATCCCGGGTCAGCTGGTCCATGTGGAGCACCACATCCCTCCCAAAGAGCCCAACATCCCATGGGGAGGACACCCCATGGCTGCATCTGTCCAACAGGGGGGCACCAAGACTGGTGGTCCCTGGGAATGCTCTTTGGCCATGACAGCTCTGGAAGCAGATCCCTCCCACCCTCCTGGAGTGGGCAGGACCCAGGAACTGGCATTTCCCATAGCCCCTTTCAATGGACCTGCAATTCCTGCTCCTGTCCCACTCTGCTGCCCCTTCGCTCCCAACAGAAATTCCATGGGGCCAATCCCAGCCAGTGACTGCAGCTCCGTGTGCCCCCAGCCATGAGCAAAAGCACCAACCTCCCACCTGTGCCATGGATCCTGCCCCAGGGATGGTTCTGGTGGAGGGCAGCAGGAGCAGGACCGTGACTGAGCTTACCCCTGCCCGCAGCGGGGCTCAGCTGGTACCAGAGCATGGCTGGGCACCCACTGGGGCCACGCTGGAGCCTGGTGACACCCAGCGTGACCACAGCCACCCCACCAGGCTGGGAGCAGCCAGGGCCCAGGGCTGCAGCAGGATGCTCTGTGCAGGACTGGGCTTGGCCACCCATCATTGTGGTGGAAATGCGGAGTCAGAGCACGACATTTCCTTCCCTCTGCTGCCTCCCCCGCTCACAGCCTGGCAGGGGGCCAGGGCCCCCAGCCTCCACCTCTCCTCTCCTCTCTGGGAGCCAAGTCCCAGGCTCTGCCTGCTGTGGCAAGTCCTGCATCCTCCCAGAGCCCCTCAAACAGTGAGAAACCTCCTAGAGCAAGGGGGGCTTTGACCAGCCCAGGCTGAGCCCTCCTCATGCAGAAATGCTGTCACAGAAAAGGTTTCCAAGTGTCCTGTCCCAGAGGGAGCCAGCAGCCAGCTTCCTCCTCTTCCCACCCTTCCCATGGACGTGCTTTCCCAGGGAAGTGCAGGAAAGGCCGGGCAGGCAAACACTCCTGCTGTGGGGCATGGCCAGGCACTGGCCACAGGGTCACCCATTCCAGCCGTGTTCCCTGCCCTCCCTGTCACCTCTCAGGAGCCTCACTGTCGGGCAGGGTGATGGGACCTGAGCCCAGGGGTTGCTGCCTGGAGACCCTCCACCCTCCACCCAGCTCAGCCTGAGCCCCAGGCAGCAGCAACAAAGACGAGTTTCCAACATCTCCAGATGCCAGGATTTTCTGATGTCTAATATAGGCTCCTCAAACACTACACCCACCCTCAGCAGGGCACAAAAAGAGTCTTTTTGCCTCTACTGATCAGAAAACTATTTCCAGGAGCTTATAGCAACTCAGTATCTTTGAGATCTGTTGTTTAAATGGTGCAGAAATTGTCCCATTCCAGCTGCATAGCAGGAGGAGCAGGCACAGAGTCCATGCATCCCTGACAAACAGGGGGATAAATCCCACCAATTTCCTGACTGCAGGTAGGGAAGGTAGACCAGCAACCCCATTATGTTTCATGCTCCACAGGAAGCTCTCCATGGAAGATGAGCCTTCGGGAAACGCCTGGACAACCCCACGGGGGAAACCAGCACCAGCACCTTCCATGGAAAAAGCTCCCAATGGTGCACAATCCTATGACCAGAGAATCCTCCCCCAGCAAGGTTTCTGCCTTTGTCCAGCAGCTGTTGAGGCTGGATGGTGTTTCCCAAGGAAAAGGTATCCACAGTAGCAAGGGGCAGAGACTGTAACCCAAGTGCCACCATGGTCCATCAGAAACGCCCCGAGTGGGTCCAGCCCCCCCAGCCAGGGAACCCTGATGCCCCAACACCCCCAGGAAAGGGTGAAGATCAAAAAAGAAGAGGTTCCCATTGTTCCAGAAAAAAAGGATGAAAACCTACACTGAAGTGGAAATAAAAGGACAATATTCCCCAATCCCCTTCTTGCAGTTACTGCACTGCAGCGTTTCCCTGGGGCAAGCCACTGGTGGCTCCAAGAGGAATGGCTCCTGGCTGTGGGGGTGGCTGGAGCTCTCTCTCATAGCTCCATCCACCCCACCCTGGCCTGGAACAGGGAAAAGCCCAGGACATTCCATAAAAGCTCTAAAATGAGCAACCTGGAGCAGTGGAGGCCAGGAGAATTACAGGCAGGAAAGCCACTTCCCAGAACCCCAGCTCTGCACTTTCACTTGAACAATCAAAACTGAGCAGAAGTCCCAGGTCAGGCTCTCAGCTTCCCACAGCAAGGTTCCAAATCCCCGTAAAACGTCCCACACGGCCAATTAGTGTGTGAGGAGAAAACCCCGCCACAAAATCGCTCACACGTTACCTCATGGAAAGCTGGAAGCAGCTGCCTGGCACTGCGGGGGAAGCTTTAAACCCACGCACCAAGGGGAGAAAATTGCTCTTTTTTCTTTCGTTTTGGTGTGATTCTTTCCATCCTGCCTGAAAGTAAAACTGCCTACAACAGGGACTTTCCTTCCCGGCTATAAGCAGAAGTTTCTTGTCTGCTTTTTACAGGAATGACAGGAAGTCCCAACACCTCTGCTGAACCAGGGGATTCTTCACTGCTTGAGAACATGAGGAGCTGAAGCTGTCCCATGGGAAAGGTGTACCAGGGACAGAGGGACTGGCTCTGCTTGGAGAAATCAGAGCTGCTTTCCTGAACAGGGCACCACTCCCACCACAGCCAAGGGCTAATCCCAGACCTTCCCAGTGGGCTTTGGAGGGAGCCCCCACGGTGCCCTCCTGGCACTGGGCACAGCTGGGACTCACTGCCCACCCAGCTGGGCTCTTTGGGCAGGAGGCACGCAGAGCTCCACATGGCCACAGGCGCTTCCAGTTCCCAGCTCCACTCAGCAAAGTGCAGAGATTTTGGAGCTGCCTGCACAGACATGGACAGGCACATGGACAGGAATGAGGAATGCTCTTGGATCTTCTCCCAGACACAGCGTTTTTCCATAATTAACCTTCACACAGTAAATAGGTCTCACGAGCTTTGGGAACTGCCCCTTGATAGGTCACCAACCAGGAATTGCTCAAATGCCTCCTTCACCTCCAGCCCTGAAATGTCTGCTCCAAGGGCATCGCTCCCTGGAGATGGCACCTTGCAGGGGGGATGGCAGCAGAGCCATCTCCTGTCCCAGACAGCTGCTGGGAACACAAACATGAGGGACATCCAGGGGTAAAAATGATCCTAGAGGTTGCACGGGATTTGCTGGATGGTGTCTGCAAGCACCAGCTGGTACAACCCAGACAGGAACCCCTCTGGCCACCACAGGGCAGGGAGACTGTAGCTTTTGGGTATCTGGATCAGATATGAATTGTAATCCATTCAGGCTGGATGGAGCACCCCAGCAGCACCATCAGAACCCCCCAGAGCACCCCCCTGCCTTATCTCTGTCCCACTCATCCCTCGGCTGGGCTCCAGGGCTGTGTGTGACTACCCTTATCAGCTGAATGGGGCAGCTCTCATTTCCTCCCTTCAAACGAGCCCAACAGCAGCCTCAGGTCTGCTTTGTTTTATTCTAAAAGCTCAACCAGCCCTGTGCACCCGCAGTGTGAGAGCTTTGTGCTGCCCAACGCAGGAATGTGAACACCAGGAAGCCGAGGTGATGCTGCAGCACCTGTCCATCCAAAAGCAGCTCCTGCCCTCGCAGGCAGCACCTGGGAGAGGAGCTGGGCCCAGCCTGCACAGAGAACACCTCTGCTCCCACAAACATCACTCTGAACAACCTAAATTCAGGTTTGCAAACAGTGCTGTCTTTAATGAAGATGAGATGGAAGCACTGAGGCAGACATATCAGCCACAAAAAATGACGCGTAGGATCGTGGAACCATGGAATGGTTTAAGCTGGGAAAGCTGTTTCAGATCAGAGTCCAGCACTTCCAAGGCCACCACTAACCCAAGCCCCTTCTTCACACCAGAATATCTTCACAGACCCAGAGGGCAGGATGGAACAGGGGACAGCCACACTCAGGGGCATGGGATGCACCAGGAGGGAAGGGCCAGAGGGCTCTGGGACCTTCCATCCAACGGACATTGGCAGCAGGACATGGTGAGGTGGCAGAGACCAAGTCAGCGTCCCCCGGCACTGCTGTGATGACTACGGGAGTGTCCTACAGCACATTACAGATTCCTGCTCCCCCAGCAGCTCCTCAGAGTGCTGTAGCCCCTTTGGCCTGCAGGACACCTCCCAGCAGCTCCAGAGCACTGGGGAGCAGGAGCTCTGCGGCAGCTCGGGGGTTACACGTCCCACTGCTCAGGCTGCAGCTGCAGAGCAGATGTCTAGGGGGAACAAGGGATGGAAAAAAAGAGGAACAGAAACAAAAGGCCAGGAAGGTGAGGACCCTGATCCGTCCTTGCCTCCCCCACCTGCATTTCTGCAGCTGCTCTGACCCCAGAGGAACAACAGAGAGGGCAGGACCATCCCACTGCTGGGAGCACACAGCAGCAGCCCCCCATGTCTGAGAGGAAGCCCAGCATGGAGGGAATCTGGGGTTCCATCTCTGAAAAGGCAATGACAAGGCAAGCTCAGAGCAGAGAGAGTCTCTGGCTCCAGCCCACCCTGTGCACCATCCCAAGAAGGTCTATCAGTGCCAGCACAGCCACCAGCCACCTCTGTCAGATCTAAGCTTGCAGTGAAGTCTCTTCCTTCTCTTTGGTGTGTTTGCTGAAGTCAGAAAGAAAAATCCAGAAGAGAACCCCAGAACAGTTTGGTTTGGAAGGGACCTTAGAGATCATCTCATTCTGGCCATCTGCCATGGGCAGGGACACCTTCTACCACCCCAGGCTGCTCCAAGCCCCGTCCAACCTGGCCTAGAACACTTTGAAGCATGAGGCATCCACAAGGAGCAAGACGAAAATAGCTACTCAGATGCTGAAGAGCATTAATCTTTCTTGCCCATCCTGTGGTCCACCCTTTCTAAAACTGCACCATCCTGTTGACCATGCCATGGATCTCACATGCACTTTGTTTGGACAAGCGGGCGCCGTCGCTCCAAGGGCAGCCAAAGGTGCCGGAGCTTTGGCAGCACCAGGCATGGCATCCATCATCCACCACAGTACAGCCAGGCTGCACCTCCCAATGAGGAGCCATCACATCTCCAATTTTTTTATATGGACAACAGCAGAAGTCCAGTTGTCACCACCTGAAGAGCGTTAAACCCAGCACAGACTGAGGTCAGTGTCCGGAGTGCTGCACAAGACCAAACACCAGCCACCACCAAAGGCCAAGGAAGGCCAAGTCAAAGGAAAACACCAACAGTTCTGCTAAAAAAACAGAAGCAGCAGCAGCTCTGGCTCTGCAGGGAGCTCTCAGCTCCAATCACCCACTGGAGCATTTGCATCTCCCATGGATGTGACCTGCTGCAGCTGCTCTCCTGCTTCCCATGCCGAGGGATGACCTCCAGCTCCTACTGCTAAATCCAGGCACTAAAGAACAGTTACTTCCTTAATACACAAGGGAACTCCCCTCTACTTTTATGCATTTATTTAGCATAAACACGTGTGTTACCAGAGGAACCCATGGAGCAGAATTCCCTTGTGGTCTTGCTGCAGCTTTTTCCATGCTGTACAGATTCACAAACCCACCCCACTCCTGGCTGAAGAATGCTCAGGCTCCAGCAGCTTTGGTGGGAGCCCTACATGCCCCCAGGAACAGGGAGCCCCAAGCATGGGGCCACACCCAGCCAGTGGCCAATGCCACAGCCCTGGCATGGCACAAGCCCTCACAGGAAGGAACAGGCATTGAATTCTCAGCAGAGGCATGAAGGGTTACGTTAGGACTCGCTTCTTCCCTTCTTAAAGGCTGCAATACAAAAATAACCCCAAATCAAGTATTTCCCAGCTCAGCACAAGATCCTGCCTCCTCCCCCACAGCCTCAGTTTTGGTTTATTGACTGGCCCCTGCAGCCCGGGGGAAGTACAGGTGCCTGCATGGGCTCCTTGCTAAACTCCTGAAATCCCATCCCACGTCAGAAAGATCCGCAAAATTCAGGAGTTTAACCCCAAGGAGCCCTGGATGTGCAGCTGAGCACAAGGCCCCACTCAGACCGCGGGGGTGCAGGCAAAGAACCCCTGTCCATGCAGGGACCCCTCCCAGGCATAACCCAAACCCCGAGTTTAAAAATGCAGCCAAGGGACATTTCTCAGGGGGACACAGGTCTGTGTGCGCAGGGGAAGGACTGTCACCACCTCACAGGTCCCTCCCATCGGGACCCCCTTCTGCTCCACCCCACACGCACCAGCACCCATCGGGCATCGCTCACCACAGCTCGGGGGCATTTCCACCTCCACCCCACAGCTCCAAACCCCGCTCTTTTCTCCTTCTTCCTCTTTTCCTTCTGAAAACGGATTTTAGATCAGTGAATTGGTGTCAGCAGGTGATGCCACATCCCAGAGCACAGCTGCCACCAGCACCATCGCACCCCTGACCATGCTGGCTGCCGCCCTGGCAGGGCTGAGGGGTCAGACTCACACAAAAGGGTTTTTGGCTGAGGCTCAGGAAACGATTGGAGATCAGAGAGAGGTGGCACCCGCGCTCCCACCGGCTGTGCTGGCTCTGGCAGAAATAAACCCAAATATTGCCAGGGGGCTGCAGGTCTCTCCTGCCTGCCGCACCCTCAGTGGGGAGCAGAGCGGGGAAGGAACAGCCCCACGGTGACTGGGGCCAGCCTGTGCTCTGTCACTGCCATCGCCCCTCTCATCCCTGCCCTGCTCAGCCGCATCCCCAGTGCCAGCGCCGTGTCCCAGCAAGGCACAGGGATCCCTGCAGACCCCGCTGAGCCCCGCTCCGGGCACACCCTCCCGCAGGGAAAAAAAGGGTGAAGGAAATTCTGCTTTTCGAGAAAAGATTTAAAAAAAACCAAAAAACAAACAACAAAACAAGCAATACCTCTGAACCCTCTGCCCTAGCCCCGCTGTGTAAAAGCCAGAGCAAACCGCCCTGCTGCACAGGAAACGCTGCTTCCAAGAAATCTCTAACAAGAAAAAAGGTCATTTTGCAGCCTTTCCCACCTCCCCCGAGAGCGTTTGCTGGCTGGAGCCTCCCAATCCAAACACAGAGCCGGGACACGAGCAAGACTCACCATGGCAGGAGCTGTTAATCCCGGCTTTGTTCATTGGAACCCGTGGATTAAAGGCCGAAAAAAGTGTCAGCATGACCCCCAGGCTCCTTCACGCCCTCCTCGGCCACCCGGCACTGTCCACCGGCGGCGAGAGACCTTCCCACGGGCACTCCATGGCAGAGCAGCAGCTTTCCCCCCGCAAGACCGAGCCGTGCCGAGCCGAGCCGACGTGTCCCCGCCGCCCCGGCAAACAGGACATCCCGGCGGCGCAGGGCTGAGCGCCACGGCGGGGGTGGGAGCGGCGGGGAGGGCTCCATCCGGTACCGCTCCCAGCCCCGCCGCAGCGCGGCCAGCCGCGGCTGTCCTGCCCGCCTCGGGACCCCCGTCCCGCTAGGTGAGCCGCAGCTTTCCATTCCAACCGGAGAAATTGAGAGCAAGGCGTCCCGCAGGCTCCGGGCGCTGGGAGCGGGACCGGTGGGGAGTCTGGCACTATTGAATGAAATTCCTATATTACGTGTTGTAAAACTTATTCATATCCCACAAAAATATTACATTAAAAGTATAATAAATTGCAGCAATTTAAGCACTTGGCAAGTGATTTGACTCTTTCTTTTCAATTTATAGTATCATTTCAATAGCACCTGCTTCATAGAAAGTGCGTATTACTGATACTACTCTGATGGCTTTTATAGGAACAGTATTGGAATAATTTATGCAATTGCTCTTTTTAACGAATAATTCTTTACTTCCACTTTCCCATATAGCTTCACATTTACTTTTTCAAAATCTTTTCTATTATCTTATATTATTTTTCATTGTGTTCAACAAGACAGACTGCTGGCACTGTCTGGCAGTACACTGGGATGGAGGAGAGGGATGGGCACCCCAAAACCCTCTCTCATCATCAGACATCAACTACACAAACTGTCCGTGAGCCTCAGCTGAGGCTCCTCTCGCCTGGCTGTCGGCAAAGAGCAGGAGCTGCCAGCAGGTTCTGTGTGCAAGGGATGGGAAAACTGACAGCCAAGGCTGGGCCATCATAAATTTCTCAGTCCCTCAAGATGCCAGAGAGGACTAAAAGCTCAAGAAGATGGTTCAGGGACAAGAACAGCAGTGCCTGCAATCCGAGATATCCAGACTAAATCACCCAATTCCCTAGAAATTTCCGGTCTGTGCTGAGCCCAATGTGCTCCACCTGTCCAGGGAATGCTTCTTCCCCATGCATCAGGAGTCAGCTCACCTCTCACCCCAAAGCAGAGGGGTCAGCATAGTCCAAGCAAGAAACTGTGGCTGACACAGGATTAGTCTCCACAATGAAAACCACATTCCCTGTGCCTGCGCTTCCCAAACCGGTGCTTTGGCACAAATCATGCCCAGAATGAGCTGTGAGATCGCCGGAGCTGAGCATCATCTCACCTTGCTTCTCATTCCCAGTGAGAAACACCACAGGTCTCTCATCCCTATCCAGGGATATGGCACTGGAAAACATCACCTGCCCTCAGCTCACACCTGCAGACCCAGGGTGGACCCCAAGGGGGACCCCAGCCTGTCAGACCTTGCTGTCCTGGCTGTGACAACGATGGAGGCTCAGGTAACAGGCCCAATATCATCCCAAAAACATGGGAGGATAAACCTGCACACAGGAGTGGAAACACAGCAGGAACATCAGGTTCAGGTCACTGAGTCGAACACGAGCACATGGTCTACCTCTTTCTTTGCTCCCCTTTCTCCCAACTGGAAGGAGATGTTGATGGGGTTGGAGTTGAAACTCAAGGCTTCCCACTCTTTATGGAGCTACAGGACAACGGCATTTTGAAGAAGTCTTAAAGGATGTCACAGTTTTCTAAAGAGACAAAGGAACAGTTCAAAAAAAATACAGAAGTCTCCTTGCCAGGAATGTGGGGAATGCCAGGGAATATTATAAAACAGGATGCAAAAGCTGGCCTCAAGCAATATTAGAGACTCTTGTGCTACTCTGACAGTCAAGATGCTGGATCCCAATGGAAGACCAATCATGGGAATGGCAGTCAGCTTACATGGTCCCATCCATCTGCCTCCCACCGGAGAATCCGGCACAGCCAGGTCTGTCTGTGCCCCCTCCCACAGCCAAGCCCACCCTGTGCCTGGGCATAGACCAAAATGGGGCCCTTCACATAAAAAACCAGCATTTCTGAGGAGCCAAGGCAAGCAAAGCCCTGCAGGACACAGAGGAGAGCCATGGATCAGAGAGGATCCAAGGATGCACAAAGGAATCTGGGCTGCTCTGTGGCTAAAAGACAGTCCCAAAGCCAAGACCTTTGCTGTAAGCCAGGTGGAATGCTTCCCAGACATGGTTCAAACAACTCTTCCTCAGTTTGGGTAATTAACCAAGCACTTCCCGGCCTTCTGAAGGATTTACAGGCACAGGAGCTCACACCCCAGCACAGCTATTCCAGCTCACGGGAAGTTATGACAGTGAACACACCGGGGCCAGAGTGGTGGCTGCGGACAGCAGTGCCAGGAGCAGAGGAACAGCTCCCAGGGTCAGGCCAAGGAGAAGCCCAGGGGTCAGCAGGCAGCAGGAAGCCCCAATTCCACACATCAACTGCTTGCAGTAGGAAGCAGAGGCCAGTTACGGGCAGAGCAGCACCTTTGGCAGGAACGGGCATGTTTGTTCCAGCTTCCCTTCCATGTGAAAGCCCCTCTGTAAGGAAAAAATTTGTCACAGCAAGACCCACTCGGGGTTTTCTCATCTGGGCCTGACTGCACAACAGCCTCACTGGTGCTTACAGCCGGACATGGTGAGGATGGGGCTGCTCGTGGGTGACAGATCCCCTCCTGATGTGGGCTGATGCCAGGGCTGGCAAAGGCTCCAGCCTGTGCTCAAAGCTTCCCAGGGGTGATACTAGGAACACTTTGCCCTCAAGACAGTCATTCTGGAATAGCCACTGAGATCACACAAGGATGAACCATCCAGCCAAACCCCCACCACAGTAGCTGTGCTCAGTGGGGAAGCCACCCCCGGCAGTCAGGGCTGTGTCCTTGGGAACAACACTCTAAAATACTTGTCCTTCCCCAAGCAAACATTCCACTCCAGTCCCAGCAGTGTGCAGCAGTTGCCCCACTGGTGTTTCTGAGGTAGCCTTTGCCTCAGCAAAGCTCTCCCCAAGTGCTGCTGGCTGACGTGTTTGTGGTCAATCAATCAGCTCACACCCCTCTAGAAGTTTGTCCATCTAATTTTATGACTAATTTTTGACTCACATCTGAGTTTTCAGAAAGGGACTTAAAGCCCCAGCACACTTCAGCAACCTCAGCAGCTTTGGGACAAGCAGCACCCACCCCTAGCCCCATCCAAGCCAGTCCATGCCTTGATTTGCCCAAAATCCCAGTCCCAGTGCCTGGACATGTGGTTGCTCAGCCCACACCACCTCTCTGAGCCTGGCCACACTCCACTGCCCTGCCTGGCACATGACAGGTGACACTGACCCGTGACTGTCGCGCACAAGGACTCGCTGCTCTTCCCGCTGGCTGCTCACCCAGTGTTTCATTCCCACCTGCCCACAGGACTGTGGAGCGTCACAAGGTCCCTGCAGGCTGAGAGCACCAAGCGGGGCTGCAGGAGCTGATCTTTGCCCTCCTCAGCCTCCAGAGCATTCCCAGAGAGGAGGTGGGATATGGCATCTCCTCCCTCTTCCACTGCAAAACACACCTGTTCCCATCCCCACCCAGGACCTTGGCAGAGCTGGAAATGAGCTGAAGGGGAGCAGTGCTGGAAAAACAGGGAAAGCACTGACAAAGCCACTGGTGCATCACTCTGTGCCACAATGGGCTGAGGAGCCTGGCCAAGAAACACAAACGCTTAATAATCCATGGAACCCAGTCTTACACAACATCCTCCATGCTGCCAGGAGCCCTTCACGGCTCAGTCCCTGCTCAAGGAGCAGCACGAACCACCTGAGAGCAGGTAAATCCCAGGTGAAGCAGCTGGGCAGGTGACTGGCTCTGCCAGCACAGCCAGAGAACAGCCCAAGAACAGCCAAGATCTCTGTGGGTGCTGGCAGCAAGGAGAGACTGGGATCTCAGAAGATTTGAGTTCCATTCCCAGCCAGCACTGAGCACTCAAGGGGGATATGGCCCTGCCAAGACAGATGTTCTTAACTCACAATGTTTCCTTCTGTCCTCAGAGACCACTGATAAAATATCAGTGAACCTTATCAAACACCAATCATTCAGAGTCCTGACCTTGCTACCCCTGCCTTCTCTAACCACTGTGGCCAAATAAACAGACACACAAAGACTCAGGCTCCTTCCCCAGGACCCTGCCTGGGGGACCCCAGCCCAACCCTCAAAGCAAAAATTGACACCCAAAGCAGGGAAGGAACAGGGGCTGAGGTGGGGGCAGCCACAGCACAGCAAAGTGAGTTTGCTTTGCTGAGAAGGGCAGGAAGGAAAAGCGTCAAACCACGAGCTCAGCCAAGGGTCCGGCACTGCTTCCTGCCACAGTTCTGCAGAACTTCATTAATGAGCCAACAGCTGCAGCTCCCCAACCTATAACAGCATTCACAGAAACAAAAAATCAATTAAAAAACAATCCCTGCTGCTTAAGCAGGTGGGAAGGCCATGGAGAGCAGGCAAAGAGAGGCACCCTCACAGTGTGGCTGCGGCATGGCAGCCGTGCCCAAGCTCCAGGGACAGCATGATCCCCACCACAGCTTCCTCAGTCAGAGGAAGAGATTTGGGCACACCCAGCTCCTCTCAAAGCAGGCTCTGCCGGTGAGGAAGGACGATCCACCCAAAACTTGCCAGGTCCCAGTCTGCTCCTGCTGCACCTCCCTATGCCAGGATCTCACAGCTACCCAGAGCCGGCTGGAGCTGCAGCTGCCCAACACTCACCCAAGGTCAGGCTGGCAGCGGCCGCGTGCCCAGGGGGAAGGTGAGGCACAAAACTGCAGCTCCTTCAATCCCCCACCACACTCCACACCACCACAGAGATAACAGAATCATAGTCTCAGAACTACAGGATGGTTTAGGTTGGAAGGGACCTTTCAGCTCATCCAGTTCCAACCCCTGCCATAGGCAGGGGCACCTTCCACCAGACCAGGCTACTCCAAACCTCATACAACCAGCCTTGAATTTCCAGGGATGTGGCAGCCACAGCTTCTCTAGGCAGACTGTGCCAGGGCCTCACCTCCCTTGCAGGAAAACATTTCTTCCCAGTGCCTCAGCAGCACCTGAGGGTCACTTCTGAACCCTCTCTTTGCATTTAAACACTAAAAAAAAAAAAAACCCACTCAAATCAGAATTAAAAATGTGTGCTGCTTTTTTTGTGCTAGGAACTGTCCTCATCACACCAACCAGCACCACCTCATTTTATTTACCCCCTCTTCCCTGCTTCCTGCCATGCAGACAGCATCAGTCAGACCAGTGCTACCTCTGTGCCTGGCCCAGGACACGACCCTGGTTTGCAGGTGATGTTTGCAGCCAACCGAGCCAGCATCCTGCCAGCTCACTGCCTTTAACCTGAGGCAGCCCCAGGGAGCCCCCCAGGTGCTTTCAGAGGCTGCCTGTAGAGCACCAGTGCTCCCAGTCCAGCCATTCCATGCTGGGACCACCACTCCTCCGGCTGCAGGAGCAGAGCGACACCCCAGCGTTGCCAGGGCTGGGAGCCAAGGCAAAACAATGGGAACCATTTACAGGGCAGGAAGCTGCATCTGCTGGATGAAACGCTATCTTCAAACAAGACGTGTTTGGATAACTTCAGTTTCATAACTCGCCTCTTCCGATGTTAGGAAATCAGGGTAATAAAAAGAAAACAAAATGGGGGAGAAGAGATTTGGCACGGGGAACACTGGGGAGCAGCTCGAGCCCCAGCGCTGCCTGGGGGAGCCCAGCCTGTGGCATTGGGGTCTGGCTGCAACCCCTGCCCCAGAACCAAGGTCTGATCAAATATCCTCGGGAAAGAATTAAATCTGCACTACTGACCCCACGGACACAGTGAATGTTGATGATCTGGTACATTACCACGTTGGCTTGCTTGACTTTTCAATGGCAATCAAAGCTATCCTGAGGGAAGGAAGACAGCCACACCAAGCACAGATGATACGGGGTTCAGCAGCTCTTATCTTCATCACCTTAAAGATAATGGAAGGGATGGCCTGAAAGCACCCTCGACACCCCATAGGTGCCAGCTCAGCCTCACCACAGAGGCTGCAGCACTGTGGGGCACACGTGGGACCCCGCAGGACCCCCGCTCCTCACCCTGCTGTGACAGCCGGCCCTGCCCGCGCCTCCCGCAGCTGCCACTTCCACAATTCGGGACAAGGAGCCAAAAGCTGAGGTCACCCGGCTCGGCCGCAGACCCTCCCCAGCACCCACCTCCTCTCCCCACCCTCCCCTGGCCAAATATAAACTTGCTTACAGGAAATGCCTTAAAGAAAAGGCACCTCCCTGCGTCCCGAAGAATGCCCAGAAAATAAACTGTCTCTGGACATGAAGGAAATGGCTTTTTTTTTTTTTTTTTTTAAATCACATTGCAAAGCAGCTTTAACCCCTTCAGTCCCTGCTGCAAACGCTGCCCCTGTGTGCCTCAGGCAATCTCAAGGTGTCTGGACTCTGGATTGGTGATGTGAGAGGAGCCTCTTGCCAGAGGTTATCTGTGGCATCGCCAGATCCTGAAAAAAATGCCACAAAATCCAGAATATAAATATAAACTCTCTGTCTGGCAAGGAAAGCATGGGACCTTCAAAAGGGGCTCATAGCTGGGGACCCACTCTTGATTTCACAAAAGCGCTGGCTCCGTTCCCAGAGCCACTGGGCAGAACGGGAACTTGCACAGCTGTTGGCATTGCTGGAGGTCCTGCAGCGCAGCCAGGGGGGACAGGGGGCTGCACCTGTGCTCCCCTCCCCACCCACACCCTTTCTTCAAGGGCCCTGAGTGGGGTGTGTCAGTCACCCCCCCCTCCGAGGGTCCCTCAGGGGCGTGCTGGGATCTCCGGCAGATGGAAATGTGGCTCCCAAGTTTCCTGTGGAGGGCAGGGATGGAGCACCCCGGCAGTGCAGCCCCCTGTAGCCCCCCCAGCCCCGTGCCAGCCCTGCAGCTGCTCCAGCCCAGCAGGGACACACGTGGAGGCTTAGGAAACACAAACGCTGCCTTCACACCAATGTCCTAACACAAGGCACAAGAAAGCAAAAAGAGAAGAAATACAGGAAATCCAGGACGTGGAGAGGCAGCTGCCTCAAACAGTCAGTCAAGGGCAGAGCAAAGCCAACAGCCCCATGTGGAGAGGAGAGAGCTCAATCTCCCCGGGCCCTCCACCACGGGACAGCACAATAAATAAAACAATAAATAAGCTCAGTGCCAGGGTCTGGCAGTGTTCCCGTGCACTCACAGGTCACAGCCACAGAGAGGGTGATTCCATTCTCTCTGCACAGCAGAGGACACCGAAGCAGGAGCAAGGGCACAGCCAAAGCACTCCCTGTGCCACCAGCCCCCCAGCATCCCCCTGAATGTCCCCTTAATAACCAGGCACCAGGGGCTTTCAGCCTCAGAGGCACGACGTGGTTTGATGCAATTCAGCTGCTGCTGCAAAACGCCTCCAGTGCCTGCTGTGGTTTGGAATTTCTCGGTGCAGCAGCAGCACTGGAAGAGCTGTGTGGAGGTGTGAGGCCAGGCGTGGGAAAGGGAAGCGTGGGGTCAGCTGCCACTTGGCTGGGAAACAAATGTCTGTCCAGAGCAGCAGCCAGGGATCAGGGTTCAGCAGGAGATCACCTGCCTGGAAAAGAGAGGCAATTTCTTTCTTGTCCCTGATTTTGTACTTTGTGTATGTCCATTATTTTTAGCTGAGGGAGAACCACTGTTTCCTATATCCTTGCTGCTCCTAAGAAAGCAGCACCACAGCTCCTAGGACTTAGTACCAGGAGAAATCACACAGCCACAGTCCATGCGTGGCCCCCAGTGTGTCTGTGTCCAGGAGGTTCATGCCAGTGGCTCTCCCCATGTACAGCCATCCTGGGATTTGCTCAGGAAGGTGTCTGGAGGCCATGGGGCAACCCTCTGCCTGGAAAAACAGAGCTGGAACACCAGTCCTGGCTGCCCAGACATCCTGCTGTTCCCCAATGACACTGATGAAACGAGGTCAAGTGCACTCTGCGTCACCGCTGTGGTGACGTCCCACAGCCTTGTGACACCTCTGCCCGTCCCTGCCCCGGGTCAATTCCAGTTTCAGCAGGAGTAGCAGAGGGAACCAGCCACCAGGCAACCCTCTCAAACCCCACAGAGCAAACCCCCACCTGCAGCCTCAGAACCATCCCTGCTCCCAGCCTGGCCCACTGTCCCAGCCCAGCCTGCAGCACTGGCAGCAAAGCCTCATCCTCTTCACTCCTTTTCCTTTTTTTCTTCCTTTTTCCTTTAAATGCCAGCTTTCTTGTCCTCTCCACCTGCACCTGCAGGGCAGGAAATCCCCCAGATCACCCAGGCTGAGGTACACAGGACCCCTCAGGTTCAGCACCAGGACACTCAGGGAGAAGCTGCCAGCTCCTGCTTTCACTTAAGCAAAGAGACAAAGCCTTGGCTGCAGCACCCATGGAAATCCAGATGTTCATCCCAGGACCACACCAGAAGCCAGGTGTCCCAGGACTTATCCTGGCCACCCCACCAGCCTCGCCTCCCCTGCACACCCCCAGACTTTGACACTGCACTCCTGCTGGGTGCCTCCAGAGCAATGGGACAAGAACAGGCTGAGCCCCTGGGGAAGGTCCCCTGAGCTGTTGAAGTTGTTCCCAGCACCGGCCGTTAACGTTTACTCTGCCTGTAACTGGCACGGGGTGACAAGTGCCCTGTGGTGATAAGGGCTCTGCAAACAGCCAGGCCAGCGCCCACGTGGCATGGGGACCTGTCAATGATTAACCCAGCAGCTGCAGGGGACAGCAGCAGGCTGGGGAGGTGGCCACCAATGGGTGTCACAGCACCCAGAGGCAGGGGACACATGGGGACCCACTAGGAGCCACAGCCCATGGGATCAGGGTCACACCTGCATCATCAGGCAGAGGCTGATGAGCATGGAATGGGGCAGAGTGAGGCCAGCACAACTCCACACTGACACCTTTATTATAAGTAAGTAAATAGTATTTCTGAGGGTTGCATGTTGGGGAACAGAGATTGAGAGCTGCTCGTGGGTAGGTTGGTGGTTCAGGGGACACTGAGGGTGGGGGAGTGGTGGATATTTAACGGACAACACCATGTGAGCAGCATCAGAACTTCGAGCCCTGATTGGTGGATGCAATGGACCAATCATTCGACGCCCTGGCAAAATGATTGGTCCAGGATGACCCTCAGTAAAGACCAATCAGGACCCTGAAAACCAGCCAATCAGGGAGAGGATCCTGAGCGCCCCAATCAGAAGAGAGCAGGGACTTTATTAGAGGGTCTCCGGTGAACTCCGTGTCCTAAGGAGTGTCCAGTGTTTTTACAGTGTTAAGATTTTCGGTATATGTGTCTGGCTTGTCGGGAGTGGAGCCTGATTTTATCTTGAGTTCCAGTCCTTAGTGGTTGTATAAAATAAACGAGATGCCTTTTTTTAATTCCATCCGAGTCCCGGCCTCGTTTATTAACACCTATTCTCATGCAGAACATGTAGGTCACACGCCCAATGAATCAGAAAGCAAACAGAAAAAACCCAGAAGCCAGCACCTTCCAGCACCAGAAAAGTATCCTCTTACTGGAAATGTAGTGACAGACCCTGTCTCTTTAAATCCCCACGCCCAGCCTGCAGCCTGTAAAGGTTCACATGTTCCCAAGGTGCCTCTCCGAAGGACAGGAACCGAAGGGCCACAGCAGTTCAATCATTAACCGTGAGGAGACCCCCGGCCTCGCTGGAATGTGCCGCTGCTGCCGGTCCCCTCCGAAGCTCTGCTCAAAGGTTCACTCCTCTGCCCTGGCCACCAGCACCTGGAGGCTCCAGCTGCTTTCCAGCACAGCTTTTCTCCAGTGCTAAATCCCCCCAGAACATCTCTGTCACACGTCCCAGCAGAGCTGGAACACCATGTGGAAGAAGGGAAGTTGAGAAATAAGAAACTCCAAGTTCCAGGGAGACATTCCTATGCTCAGTTCACCTGCGACATGGTTTGGGCTGTTGCTCCCTGTGGCTCCTCTTGCCTCTTGGAGTACCATTTCTGCTGCAGCAGGACCAGCATGGGCACGGCGTGGGATGGAAAGATTGGCAGAGCAACGGCATCCCAGCTTTTACAGCCCCCACACCACTTCTAAAGCTTTTTACATGCACAAAAACAGCTCAGCTTTCATCCCTGGGCTCTGGTAATCCTTGTCATCAAATCCAATGGGCAGAAAAGATGGAGCAACATTTCTGCTGTGGGGCTGGGGGGAAGAAAGGAGATCCCCGTGTTAGGGGATGCTCTGCTGGGCCAGGGAGATGAGCCCTGGCACAGAGCAGGAGTCCCACCACACCACAGGACCCCCCAGCTCCCCATGCAGCAGGGCCACAGTGACCACTCCAAAGGCATTTCCTTCCCCACAGCCCTGCTGCCAGCACGCTGCCTGAATTTGGGGATTCAACTCCCACAGACACCAAATGCAAAAGCCCTTCCAAAGCCACACTGAGGACAAAGGCAAATCCCAAACCCCTGCAACAGGCAAACTGTCTCAGGCTTTTCATGGGGTGATCACTTGAAGGAAGGAGACTTCCTTCTCTACTGGCAGTGATTTATCCTCGGCACCGCCTGCACCCTTCAGTGCCAGCCTCTTCCCAGCTTGGTCCTTCTGCCCAAAGTCATGCAGCAACCTCAGAGTGCCCTCAGGGAAAGGGCGACCTTTCGTTCCCCCACTCACTTCAATTGACTTTGAGAACCTTCAAATCTTTTTGAAATTAGTACAAAACCAAAGGGAAGTACTGACGTGCCCTTGGGCACAACCACATTTTGTTCTCTTACGAAACTGAACCGCTGGCAGCCTGTCCTGTGAACACACACTGGGGTTTGGGCATTGGAGGCAATGCAGACAAGGAATGCTCAGCGGAAGCACGGCTGGATTTATGCAGTCAGTCTTTATCAGAAAAAGATTTCTTGGAGGAAGTGCGAGCACATGGCATGAACGTGAGCTGCTCCTCAGAAGGAGCTTTGATACCTGCTCTGTGCTGGGACTTCGTGTTTTGCCACACACGGAAAATACCAACAAGCTTTTAGGATAAGGGTGGGAGCTGATTTTTCCCCTGCAAGAATGGAGGGAGACTGATGGACTTGAGTTGATCCGTGCCCCCTGCTCCTGCTGGGACACACGTGCTGAGAGTGGCAAGGGGTGGCTGCACAGCCACCTCCCCAGCTGGGCTTTGGTGAGAATGCAAACAGAAAAAGGCACAGACATTGATAACAGTTCACGTATGCAAGTGGAAAAGAGTGTGGATTTCTGCCAAAAATTCATGATATGCACTCCCAACACCCAGGGACTGTACAAAGGTCTTTAAGTAGAAGAGGCTCTACTGCCCTCGGCACACGGAGCATTTCAGATCACAAACCACAAATCCAAACGCACAAAGAGCTGGTGTTTGAGCTCGGCACGATCAAACAGCCCCTGAGGAAGCAGCCTCTCACCTTGGCAGCACGCTTCTGCAGAGCACGGCTGGGTCACAGTGTGACAAATGACACACGCACGGCAAACCCGTCCGTCCCTACCAACGACAAAGGGCTCTAAAGGAGCCAAGCTGCTGCAAACATGAGCCCATGGCACTGAAAGCCAGGACACAGCGTTCCTCCCCCATTGCAGTGAGAGGGCCTGATCTGGAGTCTCCTGACATCAGCACAGTTTCTCCAAGAATTCACTGACTCTCTGAATCAGATGGCAAATCCGTGTTTTTGCACTAATCCCAGGTAGAGGAGGTGGGGAGAAGCCCTGGGAAAACCCAGGTGGCCCAAACCCCACACCCCTCCTGAGCCCTGCCAGCAGCGTGCGGGTCAGCGTGGCCGAGCCGGGAGCTGAACATGCCGAACCCGAACCCGGCTGCTCCAGAGGCGGCAGCGGATTCTCGCCCCACACACTGCCGTGACTCAGCCCGGGAATGACAGAGGGGGATCCAGTTACTGCACGAGGTTATCAGGAGCTGCGTACCAGCTCCAAGCTTCTCATCCTCCCCGGCTGCAGCAACAGCCACCTCACCCAGGCACCGTGTCCCTTCTGACACAGACACCGGTGCCAGGGCACACACACATCCCGCCTGCTGGCATTCTGGTGCTGCTGGAGGCAGCGGGGCTGAGCAGCGTTCTCTGGAGCCACAGGTGAATCACAGAACCTCATCTGGGTTAGAAAACCCGCTGAGACCACCGAGCCCAACTGTCCCCCCAGCACTACCAAGGCCACCGCTAACCCACGTCCCCAAGGTGCCACGGCTACACAGCTGTAAAATCCCTTCAGGGACAGTGACTCCACCACTACCCTGGGCAGCCTGTGCCAGGGCTGGACAGTCCTTTCAGGGAAGAAATTGTTCCTAATACCCAACTAAATCTCCCCTGGCACAACTTGAGGCCATTGTATCTCTCCGTCACCTCCTGTCTACTTACTCCATTACACGCGATTTCAGGAAGGGATTCTGCCATGCGTGTGGAACATTCGGAGCACAGCCCAGCCCGAGCCGAGGAGCAAAGACAGCAGATTGCTGGGTGCTTCCTCCTAAAACCCAACTCCTACTCCTCCTCCTCTGCACTCCAGCCCCGCACCGAACCTCAGGTTACCGATTTACCTTCAGGCTATGCCCCGTCCAGCCGCGCTCTCGGGGGACCTGTCGAGGGAGGGTGAGGAGAGAGGGGTCTGGAGGAGGATGGAGGGCGCAGAGTTGGACCCGCGGTGCCCGGGCCGCCGCGGGCAGCGGGCGGGCTGGGGCAGTGCCAGCCGGCGCTCCGGCTGTTGTCGGTGTGAGCGCGGCCGCGGCAGGTGCGGGGCTGTGCCGCGGGGACCGCCCGGGATCCGCCCCCAGCCCCGGGATCCGCCTTCCCCTCCCAGCACCGCCCGCCCCGGGATCCGCCCGCAGCCCCCGGGACCGCCCCCGCCCGCAGCCCCCGGCCCTGGGCTGGAGGTGCGGCGGCTCCCCGGTACCGCATCGGCCGCTGCCGGGGAACGGGCTGCTGCCACAGAGGAGGGACATGGAGATGCTCCGAGGGCTGGAACCCCTCTGCCATGGAGCCCGGCGGGGAGAGCTGGGGGTGTTCACCTGGAGAGAAGAAGGAAGGCTCCAGGGAGACCTCAGAGCCCCTTACAGTGCCTAAAGAGGCTCCAAGAGAGCTTGGGACACGGGATGGAGGGACAGAACAAGGAGGAGTGGCTTCTCACTGAAAAAAAAAAGGGTTAGGTGGGATATTGCAGTGAAATTCTTCCCTGTGAGGGTGGGGAGGCCCTGGCACAGGGTGCTCAGAGAAGCTGTTGCTGCCCCATCACTGGAAGTATCCAGGGCCAGGTTGGATGGGGCTTTGGAGCAAGCTGGGATAGTGGAAGTTGTCCCTCCATGGCAGAGGTTGTAATGAGATGAACTTTAAAGTCCCTTCTCCCATAAACCATTTTGTGACTCTGTGCCACATGTGAAACCCAGCAGAACCCCAAACCCCATCCATGTCCCGCAGTGCCCCAGAACCCCGTGTCCCTCCTGCTCAGCCATCCCACTCCCTCCACTCCCAGACTGGCAGCAGCAACTGCAGGGCCTGGCCTGGCCCGTGGGACTGCAGGATGGGGACACCAACAGCTGCCACCTCCTTGCAGGGCTGAGCACCCACGGGGGATCCCTCAGGCGCCCCAGGACAATGTCTGGACACACCTGGCTGTCCCCAGCTCTCCCTGTCCGTCAGACCCAGCAGATGGAACAGGTGTGGTGGAAGCCACAGCAAGGCATTGAGAGGAGGAGTGGGGCTGCTCGCAGGGATTCGTGTCCCAAAAAACCCCCTTGCACTGCTCTGTAGTTAATATTCCATCGGCACAGAGTGAGGAGGACCTTCTTCACAGCACACACACCTCACAACCTGGCTCTGGACCACACACTCCCATCACACCAGAGGGGCACAGCCACAGGTGATTTTCAAGAGGGAAAAACAGTGCTTAATATGGACTTGAAGGTGGAATTTTTTGTGACCAATGAGAGGTGAAAGGGCTGGAGGTCAGAAAGCACCAGCCCGAGCATGGAGGAAGAGGCAGAGGAGGCAGAGGGTGAGATGGAGGCAGGCAGTGATCCAGGGTGGCATGACCAGAAAAGCAGGAGAGAGACCAGGTACGTTGCAGGGATGCCAGAAACCAGCTTTCCTCTGGAAATCACTGCTTGGAGGGATGCCCAAGCTCCCAACATGGGAGAATCAAGTTAAAAAACAGGATTTTTTCCCATTGTTTTCATAGTCTGAGAGGCACATCTCCTTCCTTCCTTCCCAAGCTCCTGACTCTCCTCCCACCAACCTCCCTCCTGCCTCTGCCCCGCCGCAGCCCCCCCTGCCCTGCCTCTCCCCACAGAGGGAAGGGACTCCAGCACGGGCTGCTCAATGCGGCTCTTGTTGGCTACAAAGTCCTCCCGCAGCTTTGTGCGTGAGAGCCCCTCACCAGCTGGACCCAAGGGGCGGGCAGGGGGTGACAGGGGGGTGACAGCAGGCAGCCGGTGCCCCTCGGGGTCAGCCCCAGCGAAGGGAGCAGCTGTTGATCTGGGGGGATCACTGGAAGGGCTTTTAAGCGAGGAGTGAAGGGTTGTGAGCACCCGCGGGCAGAGGAGGGAGCAGAGGGATCCGGGTGTCAGGACCCAGCCGAGCCTTGACCCTCACAAGTCCCAACCCCGCCAGAGTCCAGCGGCTCGTGGGGAGGGGAGAAAACGGGACAGAGGGCGAGCAAAGCCTCTGGAAACGATGGGTGCAGAGCCTGGGCGTGCTGACCGACCCCAAAGGCAGCACCCCAGGGGACAGCCGGGATGGATGTTTCACCCGGGTGGTCCCAACACGGTGACGGCCACTGGAAAAGCGCCGGGCTCAGAAGTTTCAGGCTTTTCTCTGATCGTTCCTTGCGTGAAGCAGGAACAAGGGAGGGTGTGGAGGCAGAGAGCTGGAGATCAGCGGAGATGCTGAGCTGGAAAGAGGCGACGGCGGGGGCAGCGAGGAGCGGCCGCCGCCAGCGGGGCCCGGCGCTCCCAAAGCGCGACCCCCGCAGGGCTCCCTCTGCTGCCCCCGGCACAGGAAACCCCCCAGAAGAGTCACAGCAAGGAAACGGCGGAAAGGGACAAAAAAACTACCCCGAGTCCGCGGGAAAAGCACCTTTGCTCCAGCTGGGAACCCCCCACAGAAGAGGAACCCACACACCCCCACGGACACATCCTGCACCGGCACGCCATGGCCTTTCACTGCTGCTCTTTTCCAACAACCCGAATAAACGTGGGGGGGAAAGAAAAGTTACAGTTTTCTTTCAGGTATATATTTCAGAAAGGCACCCATAGGCGATGGGGTCTGGGGCATGTGTCACACCCAGCTGCCAGGGGACTCCTGGTCTAGACACTAATGCATTATCCATGGCTCCTATTTTTCCACTGCTGTGGGTGGAGAACAGGAGAAACTTGTGTTATTTTCACACAAAGGGTGTCACTCCCTGGCAGAGCTGGCCCAGCCTGTACTGGCACCGTTGCTCACCTTGGGATGCCCCATTTATCTCTGTCCAGCCCCCCTAGTCCAGAACATTTGTTGTTTTTCCCAGTCCCCAGCCCTAAAAGCAGAACCCAGGTGCCACTGCAGCCCTTCCAACCACTGGGTACCCAGCAATCCCACAAGGAGCCCCAGGCCCACGGGGCATGCCCAGCACCCCTGAAAACAGTGAATCTTCAGCACAGAGAGCCCAGAAACCACCTTTGCCCTCGGCACCTAGGAGCTTCCAGACCACAGGGATGTTTCAGCGCTGGCCTCAGCACTGAGCCTCACACCAGCAGGACATGAGCAAACCAGCTCCAGCCTAGAGGAGCAGGATGGCTTCAATGTCCTTCATGAGAGGAAAATCAGGGGAAGGAGATCAACTGGCACACCCGAAATGGCAGCTGGAGCCGTGCTGCCAGCTGCACGAACACAGCAGGCGGGATCTCACCAGTGCCGAATTCCCCAGCTTCCAAAGGAGGAGGGCGAGAGGGAGGAAAAGAGCAGCTCAGAGACACACACAACAGCATCATTCATGGGAGCCGGGTTTGTGCAACAAGGGTCCTGTGTCTGGCTCGGAGCTCCGGGCAATTAAAACAGCAGCCACAGATCTAGGAGAAACAGCAGGAATTTATCTGAGGAATCCAGATTATGTGGCCACTGCTGAAGCAGAGCAGAAAGCCCCCAGCTCTGGAAAGGCAAAACGCTGGCAAGTGATGAGCAACCAGCTCCATTATCCAACTGTTCCTGCCTCACCCACCCGAGTCAGAGCCTCCTTTCGCCACACCGGGGGTGGGGGGGTTACTGCCACTGGTCCTGCCTCCAGACAGTCCCACCAAGGGGAGGGTGAGGACCCGGGTCCCCAGCCACACGTGGACCTGGCTGCAGCAGGCAGGGGCACAAGGGCCTCGGTGCTGCAGGGCTGCTCAGGGGACACATGGCAAGCCAGTCATGGGTGCCAAATAATAAGGGCAGTGCTTTGCAAGTCCAAGAACATGGTTTTCCATTCTGGGGCATCCTTGGAAGCTTGCATGGGGTTTACCAGCACATGTGAAAAGAGACAGGATGCTGAGCAATCTCGTGAAAATATTCCTGGCAGGGCTGGCTCCTAGGAGCAACCACAGACCCTCTGGGAGACCCCAGAGAGGCTCTGAGTGCTGTTTGCTCTCATGTGCGTGATCCCAAAACAATCTTCTGCCCCCTGCAGGACTTTGTCTCCTGATCTGAAGGGCAAACAGCTCTTGGCTACAGCTTGCCCCCTGTGCCAGCACTGAGCCGGGCAATGTCACTGCACGGGGTCCAGCAGTGGGAGAACTTTTGAGAACTCCACTTCCCCCTCACCTACAACAAATTAAACTTATGTTCTCATCCTTGAGGAATAACCCCTGTCCAATCAGCGTGTTTTGGGCCATTCCTGAAGGGATCATTTATTAGCAGAAAGAATGAGTCTCCAGGTGTGAGGTGGAATTGTTCACTAAGCATCACAGCCAATGGAGAAACCAGGCAGCAGCAATTCCTCCTTCACACAACCCAAAATAAATGGCTTTCAAGATCATTACCCACACCCTGTTATCACAGGCATCTTTACAAGCCACATCAAAACAGGTTTAGCGCTGGAGTCCCAAATGAAGAAAAACTCCTCAAGCATTTTCACAGCCTTGACAAGATGACTGATACAAGCATCATTAAAACATTATCAAATACAAAATAATGCTCTTTCTTTGATAAAAAGTGGAAGTTCTTTTCACCTGACCAACCCTCGGGTGGATGACCCGCTTTACCAGTCGGCTCAGAACAGTCCCCCGCCTCGGCTTTGGGGCCAGTATCACTCAGACACGACAGACAGCCGGGCACGGCGCAGAACACCACCAAAATCGCTCGGGCTTAGAAGGAAAGCAGAGCCCGAGCCCCTCAGCCGCGTCCCCTGCTCGCGCTCTGCCCTTTGCATCCACCGCACTGACACTCCCGGAGCCCACCCTGCGCCAGCCCCGTCCCTCGCCTCGCCGCGCAGCAAACGCGCTGTCCCCGCTCTCGGCGCTGCTCCGCACCGGGCTGCTCGCAGCCCCCGCTCCGGGCTTGCCCCCGCAGCCCCGGGCCCCGCACTCACCTGCCCGCCCGCGCCGTCCTCCCCCGCACGGAGCCGCGGCCGCGGCGCGGCGGAGCCGCAGCCCCAGGGAGCGCCCGGAGCCCCGGCGCGGAGCCGCGACCCCGGCCCCGTCCCGGCGACCCATCGCTGCTCCGGCGGGACGGGCGAGACCGGCGGCTCCTCCCCCGCCGGGATGCCGGCACGGGACCAGGGCCAGTCCCGGGGAACGCCCGCTCCCCTTCCGCCCGTTCCCCGCAGCCCCGGCGGAGCCTCCCCGGCCGCGCCTCCGGCCGCTCGCCCTGGGGGGTGCTCCCGCCCGGCGGCCCCGCTCCCCGCGCCGGGTCCCGCAGCATCCCCGGGACGATTCACCTTGAGACCGCACTCAGCCCCTTCCCCCAGGGTCGGGCATCACCAGGGGCCAAGGTGAAGGTGATGCTGAGCCACGTGTTCCACCTGCATCCTCCCAAAACTGAGTCACCCCCGCTCCGGTGCCACCCCGCGCCTGGGCGCGCTCGCTGCCGCCTCCGCTGGCGGGGGCGGGCGGATGTTCAAAGCCCTGCGGACGCGCCGGGCAGGACTCAGGGGCTCTTCATTAAGAGGAGAAGGAATTAACGTGATCAGACTGGCCTGCCAACACCTCACACTGCTTTTTCCCCGTCTGACCTCTCTGGCTTTGAAAACACTCCCGTGAGCATCACACAGCCCCAGGAGGCTCCCACAGTCCCATGCCTGCTCCTTTTGCACCAGCTTTGCCCAGAAGGACAGAGGGGCTACTTCAGGCACACGATTGCCTTCCTGTGCATGTCAAGGCAGTTTGCATGTCAAAGTTCTGACCAAAGAAAAAACATTGCCCAGCCAAACCTTTCCGACAGTTTTCAATGTATTTTCTCATGATAATTTCAGGGAAATTACCACACTCGGGACTTCCCTCTCAATCCTTTTAGTCTCATGCAAACCACCCGAGGATGCAGCTAGAAATGTACTTTCCTGCCTGCAGTTACTTTCCAGTCAGTCTCAATTGCTCCTTGCTGCCATGGGAAAAACGTGGCGACACTCCTGGCACAAGATGTCTAAAGGGGCCTTTTCCCACCTCATTCCCTGCATTTCCCGCATGTTCTGAAGCTCACCAACACAGAAAAACCTTCTCTCTTACTCAGGCTCTTCCTTTCTGGCCTTCAAAGAAAATCCCCCAACCTGTGAGCGGATCCTGCTGTCCAGAGGGGGGAATCTGTATTTTGTTAACTACAGGAAATGGGAAAACTTCCAGCCCTGGAATTAAAGCCCAGAAGGAAGGAGCTGAGCTGGGGGAGGGGGTCTCTGTCACTGCAGCAGTCATCAGGGGGTCAGAGCTGCACAAATTTTACAGGCAGAGGGATACAAGAATGAGAACTGGTGATTCACCAGCCAAGCCTGAACCCAGGAGGGCAGGGAAGAGAAAGAGGAAGGAGCAGCACAGAATCCCCTCATCACATGTCCCACCAAAACCACAAATAATCACATTCAGTTCAGCTTTTCTACTTCCCACCTCTGTGACCCACACCCAACCCCATGACTGCCTTTTCCACCGAGTAAGGGCAGCAGTTTCTCAATGAGTTCCAGAAGTCCCCAGAATAGGTCCCTGCTGCCAGGTCCAGCATCCCACTCACTCCGTGGGGCCCCTCTGATCTCCCTGGCTCTGATGCCACAGCCAGAGTGCGGTCCCCAGTGCCAAGAGCAGCAGCACTGGCCCCTGCATGCCCACACATCCCAGGACAGCCTCCCCAGCTCCTCTCCCTTCCAAACCATTCAGACAATGACAAATCCAGATCCCAGTCTCTGTTTCTCCTCCCAGTCTCAGGGAACCACACTCATGGGCTCAGGTCAGGTGAGGAACTGGAGCCTCGTGCTCAGGCCACAAACCCACCAAGTCAGTGCAGGAGAGAACAGCTCAGCTGTGACAACACATCAACAACAGCTAAATTTAGCAGGTTATTTTCAGTAATCCAGATGCTGGGTAAATACAACCTTATTATTTCATGCAGGGGCAAAAGTTCAGCCGAGTCCCTCATGCTGTTTTCCCTGTTAGTTCACCACATCCAGCAGCAGGAGCCCACCCTGAAATGCTGCAATGTCACCACTGTCTGGCTGTGCTGGCAGGAGCCACCAGCTCTGTTCCTGTCCTTTAGCAGCAAGAGGAGCCACTGCTCCATGACATGGGCAGAGCTCCTCCCAATCCCTTTTGGAGGGGCCTGGTGCTGCTGTTGGAAGGAATTTATCTGAGGATGCAGTTTTCAGGTGCATGGCCAGGCTGCGAGCCTTTCCTTTCTTCAAGCTTTTCCTTTCTGCTCAGTCCAGAACAATACATGGGAAGTGAATGCTGGAGAGGAAGCAGAGAGTTAGGAAATCCATGGAAACCCGACCCAGCTGGGATTGTTCCAGTGGTTCGGTTTGGGGCTGTGCAGGGGCTCTGTGTCCCACCCAGCTGAGGGTGCTGCCCCAGGGGACTGCAGGGTGGGCCAGGGAGGGCTCTGGCACAGGGCAGGGCAGCAGGAGGGAGAGTAGGGACAGGAGTCTGCAGGTGCTCCATGGCTGAAACATCACCTCCAAGAAGGCAGATGAAATCCAAGTTGTTTTCCACCATCACTGCTGCAGGAGCTGCCGTGGCTCCCAGGTATTTTAGTGCTGGGGTAAGAAGCCACAGTGACCTCATCCAGCCGGCATTCAGGGAAGAGAATGGGGAGCTGGGAATGGGTCTGTCCACACCTGGAAAGCAGCTCAGGGAGTTTGCCAGGTGTGCTGGGAGAGTAGCAGTGCTGAAGGGGGAAAGTCATAGGCAAGCTCTGGGAATTGATGGAAGAGACACTTTGCCGAGAGCTACTGAATAAACCAGAACCAACTCCACCCTGCCTCATGCCACCGTGTCGGGAGCTGAGGTCCTCCTGCCACCCATCCAAAGAGACTGAAAATCATCACAAGGGGAGGGAATGGTGTCCTCCAAGCCCATGGCCTGAATGGCCTCTTTGTCCAAGCATTTCTGGGGACAGTGAGTGAAGAGGACAGCAGGCACCTGCCCTGGCCCCTTCCCAGTGGAGGGCACAACTCCCCTGCAGGCTTGCTCCCTGTCCAGTGCAATCCATGGGAAAGGGAGAACTCCAGCCTGCCCCAGGCACTGTGCTGCTGCAGGTCACAGTGACACCAGGAGCTGCTACAGCCCCATCATCACATCACAGGTGACAAATCCCACAGTGAGAAACTGCAGCTGCTCAGACACGAGGCTCCCGCTCCTCCTGCCCCCAGAGCCCATGGCTGCCCAGCATCCCTCCAGCAGTCAGAGGTGGGACAGGGACATGTGACAGGCAGGTGTCAGCTGGGGTCGTGTGAGTGTCATTGAGAGACCTGGATTCTACAGGCAGTTTTAACCAAGGGGAAAACACCTGTAAACATTCTTTGCCCCAAAATCTCAGTCACACTCCATAGGAGCCTTCCCTTCCCTTTCCCTTCCACAGGGTCTTTAACTCTTTTTAACAAGCTCTTGACATTTATGTTCTTAATGTCTCCCGTGCAAGGGCCAGAGACCACCCAAGATACCTCTGGGGCTCTCTCACAAAGCACCTTTTGTTACCCAGAGCTCTCCTGTGCTCCTGGCTCTCACTGGCCAGACTCAGAGCTTGCTTCACCCTTACATGCATGAAAACACAAGGCCCTCAGTGCATCACCCTTCAGGCAGGAAACTGCCTGGAGATCCCCAGGCACATCCCATGGGCTCCCTGCATGGTGGGTTTCCCTTTTCATGGTGCCAGGGCTCCAGCCAGCAGTGTGGGGAGCCCCACTGCCCCCACCTCCAACAGCAGAGCCGCCATCCGTGGAGCGTGTCCTGAGCCCTGTGCCCAAAGCTGTGGAGCCACCCCAGCCCCATCTCCCTCCACTCCAGGGCCACCAGAGCCAAGGGCCATGGGCCATCCTGTGTAGGATGGGACAGGTTTGACTCTGGGGGTGTCACTGCACAGAGACCCCCATGGCACCAGCCAGTGGGATGATAAAAGGCGGGACCTCTACCCCCCTGCCACAGCCCCATCCCTGGTTCCTGGTCCTGCTGGCACACACACCCTCCTCCTCCTCCTCCTCCTCTTGTTCCCAGAGACCACCACCAGCCTCCCCAGCACCCACAAAGCCCCCATGGCAGGGCAGCCCCAGCCCCAGAGGTTTGAGCAGGGCAGCAGCAGCTGTGCACAATCCCCATGGATCAGCCTGCAGCTGCACTGCGAGTCCCTCCTGCCCCACAGTCATGGCTGAGACACTGCAGGCACACAAAGCCGAGGGGCTCTGAGCCAGGGGTGGCCTTCCTGCCCATGGCACTGCAGTGCCAAGGCTCTGGAGCTCCCTGTGGGATTACCTGCTCAGCACAAAGCTGCTCACCACAAAGACAAGAGGACTTGAAAAGAAACCAAGGTCCCTTTGCAAATATATTCTCTTGAAAACAACAGTTTTGGGGGAAAATCACACTGCTGGCAGAAGAACCCAGCAACAGGACATTCCTCTTCCCGTGACCTCTGCTCACCCCACAGCAAGGGGACTCCTGCCCCAAAAATCATTGCTGCAGCTTACCTGCATCTTTTTTATCTTCTAACAACGTGAATTTCTGTGAAAAGAAAGAAAGAAAGAAAAAAACAGAAATAATTTTTTTATCATTTTGATTCTCACGTTTGTGGAATGCTACCCCTCACATCTGGGCTTGGTCTCTGCTCCAGCCTCCCCTCTGCACAGAGGTGACCTGAGACCAGCAGCGCTGATCCAGAGCTGGGACCAGCAATGTTGCTCCAGCCACAGGACAAGCAGGGCACTGGCAAAGGCTTCTCCCAAGGCCATCAGCCCCACCGGTTTTAAAACACCATTGCCAGTCCAAAGGGCCCTGAGCACAAACATGGTGTGCCCAGCACGCACCCACCACCCCAGCTCCCGAGGGAAGCCACGAGAAATGGGATTCACAGCAGCACAGCCTGGGCAGCACTTGGGAGACAGCAGCAATTTCAGCAATTTCAGCAATTTGCAGACGTGGAGGAGTAGCAGAAGGTCCCCATTCCTGATCCCGAGGTGAGTGCAGGGCCCAGGACACTCCCCAGTCTCTCTCTGGGTGCAGACGAGCCCTTCCAGCACCACCACCCTACAAACGGGCCAGAGGTGCCGGCGGGATCACTGCAGGAATGCGCCGCGCTGCTGAGCCGGACTTTCCCACGGACCCCCGGGACCCCTCTTCCTGCCAGGGCAGCAGGCTGAGGATGACCCAGGGAAGAGAGGCTTAACCATGTCCCTGCTGCTGTGCTTCCCGCAGCACTGCCTGCTGCCCATGAGGGCTGCCATCACCAGGGCTGGAGTCATCACTTCGACCTCACAGCATGGCCACGTCCACAGGGGAGGTCACCCAGCTCCTCTGGATCCTTTGGCATTGCCCAGTCTGTTCCCACACCTTCCTTTTCCCATGAAATCTTCCACCAGCCATAGATCCACCTCACTGAACCTGGAAAGCTTTAATCCCACAGACAGAGCCCAGCACATTTCTCCCTGTTCAAGAAATTCCTCAGCAAGGAAGGTGAGAATTCCTCGCCTGTTGGTGGTGAGCAGCTGAGCAGCACTGGCATGGGGATGAGAGCAAAGCAGGCTGAAGCAGAAGCCTCACCCCTACAGGAGGCCATTGGTGTCCACTAATGGCAACCAGGAGGGTGGTGCCCTGTCCAGCTGGGCCACCAGACCCCATGTTGGGCCAAAGAGATGGGCTGAAGCCAGTGGACTGCTGGGTGCTTCCAAGGAGGCTGAAACCCATGGGCACCAGAGTCTGTGCAGGCCAGGCTGGAGCCATCCCAACTGCAGCTCTGCCAGTGGCATTGCAGGACCTGGTGTCCATGTCAGTGCCACCAGCAGGATGATGGCAATGCCAACATGCAGCACGCAGGGTTAATGAGGACAGCTAAGCTCTCCAGAGACAGCGGGGACGAGACAGCAGGGACAAGACAGCCACTAATATTACCAATGAATTTCACAAATGTCATTTTTAGACTCAACTATTTTAAGCATTGCACTGAAAGCCCGGGGGACAGCGTGCATTCCACATCCATTTCACCACAGCAGATCCACTCGCCCAGCACAGCCTGGTGTACAGCACTGTCTGAAAAGTGGATTTTACCACTTTTCTCAATATGAAACTCCTGAAATTCACACTAACTATAACTCCACAATCTCCCCAGCTCACCCCCACTGTAAGGCTGGGACACAATGAACCAACAGTGATCAGGAGCAGGCTGGGAGAGTCATTTGTTATTAAGGTTACAGATGAAGAATTAAACCCTAATGAAAAACCTCAGATGCTACGCCATGAGATCTGCTGCTGCAGGAAATGAAAAACTGGGGGCCCTTGGCCTTGCTGCTCCTTTGTCATCCTGCTCAAAGCTGCCCTGAACCTCCCCAGCCACACCACGGGTGACCTGAGCCTCTAGGTTCAGAAGGGTGTCCCAGCCCGGCTGCACCACGCAAGCAGGCACGGCAGGACCCTCTTGGCATGTGCTGAGCACCTCGGGGGGCTGAGGGTGCACACAGACACACAAATACACAGACACACAGACGCACGGACACACAGACACACACAGACACACAGACACACAGACACACACAGACGCACGGACACACAGACACACAGACACACAGACACAGAGCCCAGAGCCCAGAGCAGCGCTCCCTGGGCACAGCTCCCTGCCCGTCCGGGGCTGCCACTGCCGGGACACGGTGACCCAGTAAAGGGCAGCGGGCGAGCTTACGGCACAGGGACCAGCGCACCTACGCGTGGCTCAGCCAAAATTAAAACCTCTCACATGCACGTGGGGCGCGGGCACGACACCCCCAGAGCAGACGTCGACACCGTGAGCAAGCTGAGCCCCGCCGGGGCCGCGTCCCCAGCGCCCCTTCCAGAGGCTCCTGAAACCGGAGAGTGTCAGGGACGGACACCGTGGAGCAGCGCTCCCTTACCTTGGCTCTTTTGAAGCAAGCCCAGAAGAAATCCAGCAATGGCATGATGTGCGGGGCGGGGGCCCGGCAGACCCCCCTAGACCGCGGCGCTGCCCCCGGCGGCGGGGAGAGCCCCCCGGGGCACCCCCATGGCAGCGCTGCGGCGGCGGAGCCGGGCACAGCCCAGTGCGGGCAGCGGCGGCCGGCGCGGAGGGAGGAGCGGGAGGCAGCGGCGGAGGCGGGCCAGCATTCAAACCCTGCACCGTTATTCAGTTGGTTGGGAACGGGCTTGGACGCGATTGAAATTCCCTGAAGACTGCGAGTTTTAAACAGCTCCAGGTTTTCCTTCCTGCCTGGAACGCACCGAGCTGCTCCCCATTCCCAGGCAGTGGGAAGGGGCGAGGGGTGACTGACACTGCAGAGCAGGAGAAGGGGGATTTGGGCTGTCAAAAGCGCATGTAGGACGTTAGAAATCCAAACCCTGGACGATTCAGATTGTCACTCCATCCGTGCCTGAGCTGGCTGGCAGCTCCTGGCACTCTCCTCTGCGAGGCACAAAGTGTACCCAGCCCTGGTGCCATCCCTGGTGCTCAGGTACTGCTGCCTCACCACGGACACAGCAGACACCCCTATCACAGAGCAGGGGCACCCAGGGCCAGCCTGCTGGTGGCAACCCAGCAGGGCAAACAACACAGGGGAGTCACCTCAGCCACCAAATACAGCGGAGCCCTTCGCTCCAGCTGTCCACAGCTCCTTATCTGCCTTCTGCAAACATCATTCGTTCACAAGCGCCACAATAAAAGGTCACATCACATTTTTGCCAGCCCCCCCCCCTCCCGGCCAGGATTCTTCCTGCAAGCACATAAGAACACCCCACAAATTGGTGATTTGTGTCAGCAGTTTGGAAGGAGCAAGGGCAAGCAGATCCACAGTGATGCCTGGGCTCAGCCCTGCTCCCACAGGACCCTTGGTGGCTGTCACCCACCCTGGACTGGCATCAGGCTCTGCAGTGGCATCACTGCTGCCCACTGGCTGGTGTCAGCTCCACTCCAATGGGACCTGCAGGCAGGAACACGAGCCAGAGCACAATGGTTCTGCTCAGGATGTGACATGTCTGTACCCAACCCCCAGCAGCTGGTGGCTGTGTGGCAGCTGTGTCCAGTGCCACGTGTCAGGGCAGGCCAGGATGGGGTGCATAAGGATAAGGGGGATAAGGCAAGGACAAAAAAGCACGGAAGGCCATGGCACAGCCGAGCTGGAGCAGATGCACCAGCCTGGAGAGGATGGCATGAGGCACTGCCTGCATCCAGCATCCAGCAGACCTGACCAGCACCAGGGCAGCAGTGCCCTGGTGGCAGTGGCACAGCTCTGCCATGGCCCAGCACAGCCCCGCCATGGCCCCAGCAGCAGCTCACAGGCAGCATCAGCCCCGGCGCCAGCTCCAGCTGCCTCCTTCCATCTCCCCCTCACTCATTCCTCAGGGCTCTGGCAGAGCTCCCGGCCTTGGCACCAGCTGCAGCTCCTCACCCTGTCCCCTGCATTACTGGTGTTACTGGGCCAGTGCAGCAGGGCTGGGGACACCGAGGCACAGCACAAGCTTTGTACATAAATCCCTTTTCTCCTCCCTTAAAAACCCACGGCTGGGAAGACAGTCTCACCTCTATGGCACGTTGCCCACCAGGGTCACTTCTATCAAGGGTTTTCCCCACAGGATTTAAAGCCGGGTACTGCTTAAACCCAAACAGGATTTAAAGTCCAACAGCCTCCCACCCTCCATAACTCACCCACTGCTGCCTCAAGGGCTGCAGGTTTTACCCCAAGGACTTGCAGAAAGTCCCCTGCAGGGATGAAGGCAGCTGGGACACTGCTCACTGCCAGACATCCCCATTCATGCTGTCATCCCCATGGGCACTGCTGTCACAGGGCTGAGGCTGCCAGGGGACCTCCACTGCAGCCAGGACATGGAAGGGCACTGCCGTGAAAGGCTCTGCCATCCAGGCATCTCTCCCTGTCATTCCAGAGAGTCCAAGGAGACTCTTCAATGATTCTACAGGCTCTGGGACATCTGGGCCTGGGCTGGGGCTGAAGGCAGCCCTCATCGAGGGACTGTCCCTTCAGAGAGAGTGGCACTGCCAGGCTTGGTGGCACTGAGCTCCTGTTCCCATCAGGGGCTCACCCTTCAGCACTGTGCGTTGTTCTGGAGCAGGACAGGCCCTGCTGCTTCAGCCATAACCCTGCCAGGACCCAGAGAATTGACCCTGCTCACTCCAGTGCCATCAGGTCCTGCTCCCACTTCCTCCAAAAGCAAAAAAAAGCCAAGCTAGCACAAATAGAAGCAGGCTGTCTCCTTCCCAGGCCCGAGAGACAAACCACAGCGGTTTCTGCATACTTGTGTAGCTTCTTCCTACCCGGTCATCCCAAAAGCATTCCAGTAATGCTACATCTTGGATCCTTCCTCAGCGTGCCAGGACACTACCCTCGGCAGGAATAGCTCCTGGGGGCTGTATCCCAGGGGAACAGGCAGGAGCTGTGCACACCAAATGGATATTTCTGCTGAGTGGCACAGGGACACAAACCCCGCTGCTGCATTTGGCTCTTCCCAAAATTCCTAATGTACCCACTCCACAGACAAGCTTGTAGGACAAGCAAAAGCAATATCCTTTCATTCTATAAATAAATATGTGTGTGTGTGTGACTGTCCTACTCAGACACACATGAAAACTCACTTTACACTGGAGTTAATTTTGAGAAGCTGATTCTAAGGAAAATGCTACTCTGTACTAAGAGCTCTCTGCTGCTGCTCACAGTGCCCAGAGGCTGTGACAGACACCAGGATGTCACCAGCCAGCCCCAGCACTGCCACACACACCCCGTGTTCTCCGAAAGTCACGGGATAGGGCCGGTATTTTGGAGGACAGGTACAGCCTCTTCTCACAACAAATCATTCCCTGGAGGATCCCGTGTCCCCGCGGCCGGAGCTATTTCTGTGTACTGATGAGCTATTGCTGTCCCGGCTGTTGCCGGGATCAGTGACAGCTCAGGCTGGTGGCAGCCGGGCCGTGTCCCCGCAGCCACGGAAGGCCCCGCTGTCACCTCGGGAGCCGTGGGGTGTGAGCGGGGGGCTCCCCTCGGCCAGCCGAGCCCCGAGCCGGCGGCACACGGGGATTTTCCACTTTCCGCCGTGCACAGGCATTTCCCGAGGCTGGGAAGGGCGCAGCTCCCGCCGCGCTGGCGTTTCCCCATTAGCATAGCGGGAACAGGGACCCTTTTATTCTCCCGACGCCGGACACGGGGCGGGTGCTGGCGGTGCTGGGGCTGCGACACCACGAGGGACGGGGGGAGGGAGAACACGAGGAACCTGCAGCTCCCGGGGCAGCAGGGGAGACGTAGAGAGGACAAGGACAGGGCTGAACCCCCCTCCGTGCGCCCCCGAACGAGGGGCTGCGAGGCTTTGCCCGGGAAGGGCCAGCACACTTAAAAGAGCACTTAAAAGAGCCCCATGGAACCCCACAGCTCCCCAGGGCTGGGGCTCCACTGTGGGGCCACCCCTGCTCAGACCTCGGTGCCACCTGGTCTCTGCTGCCACCAAAGAGGCACTACCACGACCAGACCACAAGAAGCCAGCTGAGAGATGTGAATGCCCAAGGGCAGCAGAAGACTCTCCCCAGCTCCCCGCAGTCCCACAGCTGCCCCATGCCACCAGTGAGCCCCCTGCTCACTTGCCACGACTGCTCCTCTATCAAAAAGTTCCTCATTTAAAATAATCCCGATGTGCTCCGGTCTCCAATGGCTGCCTGCGAGGGTGCAGGACACACGGAGCTGTCAGGATTGCCACTCAAGCCACAGGCTGCACCGCAGCTCCAGCGCGGAAGGAAAGCTTCTCTCTGGGATGGACAATTAGGCAATTACTTAATCCCCACGTGCAGCTCCTGCAGCCAAAGGAGGCGCTCGGGTGAGCAGGGCAGTACCCCAGAGAGCCTCCTGGGGCCAAAGGCATCCATCCCCCATCCCACAGGGATGGAACAGCCAGCTCGTCCCATGGCATCCCCACAGAATGTCCCTTCCCGAGGGCTGAGGCAGCACAGTGGGATGTCCCCTCTCCCAGCACTGGTGGCCCTTGTGTCCTGCTGAAGTTTCACCCTCCAAAGCCAGTGACACTTTTGCTTAGCCCAGATGTGCGCTGGGCTCCCAGAGACAAGCCAAGGGCTTGTGGCCTCAGCCGGGGCTGCAGGAAGCTCCCTGCGCTCCCTGTCCCCAGAGGGGTCCTGGCACAGACAGGTCTGTGCGTTTCCCCACACAGGATGCTCCAGTTTGCAAACACCAGTGAGAGAATTCACAAACACCGACTGATTTAGCACACACACAAAACCAAACAAACTTTGCAGCTGACTAATCCTCACAGACTGGCAAAACCTCACAGTTTCCCTGAAAAAAAAAACAGTCCATGATAGTTTTGGGGAATTTCTGCTGCACCAGCTGGGGGGTGCTCCTGCCCCAATTCCTAGAGCCAAAAAGCTTGGGGAGTTCAACAGGGGCCCGGGGCTGTGCTCAGAAAGGGGCTATTTAAATGCACTTAAAAGAGCATAACTGATCTGGGGATATTTTTGAGATACTACAGACAAGATGCACAAATTACAAGTAGACACAAGTGATACAGAAGGAAACTGAGGTTTTTTGCGAGCTGTATTCCCATTCAATTTTAATTCAATTTGTATTAAGGCACCCAAGAGTTACAGTCTGGGGGCATCTGCAGAGACTCCTATGCAGGACAGGACTCCAGCAAAAACTTGCTGCTACTGCTCTCTAGCTCTCTTCAAGACGCCTTTGTGAAAACAAGAAACATAAATCAGGCTGCATTTTTAAGTACAAAAGGGGACATAAGCAGAATGCTCACCAGGCAGTTTTTCCTACCCCCTGGGAATAGCACTGAGCTGCTGGAGCCTGGCTGGGACATTAATCCTGGGACATTAATCCCCTGCCCCCAAGGCAGGCACCAGAGCAGCCCAAGGAATTGCAGCAGCTCTTATTATTAGCTGGAGCAGGGAGGCTCCCGTGGCGAAACGCCCGAGCACGGCACGGGGCGGGCTGGCAGCACTCGTGTGTACTCACACTCACACTCACCCCTGGTACCTGCCACTGGCAGCACACTCAGCAGCTAAAAAACAACCACAGGCGACAGGGACACCTCCTCCTCTGGCTGGCACGATGAAATGCCATTTCATAAACTGCATCTGAGCTGCTTGGGTATTTTTGCACATAGTTCTGGTGACAGCTGCTGTCTGGGGAGGATCCCAGCCCTAATTCTGGCCAAGGGTTGGGATTAACTGCCAGGACAGAGGAATCTTGTCAGGTGCAGTGCTGGCTCCTTGTGAGGGCAGGTGTCTGCAAGTTTGAATTCACACCAGCCTCCTCTCACTCGTGGAGCGTTGGGCCATTCAGGTACCAACTTTCCCACACCCAAACCCAGAGGTAAACCCTGTCCAGTGCAGCTTCTTGGGCAGAACTGGGGACATGGCATCAGGACTGCAACACAGATGGGAGATCTGACAACTCCTGGGTGCCAACACCAGATACCAACTCCTGATAGCTCCAAGCATGCAGCCCCAAAGCAGGTGGGAGCACGGAGGTGAGAGGATCCAGGTGTTTTTGCAAGCCCACCAGTGCTCAGTTTGTCACACTCCAGCACTCTGGGGTCTCTGGAGGATTGCCACCATGACCCACTGGCTCCACCACAGTGCAGAGACCAGTGGTAGGAGACCCTCCCCAGATGCCCTCAGGAGCCTGGGGTTGCTGTCAAACCCCAGCAGAGCCAGGCTGGTCTTGTGGGCACCCCGAGAGCAGAGCACTGCAAAGCTGAGGGGGCTGGGCACAGGCAGGCAGCAGCAGTGTGAGCTGGCAGGGACATTGTGCTCCTCCCTGTCAGGAGCATCAGAGCAGGATTTAGAGCAAACAGCATCAGGCACATCTTCCCTTGACACCTTTTCAGTCAAAACCACTGCCCAAAGATGGCCTTTCCTTCAGGCATGGACAAGGAGAGACATTCCATGCTCAGGGACACCAAGTGCCCATCCCGTGCCCATTCCGTGCTCCCAGGCACCGCACCCCAGGATATTTCCAGGCTGGACAGGAGCCACGTGCCACTGCCAGCCTCCTTTGGGGATGTCAGGAAAGGCTTTGAGGCAGCTTCAGAAAACCCTTTATGCCAACCCTCACACACACAAAGCCCCATTATGTGACAGCGAATTCTTTTCGCCCCCCGCGGCCACGGGGGCTGCCAGGCTTGTCCTGGAGAGGGATCCTGCTCCCAGCCCCATGCCACAGGGCTGAGCTGCAGCCACATGCCTCCCCACTCCAAAGGGAATCAGGAGGTAGAAGAGGCTTTTCAGGCACAGATCCTGGCTGCAGGCAGAATGCAGAGCAGGCTGTCCCCACACCCTGTGCTGGGCTGTCTCAGGCTTCTGTTCCTGCTGCTGGGAAGAATTCCAAAGCCTTGAGAAAGAAGAGGCAGCAGCCCCTGCCCAGACCTCAGCCCCGTGGGTTTTGTTAAGGGAGGGCTGAGTTACGGAGAGAGGAAGGATTTAAATCAGTGCCCAGGATAAATAATTGCTCGTTCTGTTTATGATCCTGAGACAGTGACACAAAACACCAGAAGAAGACTTGAAAATAACCAGAAAACACATTCCTCGTTAAATCCAGCAGTTCTTGCTGAGCTCTGAAATTCACCCTTTGCCTTTCTCCTGTAGATCTCAATGAGCTTATCAGGCTCCTGGCTTGCAGCAGTAGCTGTGGGAGGCGTGAGAACAGAGATAGGGATGGGGAAGCATCAGGAGAACATCCATGGGGACCAGGCTGCTCCAATGGCTCCACCGGCCCCCACAGCTACTCTGCTCCAAGGGCTCCGGAGCCTGGAGCTCTCTGCAACCAAAATAACCAGGACCAGATGTTTCCAGGGCCACTATGCTCACACAAGTTTCTTGTAAGCACAGGGACTCAGAGGGGTGCAGAGGTGTCATTGGCACCTGACAGACAAACAGGTTGCACAAGGAGCACAGACACTGCAGTGAGGGAGCCCAGCCAGGAGCCTGTGGGCCCATGGGCACAGGAGGAGCTGAGAGAAAAGCCAACAATGCCGTAACCAAACACAGAGGAGAACAGCCTGTGCCAATTCCCTTGGCCAGGGAGGCTTGTCCTCCCTGCAGGGCCTTGGGGGAACACCTTCTGCCCTCAACCCCTGATATAATCCCTGCTCTGCTTGGCCACCACCCCAGGATGAACAGAAATCCTGTTCTTACTTGGGTAGAAACTTCTCAGGGTAGTAAGATCAACTTAAAGTGTATGAAGGCAACTTAACACACTGGATTTGAACTGCACATCACCAGCCTGAAGCAGGAGTTTAGAGTAAAAGAGAAGACAAATCATCTGTGTCTGCCAGAGCATCCCAACCTCAGGATCAGCTGGGAACCTCTAGCGAGCAGAGAATGGGGCACAGGGAACAGGCAGCCACAGCCACCATGTGGAACACTTACCAGCTGTCCAGGACACGTCTTCACTTCTCCAGGAGACACAGAGAAGGCATTAACCTCATCTTCCTTGCAGTCTAGGGCTCTCCCCTGGTCTGCCCCGAGCAGCCCCACCTGATCTGTTTTATTGTGCCTGAGCATGTATCCAGGCTTTGTCCGGGAATGTTTATCAAAGGGCAACGCTTCACTGCTGCTGAAAGATTCATTGTGGCCTGTAGCATCCCCACTGTGCTCTCCAGGGCTCTGTGGGAGGCTGATAAATCTTGATCGGTGCCTCCTGGTTCTCCTGGGAAAAGATCCCCAGAGGGTCAGCAAGGATTTGTCGTGGATCAGCTCATATCCAGGCTCATCCTCAGGACTGCACACGCTGCTCCTCAGACAGAGGAAGCCATAGACATCTTCCTGTTCTTCAGCTGATGAGGAAGAGCGTGGGGTTGGGGGCTCATCCTGCTGACCTGGAGACTCTGATGTCTTTGCTTGGTGCTCAGCGCTCCTTGGCTCCATCACCCATGGATGGGGCCCTCACCACCACTGGCAAAGCTGGCAATGCAAAACGGTAACTCATTAGCAAGAACCACGCAGGAGACAATGTTTATTTCACTTTTCCCCATTTTCCTTTCCATCCCATTTGATTAGAAAGGGGTGTTATGGTCCTTACTCTTGGAACCTCCATGCTCTCCTCACCAGAGCATGCAGACCCACAGTTACAACTTGACCAGCTGGGTTTGTATTCTTCATTTCTCTCTTAAAATACCAAACTCCCTCTATACTTTCAGAGGAGGGTGTGCTTCACATTGTGCACTTTTCACTGCTGGCAATGCAGCCCTGGGGAAAGAGCGGGGACTGGAGGGGGCTCGTTGGGATGGATTTCAGGTGCTGTCTGAAGTGTGTTTCAGGCTCCTGGGAGGAGATGGGGCCACGACTTCTGCATAGGCAGGGGAAGTTTGGCTGAGGCAGGGAATTGCTCCATCTCCTCCCACCCAGGCACAGCGGGGAAGAACAGAGTTTCCAGGTGGCAGGACCCTGCCTGCCCACGTGCCCCACTGTCCCCAAGGCTCTGATGATGCTCCCGTGCTTCCATCAGCAGCACAAACAGCAGGTGCTCAGACGCAGAGGGCTCAGAGCACAGATATGATGAGGTACCAGACATGGGGAAGCTGTGGCACTCCAGAAAACTTGCCCTATTCCCTTCCCTGAAACGTGGGCAGAGGGGACAAGGTTCAGGGAAGGTAACTGGAGCAGAAACACCAAACCTGTCCTTCCCACATCAGGAAGTGCACTTATTATTGGCTTTTATTCCAACTAGGATTCAGAATAAATAGAGCAAACCTTCACTCTTGCCTCTCAGAGACCCTGAGCCCCCCAGCACAGGCATTGCCCCCTGACAAGGTGACAGCAGAGCAATGCAGGGACCCTTGTGTCTGTCCCCACAGCTGCCCCTGGTGCTGGGCTGTCACACCTGTCCTTGGTGACGCTGTCCCCAACATCTCCACTGAGGAACTCTCCATGCTGGACACAGTCTGTCCCATCTCACCCGTCACTGCCCTTGCATTGAGTACCTGCAGTGTGGAGATTCAGCAGCCTCCAGCCTGACTTCCAGCTCCTGCAGCCATGTCACCTGGTTTCTCTGCCAGCAGTCAAAGGTCAGAATCAGGTTCACAGTCCCAGCTGTCAACAGTTGCACTGTAAGGGTTACTTCCTGATTTTACTGGGAAAATCCTTCCTTCCACTGTCACCTGTCCCATTCATTTGCCCTGGGGTACAATTCAGCATGCAGAATATTTGCCTTACAAGATCCGATTGGGGGACAAAAATGCTAAATTCGAGCTTCATCCAAACAAAGTGTAACTACAAAGCCCAGAGCTGCACTTGGTAACACCTCTTTGGAGCAGAACAGTTACATTTCTAGGGCTGGTAAATTGTCTTTTTTTTCCTTTTTTTTTCTTTTTTTCTTCTTCTTTTTTTTTTTTTTTTTTTTTTTTTTTAATGCCCCTTGTTGAATTAAAGTGTCTTCTTGCCCTGAGCAGGCAGGAACCCCGCAGCAGGGCCAGGTGAGGCACCACAGCCCGAGCTGGTGGCGGCTGAGCCTGGCAGGTCACACTTCACCTCCCGGGGCTGCCTGCGAGCCCCGGCTGGCTGCGGGACCGCGGCTGTGCTTCCCAGAACCGCGGGGAGGTCACAACTGAGCTCCAAAACGCTGCCAGGAATGGCGCGGTCCTGCCGCCCTCTGGTGACCACAGGGCCACGGTGGCTTTCCCCAGCCCCGCAGCCCATGCTTGGCACAGGAGCAGTGTGTCCCTGCTGCCACCAGCTCCCTAGCCAGGATGGGTGGATGGATGTCGTGTCATGGATGTCCTCATTGTCAGCCCGCAGCACAGCGCGAGAACATGGACAAACTCCTTGTTGGCCACTGCCTCAGATTGTGCTGTGGCTCAGGGTTGGGTTTAATTGCCATTGGTTCATTAGCCAGTCAAGGATGGGCCCTAATACCCATTCACTCATCAGGCCCCTTCCTACCAGGTTTCTGCTCCCCCATTGCCTGTGCCTCGTTCAGCCCCACAGGTGACTCCTGGCCAGCACCACTGAGGCACACGCAGGTCCCTTGGTGGCTCCTGAGACGTCCTGGCCCTGAAGCCACTGGAACCCTGATTTTGGGGTACACCAGCACCACTGCTCCTTCCCCGAGCAGCCTGTGAGCACCAGCAGGATCTGAGCCTGGCCAGGGGGATGTCCCAGCTCAGCATCAGGGGCTCTGGCACGTGTGGCCCACGTGTCCTGCTCTCTGTGTGGGGCCAGGGGACACAAGGGTAGGGACTGGGGAGCTTCCCCCTCCTGCCCCAGCCAGGCCAGGGGAGCTCCTGGTACTGCAGGGGCCACTGGTACAGAGAGCACAGAGCTTCCATCCACACGTCACGTTGCCCACATTGTGACTTTCTGCCTGTTTTGAATTTTTCAAGTTAAAACAAATAAATTCTTTTCCTTTTTATTGGTATTAAATAGATAAAAATTAAAATAAAAATTAAACAAGTACAACAACTTCTGCTGATAAACAGTATTAAAAAAAAAAAAAAAACCAGTAGGAAAGAAAGCCCGGTTTGTGCATTGGAACATCAGCCATTCCTCTGCAGAGCAATTCAAACACTCCATTATAGGCAACACAGCTGCTTCTCCTTGCTGCCCATCCCCAGCAGCTTTAAACAAGAAGGAAAGGCCTTTCCCCTTGGACAGCACAACAGTTCTTACCACAGACATTTCCAGCACAAATTAAACCTCTCTGTTGTGGTGACAGGGATGACTCCCCTGCAGGGCCCTTGTGAGGGATGTGCTGCACACCTGGCTGGACAGGATGAGGGACATTCAGGGAGCACTCAGCACTCACAGGTGACACCAGCACTTTGAGGGACTATCAGTCAGCTGCATTAATTCTAGGTGTCTGCAAATACCAAACAAGCTAGAGGCGTTTTGTTTCCCTGAACCAAAATCGTTTTGTTGTTTTTAATGTAACCCTGTCCCTCTCACTGAGGGGATGACTGGTTCTGTCTCAGCAGGGGCTCTGCAGGACCTCCAGGGGTGGCTGTGGAACAAACCCCAGTTTGGGCTTTTTGACTTTCTGAAGTCATGAAAAAAATTTCAAAATATTACTGGATCGATTAAATGCTACTCCAATTATCCTTCAGATAGAACAGCAGCTGAAGTCACAAGACCCAGAGAATCCAAGAATTTCTTCGGAAGTGTGGTTAAATTCTTGTAGGACAGAAAGATTTGGCTCAAGGAATCCCACCATAGCCCAACAGCTTTACCATCCACTTCCCTTGAATGCTTCTTTTCAGCTTCAAAAAGCTGAACTAACATTTAAATGAAAGAAAAACTGCACACTTAAAAGAAAAACCACATTCCATACCAGCAATAATTTAATGGAAGCTTAAAAATTCCCCTTTCCATGGTTCCCATGTCTACAAACCACCACAGCTCCCCTCCAGCCTCTTGGTGCCACAGCCAGGCCCTGCCACACACAGCAGCTCATTATCCACAAATGCAAAAATGCACTTTTAATCTGAAATTCAGCAATTTCCATCCCAACTCCCACCCACTGCCAGTGTTTACAGCAGACTGCTCTTGCACATGTAACTAGAAATTAAGCACATTCACACCTCAGCAGAACCCACAGACCTCAGTTTCAGTCTGCACAAAAGTAGGAAAAAGGACATTTTACAGCAGCTTTTTCACCCCAGATATTTCATGGATTGCTGACTGAGAACAGACAACAGGAATAATTTCTGTAGTTTCCAAAAGCAAATCCCAGCTCCCAGTGTCTGTGCCAAAAGACACCAGATTCCTGCACACCTGTACCCAGGAGAGGTACACAATGAACCTGCAGTAACTGGAGGGAGCCCTCTCCATTTCATTAAAGTATTAAGCAAAATTAAAACTCCACAAAACAACCCACAGAACAGTGTCTGACATTTCATGGGAAGTACAAGGGAACAAAATGCACATTTGCAAACACTGCTGTCCCTGTGAACAACCAAAGGAACAGTCAAAGAGAAGCAGGTGAGAGCAGAATTCACATCCTGCTTTCAACACCTCTCGTACCATTTATTTCCCTTCCTTCAAGCTGTTTTAACACTTTGGGCCCCAAGCCCTGGTATGGTTTTTCAGACCCAAACAGCCTGTGCAGCAAAACCTCAACCTCCTGCACAGAAACCCTTGTTTTTATCATACATACACATTCATGGTACTTTCCAAGGAATTTTCACTTCCCAAATGCAGAGTGAGAGCCCAGTCCCTGCTACAAAGCAGTCTCAGCATTTCTGCAGGACTCTGAACTTTGCTCCCTGTGGTCACAAGTCTCTAACTTGCAGTAAGACCAGTCCCCTCATGGGTGAAGGCACCAAGCTGGAACCCTCTTTTCTGCCACGTGAAGGGATGGACACACACAATGCACGAATATGGGCAAAGGCAACTCCCTGCCACCAGTTCCAATTCCCTGCAAGGGGATCCAACAGAGTTTTAACTAAATTCTCCTTTCCTGGGAAAGCCCCAGTCTCTCAGTGCCCTGGGTGTGAATCCCACCACTCTACAAAGGAATGAAAAGGAGTCAGACACATCTCTTTTCCTCTCCACACATCATTACAGTGAAGTCCTATGGTTTGATAAGGCATTTTTTTCTGCAGTGAGAATCCAAGCACAGGCAGGAAATCTGCCAAGTCGTGAGAACTTCATCTCCCAACAGCTTGAAAATCCAGGATCTCCCGCTCTCTCCTCAGATGGAACAATCCCTGTCCCAGTACAGAACAGGGCTAAATAAACCCCTCAGCAGCTGGACCTCAGTATCTTTCACAAAGAGGGACACACAAATGAGCACTTTTTGCAGCTCTCTGGCTTTATCCCACAACCTGCCTTTTTACAGTATCCCTATATATAAATTAGAAAGAGATAAAGCCAAGGATTCACTGCAGCGTCCATGAAAAAGTCCAGTCCATGTACCAGTCCCTCAGGATGGTGCTCACTGGGGGGTGAAGGTCAGGATCATCCAGCTGATGACAAAGTAGAAGAGGAAGATGGGGTACACGACCAGCGCCTTGCGGTTGGGGGGCTGGCTGTCCGCCAGGAACGCCGTGGATGCTGCAGAGACACAGAACACGTGGAACAGATGCAGCAGAACCCTCACAGCCCTCACAGCATGGAGCAAACTGCAGTGAGGATCTGCATTGCAACAGTGTTGAAAAAGAAACCACTGCTCAAATCAGCAGGTTGTAATCACCAAGTGCAATTTCGTTTGTCATACAGAATGACAAATCATGGAATCATGGAATCACAGCATGGTTTGGCTTGGAAGGGATATCCAGTCCCACCCCTTGCCACAGCCAGGGACACCTTCCACTAGCCCAGGCTGCTCCAAGCCCCAACCAGCCTGGCCATAAATGCTGATTAGCATTGTACAACAAGAGCCAGACTTACAGATAAAGAACAGGAAAAATCGTGCAAATGCATCTCTATAAAATCAGCATTTTCTAATAGTATTTACAACATAATCATGGAATGAACCACCAAACAGTCTCAGAGAGTTTAACACTAAATTATCATCATTCTGCTGCCCGAGGCAATTTGCACATGACCATGGAAATCATCAGGCACAAAGGCAGAGGCTGAACCTCTGCCAGCTCAAGGATTGGAAGAACTATTTCTACAGCCCTTCAGCAGCCCAGGGACACTAGACTAGAGCATCCCTTGGTTTTCCCTGGGGGAATGAGCACGGACCAAGCTCCCTGAGCACAGGGCACTCGTGAGGGACTCACCCAAGGTGGACCAGGCGAACATGGCCCCCACCACGATGAGGCGGATGATGAAGCTGATGGTGCCCGCGCCCGCCAGCAGCACCAGCCTGCACACCAGCATGGCCACGGTCAGAGGCATCACGCAGTACCCCAGCACACACAGGCTCTGGAAGAAGGAGCTGCACAGGGAGACAGCAACAGGGAAACAGCAGTCAGGCCAGGCAGGACAGAACTCCGTGCATGAACTGTCGCAGAACGAACCAGCACTCACATGGTCCCTCCCAGAAGCTTCGAGTTGAGTGTGATGACAACGGCCCCAAACCAGATGATGACAAAGACCTCGGCAAACTGGGGCCCTCCGTCATCCTTGCTGTCTGCAGAGCCACCCTGCAGCATCCTGGAGTGGGGAACAGAGAGAAACAGCTGCAGTGGGGAATAGACAGATGGAGGCATCAGCATTGATGGAGTTTTCCCAGACTGGAGTAGGTGCCAGAGCAGGAGCCCCAACACTGATCCCCAGTTGTGCTCCAGGCTCATAGGTTTTCATCCACTTTATGTTTTCATTATAACCTCAGTTTTGCAGAGGAAAGGAAAATGGCTGTGGCTCAACTGAGATGATTCAGTCCATTTGTTTCCCTGTTTTGAGTGCTGTGAAAGCATTCAGAAGGAAATCAAGCCATGGACCACAGGATGAGATGGAAATTAAAGTACCAAAGTTCTGGTACCTCTCAAAGCAGCAGAGTAGTGTGTGATTGAACAAACCAGCCTCATAGAAACCTTGGAATAACTACGGGATGCAGGCACCACAGCTGAATCAGGACAACTTGAGACACATTTAGTAAAACCACTCCTATACCAGGAGATGGGGAAAAGTTCATCCTTAAGTCCTAAATTTAGGGACAGGAGGTTCTAATGGGCTTGCAGTGTCAGAAACACATTTTATCAGCGAACCCAACCAAGCAGTGCTAGCATAAGACAGAGAGGGATCAGATGAAATTGATCTTAATGCATTAATTACTAATTTTTAACACCTCATTTCCCTCATGCACCAGGCTACAAAACCCCAAATTCCCCCAGAATACTCACAGAGCCAGGGAGACACACAGCACCAATGGGCCCCACAGATCCCCTGCAGGGAGAGGGAAAACACATCACAAAAGTCACAGAACCACCTCAGTTCTGCTTTCCTGGGAGTCACAGAGGCTCCCAAGGCACCATTTTCCACATCTCACTGCCTTACAACTTTCTTATTCAGCATTTTACACCATGATCTATAATAAAATTCATCCAAGACCCACCAGTTGCTAAAGCTCCCAGTTTCACCCATTCCATGCCACCCTGTCACAGAGCCCTGGTGAGCCCCTGGCTGTCAGCCCTGCTGCTCAGGATGTTCAGCACTCCTGAATCCCTGTCCCACTGGATTCTGCCTCTCCTCTGGAGATCAGGAAGGGCCCAGCACGTACAGTCCCTGAGGAGTGCGCTGCTCTTCCTGGGATACATGACATGGACAAACTTCTTCCCAACGGCCTTCAGGTCCCTCATCTGGAACAAAGACAAAACACTTTAATTTATCCCCTCACAAAAATTACAGCTCACAGCCAAAGCAAAGAGACAGAAGTAAAGGAACGTGGATGGCAAATCAGGAAAGGATCCAACCCCAGAAGTTCTGTAGCATTCTCTGCAACAAACAATGACTACTTTTCCTACATTCCTTAACAACTGCAGCATCACAGCCTTTTCTTTAACAACCACAGTATTGTATCTTTTAATAACACCAGAATATAACCAACAACTTGTTTGCTCCTCTAGGAAAAGAAAATAAATGAAAAATACTTTCACTCAGTAGATTTTCTCATAAGCTCCCACTCTGCCCTCACAGAGAAACTTTGGGCCACAATTCAGACACTTTATGACCCACAGAAATTTGTTTTACATGATGAGTTCTAAAACAATACCCACTGCAGTACAGGTTGAGCAGAGCTGTGCAAAAACACAGGTTTTGCACAACAGCTGCCAAAGACACCAGAAAATCTGAGGTTTACCCCAGCCATGGGCTGAGACTCACAATTGTGTCCTTGACTGGCTCATCCAGTGTGGAGTAATCCTCATCAGGAGAGTGAGATCCCACAGGGACAGTGATCTCCCCTTCCACTGGAATATCCTGGGATATGGAGACATCTGCCAGACCTGGGAACTGAATGGGTACAAACCTTTAGGAAGAAACACAAACATACTCGTGTGCACTTCAGATGGGCTGGGGATGGCCAGAGCTGCTCAGAATTCAGGGATACAACGAATAAAACGTTCTGCAGCAAGGCCAGGCTGTAACTGCCTGACGTGAGCAGGTCATGGCCTGAGGAGCTGAGCAGGTGTGTGTGAGCCTGCCCCTTGTCACCCCCAGAACCCGCCCTCTGTGCTCTGTTCCAGCAGCAGTAACTGAAAGAAATAAAAAGCTGTGTTTTAAGGGAGGTGATGCCTTAACGGCCCCAGAGACACCACCACGGACACGGACACCACCATCCCGCGTACACACCGAGGCTGCTCAGGCTTAACCGGGCTGATGTCCTCCCCGCCTGCGGGCGAGGAAGGCTCTGGGGTGCCCGGAGGGGAAGGCAAACAGAGCACAGCCCGACCGGTTCCACGGCAAACGCTGGGCAGGCAGGGCAGGGAGGACACGGCGGGAGGGAGGCGGCTCCCCAGCCCTGCGCCTGACCCTGTCCCCTTTCCCGTCTTCTTCTCCTGTCGCCTTCCTCGCCCCCGTCCTCGGCCCCTTCCCCCGACCCCGCCCTTCGGACGAGCCACCGCCCGCCCAGGCCTCCAGACCCCGCTCCGCCTTTGCCCGGCACCCGACGGACTGCCTGGTCCCGCTCAGGGAAAGAGGAAAGCCCGAACGCCCCCGGCCCGCCCGCAGTCCGGCCTATCCGGTTCTCCTTCTGGTCCCCCCAGCTCTCCCCAGAGCCCCCCCGGCCGCACTCACCAGGGTCCCCTCAGCCCCGCTCCCCTCCACCGCCGCCATCTTGGCCGCCCGGGCGACGTGGAGGCCGCCTGACGTCATCACCGCGCGCCGTCGCGTCACGCGCCGCCGCCGCGGCGTCCGTGGCAACGCGCGCGGGGGGCGGCGCCGCCCCCGCCCCGCCGGCAGGGGGCGCACTGGGACCGGCCCGCGGGGCGGCGGCAGCGCCCGGCCTGGATCCTGCGGAGCGGACGGGACCGGAGCGCTCGTCCCGCGTCGTGCGGAGAGCACCGGGCCGGGCCGGCCGGGCCGGCGGCGGCTGCAGGGGGCTCATCCCGGACTACACGTCCCGGCGGCAGCGGCGCGGCCGGAAGCGCGGCGAGCGGGCGGGCGGGGGTCCCTTGGCCGAGGCGCGGCAGCGGGAGCGGGCGGGGAGCGGCGGGCGGGGCCGGCCGGGCGGGGCGGGCCCGCGGGATGCCGGCGGCGCGGGGCGCCCGGGGCGGCGGCGGCAGCGGTCCGTAGGCGCAGCGCGGCGGAGCCGGGCCGAGCCGCGGCCATGGGGCACCCGCCGCTGGAGTTCAGCGACTGCTACCTGGACAGCCCCGACTTCCGAGAGCGCCTCAAGTGCTACGAGCAGGAGCTGGAGCGAACCAACAAGTTCATCAAGGAGGTGATCAAGGACGGCAACGCGCTCATCGCCGCCATCCGCGGTGAGCGGGCCGGGGCGGGGGTCCGGGCAGGGCTCAGCTGGTCCCCGGGGTGTGTCCCGTCCCCTGGGCATCGCCTGCAGCCCCGTGCTGGAGCCGCTTTGGGCCCGTGCCCTGCATCGCTCCGGGGAGGGCTGGCGTTCTCCGAGCAGCGGCCGCCACCCCCGGCGTGTCCCTGTCCCTTCACTGCCACCCCCGGGGCCACCCGCAGCTGTCCCCGCGCAGGGACAGGCCGGGTCCCCCGTCCCGCTGGGCTGACACCGGCGGCGGGACCGGGCGAGCCTTCCCGGGGGTCCGTGTGCTGGTTTGGGGGCCGTGATCCCCGCTCACCGGGGAGGGTGCTCCGCTATTCCGCATCCCCCGGGTGCGGGGGGAGCGCGGCGGGCTCATCGCCGGGCATCTCGTAACCCTGGGGGCCCACTGTGAGCGTGAGAGGGGCCCTCCTGCGCCCTGCTCCAAGCGCTCCTTTTGTTGTCGGTGTTCTGTCATTCCTGAGATCGCGGTGAGCGTTTTTCCCAATGAAGTGTCGGTTTTGGTGTTGACTTAGCGGGAGTCGCCCGTTCAGAAGTGCTGACAGATCAGCGGAGCACCTGAGCCAGGTTGTGTCACCTGACACCACCGAGTCCCACGCGTTTGACACTGACCGTCTGACTGCTTTAGGTTTGTTTTCCCTCCCCACAGCTGGGCATACACCTTCATAACACGCCTTCCCTGTGCTGTCTCCCAGGCCTTCCTGGACTCCATGATCTTAAAGGTCTTTTCCAGTCCAAATGATTCCATGATTCCCTGCTGTTATCGATGCAGCAGAATCCAGGCCCAGGCCGACAGAGCATCCACAGGGGCAGTGGAGGGACACAGACTGGTCACACACAGTTTTCCTGCCAGCTGGTTGGTTTCAGCATGTGTTAATAGGTTTAGCTGATGCCCTTTTGTTCAGAATAATTCAGAGCTTCCTTGTTATCAAGGCCGTGGCTGGAATAGCCCGTGTTTGCCCATCTGGAAGCAGCAGAGACAAAAGCTGGTGTGACTGAAACTGCCAACGTCACAGGGCTGTGAGACCTAACGTGGGTACAAAACCCCAAATCTCTGCACAGTCCAGGGCAAAAAAAAAACCCAAACAAACAAAAAAAAAAACCACCAAAACAAAACAGCAAAATGGAAATCAGAGGGATTAAACCAAACCTGCTTGCTAATGGAAATGCTTTTCTTCATCACTTTGTTCAAAACCATTTCCCTTTTCAGTGTTTGTAGTGCACAGGGATGTGAGGGATTTTGCTGGGTCAGCAGAGCCGGCCCAGGGAGACTGGCCAGGGAGGAAGGGCAGAAGCAGAAGAAAGCAGAGCACACCCAGACAGCACTGAGAACCCCCAGGGCTGAGGATTTATGGCCTGAAATGCTGTGGGGTGTTTCTGTAACTGATTCAGCAGGCTGCCAGGGAGGTGCTGGAGACAATCCTGCCTAGGCTTCCATCAGCTCCCTGTGTTTAGCTAACAGATAACTTAAAAAAAATAAATATATCTCTGAACCCTGTCCATGTGGAGCTGTGGGTGGGCATCTGGGGTACTCACTGCCCAAGGCCTCACCACAACCTGCTGGCAGATCCCAGTGTCCACTCGGACAGCCATGGCTGGCAATGCCTCTGTGCCCCTTGACAGGGTGGGGTGGAGGTGCCCTCAGCTGCTGGGATGCAAAAGTGGTGGTGGTCTCATCAGGAGAGTGAGATCCAATCAGGGTAGAGAGTGAAGTACCTGAAGGGGCCTACAAGAAAGGTGGAGGGGGACTTTGGACAAGGGATGGAGTGACAGGACAACAGGGAATAGCTTCAGACTGAAAGAGAGCAGAGTTAGATGGGATAATGGGGAGAAATTCTTTCCCTGTGAGGGTGGTGAGGCCCTGGCAGAGGTTGCCCAGAGAAGCTGTAGCTGTCTCATCCCTGGAAGTATTCAAGGCCTGGTTACCTCAATGATTGGGGGCTTTAAACTACTTTGGCCTTTCATGGTTTAAGAGAAACTGGTTCCATTCCCTCCACCCAACTGATGCGTCACCAGCTCGAACAAATAAAATTCTGGGGTGAAGCTCTCCAGGGGCCGGCAGCCCACCATATCCTGGGGAAGGTCATCCTGCAATCACAGCCTCACCAGTGCTGCCCTTGAATGTGGTATTTTCTCTTGTTGACTGGCACCCCTCCAACAGATGAGTAGTCACAACTACGTGGGACACCATAAGGAAACCAAGTATTCAGTATTGCCAAGTGGGGAATCAGACTGACAAAAGCAGAGAATACTATTGTTCATTTGTAACAGGCTTGGGTGTGAAAGCCAATAATAGAAAATAATACTTTGAGTCAGAAATGGAAATTATTTTTGTTGTAAAGTTGGCTATGTCTTTTGGTTTTCGTGCCAGGAGTATGGCGAGTCACTGGCAGTGCCAAGTGACAATGCTGGTCCCACACGTTGTACTGGCAGTGCTGAGACCACCATGGCCTGTCCCTGGTCAGGAAGGGAGAAGGATTGGGAGGTGTCTATCCCTTCATGTTGGTGCCCATCCCGTTGGGCTGGCCAGGATCAGGACCTGATGTGGGCACTGGGGATTCAGCTCCAACAGCAGCTTGTCCATGCCCAGAGCTCACCATGGCCAGCACTGGTGTGACAGAGGAGCCTTGCTCAGGGCACATGCTCTAGGCCACCAGGGTGTCTCCATGTTGTGACTCCATGGCATCGCTGTGGCTGTAAGAATGGCTGCTTTACAGCAGTTCCTTTCTGTGCTTCAGTGTGAGTTTCTTTAATCTCTCCTGCTCACTGTGCTCTTCTGTGTGTATGATAATGCAAAACCACCTATTTCCCCTGCCTTTGATCTTCTCTCCCAATTAAATGGAGTTGGAGAAATGTCAGATGGAGGCTTTTCTCATTAGTACCTGTGAGTGCTGTGATGGTGAAAGTTGTCCTTTGAAGATCGAAGAGCTGTGAGTTCTCATGCAAATGTTGTGTATGTGGTTTTGCACTTGATTTCTGTCCAGTGTGGAGCTCTGCAGAGTGCCTGAGATTGTGCTGGCAGTTTCCAGCCTCCTCCAGTACTGTGAGCACTTCATCTTGAAGGATGACATGATAAAGGAAACTGTAGGGACTGTGTGAGCTTTTCTCCACAAGTGGGGTTCCTTGGACACCCAGGGAAGGTCCCACCATCATCATCATCCCTGCAGGTCCCACAGCACTGTCTGGGAACTGGTTTGTCCCCTCAGGGAGCTCTTGTGTCCCTCAGCATGGCAGACCTGTTCTGAGCAGGTTTCTGTGCTGTCGTTGGATGTGATGCCTGGGGGTTTAATGCTGGGGGAGTGTGGGAAGCAGCATAGCATTGGAACAGGTTATTTTAATGGGATTGAAGCCACCCAGAGTGGCATGTCTGTGCAGTTCCCCAGAACCTCGTGTCCTGGTTCATGGGAAGGGTGTGGGGACAATGGCTGGAATCTGTTCCTGCAGTTGTTACAACCAGATCCTAGGGACTGTGTCCAAACAACCCTAAAACTCCTCTGTAAAATGGGGAAGAAGAAGGAGTCTATCCCACACCAGGAGAGGCTGCAGGTCTCCAGGCAAGCATCACCTTTGCTGAGAGGCACATCTGGGCATTGAGGTGCTGCAGTGACAGTGTCCTGTCCCACAAAGACAGCTTAGCCATGAGACAGTATGGGGCATGGGGGAAATGACCTGCTGGAAAATGCATCACTCTCCTCCAGCAATAATGTGATCTCTTGTACTTATCGGCTCCTTGCTGGTCTTCCTCATCCCCACTGGGGATTTCAGCCAGTAAGGGCACCAGTTACTGTTGGTAACTTGTAAAATTGTCTCCTGACTTCCCAGCTCTAATTGTCTCAAAAGACATCACATCCAGTGCCAGACCTCAGCTCTCCCTGGGAGCATCTGCACCCTGCAGGCATGCTCAGCACAGGTGGGCAGAGGGGGTCTCTGCAGCCAACAGCTGCTGATGAAGCAGCTCCTGCTCCTGGGCTGCAAGCTCTGAGCACACGACTAGGGCCTCAGTTGGTGCAAATCTAAACCAGACACGCTTTAACCAGAGACTAAAACACAATAGCAGAAAAAAGAACAAAAACCCTCCCAAAAGCCAACTCACCCCCAGCGCCAGAGCTGTATCCTCAGTGCAGGCAGCAGAGACGAGAGGCCAGCACAGGATCTACCAGATCCAGCTGCAAGGTACATCCCACCCTGTGTTCCAGGGCTCAGGGATGTGTGTGCTGGGTTTTGCTTGGCCTGGAGCAGGTCTGTGGCTGGGCAAGTTGTCACTGTAGGGTTTGCTGTGCCAGTGGCTGAGGCGCCAGCCTGGGCACAAGATGGTTTCGCCGTGCTGTGACGGCCCCAGGCCTGACTCCTTGTCCCTTGCATCCTCCCTGCTGCAGTCCTGAGCTCCATAGCCTCCCCCCTTCAGGAGCCACTGGCTTCTGCTGGTTGCAGCTGCTCCATCCGTGCCCAGGTGTGCCCAGTGCTTTGCTTGTTTTAGGAAGCCCAGGGCAGGAATGTGGGCAGGGGTGGCTGGCAATGGCATCAAGCCAGCCCTGGCCTTGCCAGTGCGGGGGCTGGTGGGAGGGCTCTGGACCAGCTTTGGTCCAGCTTAAACAAACCAGTGTGCAATGTTTTGTCATAGCTTTTTCCAGCCCAGATATGCTTCCCAAGGTCTTGCCTGAGTACAGCAGCACAAGGGGCCGGGACAAGAGGTGAAGTCATTTTCATGTGTTTAAGGATATTTTTTCCTTGTGCTGCATATGAGGCATGCAGAGAGCTTTTCATCCATCTTCTGCTGCCTTTTCTGGCTCCTTCCCTGGGAGGATGTGGGGTGTTATCCATGCTCTGTGTGTCTCACAGCCCACAGCTTGCAGCAGCGCTGCTGCTGACCTAAGAGTTTCCTCTTGAGTCACTGTATGAAGACTCAGCTTTTCTGGCTTTTTTCTTGAGGCATTGTTGGAGTATTTTATTTCCTAATGGTGCTGGTAGCACACTGGTAACTACAGATGTGGCATCCCATGCTTGCCCCCAGGCTTTTCAGAGATGGCTTTTGTCCTGCTGGGTGCCAGCCTGGCTCTGTGGAGTGACAGTGGCGTGCCCACTCTGTTCTGCTGCAGCGCACAGCCTGTGGCACATCCTGGCCATGCTGCATTGTCCTGCCCACACAACGGGGCTCTGGCACTGATCCCTGGCTGCCCAGCCATGGATCTGGGCTGCAGGGAGAGTTGGGCCAGGTTGGGTCATTCTCCAGGGACAGAGGGGCAGGTGCTGCTGTGGGGGTTGCACTGTCCAGAGCGCTGCTGTGGCACTGCCTGTCAGGAACACAGAGGTTTGGAGAACTGTGGCTTCATAGGAAAAAAAAATGGTGAACAATCATCACCATTTGTAGATACTGAGCACCAAAATGCAGCAGCTTTGGAAGTGCTGGAGAAGTTCAGGAGGCGGCAGTTATTTTTCCTTACTCAGCACAAAATGAATCTTCCAAACACTCAAAGCTTCTGTCTGAGGTTCTGACACGTGTGAGTGAGAAAACTTTTGGAACCTTGTTTCTGTTCTGGGGATGGTGGATTGTCCACACTGGCTGTGTTGTGTCTCGCAGCCTCCTCAGTGCCCCTGGCCGAGCTGCTCCACTGGGAGCAGCAATCCCAGGCCGTGCTGGCTGTTTTCTCCTGGAGCACATTCTAACATGGCTTCTCTGCCCCGTGTCCTTTCTTGTCACAGAATTCTACATGCAGGTGAACATGCGGTCATGGGTTGTTCAAGTCATGATAAGAGCAGCTGAATAGCTTGAGATAAAGGCTATATATATAACTACAGCCCAGAAGTCAGTTGCTCTCTCAGTCTGATCTCTCTCCTTTTTATCCTGTTCTCCCCAGCCAAGCCTGATTGTGAAGAGCCTGGAGATGTTTAAAACAAAAATAGATTAACTAATATTATAAACCTTGTAGCTGTGAGAATGGAGAACAGGGGACACAATCTGTTCCTGCTCCATCACAGGATGAACTGGTGACATGCAGAGCACTGGGGGACCCTTTGAGGTGGAAGCACAAAGCCAGACCCCCAAGTCCTTGCAGAGGTGCCCAGAGTGGGGTAGCTCTTAGCAAAACTCCCCTAAGTGTGCTCTGCAGGTCAGGCTGCCCCAGTGTCGGTCAGGTTGAGGGTGCCCAGGAGTCTCCCGGGAGCTGCCAGCTGGTGCAGGACAGGCCATGTCCACGCTGGCATCTTCTCCCAGCGTAGATCAGGAGGGATGCGCACTCCCCCCCGCACCGAACCACTTCGGATCGCTGGTAAAGCCGCCGGCGATCCCTCCCTGGCGTGCTGTGTGACTCAGCTGGCCCCCTGCCCGGCCCTTATCGAAGGAAACTCTGAAATCGTCTGTGCTCGAAGCGAGCGCGGCTCCCTCGCCCGCCGGAACCTGCCCTGCCTGGGAGGGGGGGCTGCAGGGAGATGCATGGGAGGGCTCCGCAGATCATGAGATGTCTCCGTGGGGATTGCTCGTGCTCTGCCCCGGATAAGAGTCCGTTGTTTTCATGTTTGTTTTCCCCGTGTCCGTCCTGCCTGTGCAGCGGGGAGCCGCGGATCTTGGAGCACACCCTCTCCTGCCGCTCACGCCAGAGCGCCGTGCCAAGAGCCGGCTCGGCTGCTCTCGGAGCCGGGGGCTCTGGGTGGCCTGGAGCACTGCAGGGATTTCTACAGCTCTGCCCTCACTCTCCTGATGCTCCTGGGAAAGCGGCTGCTGCCCCTCCCTGACAGCTCACTCCTCCCAAGGGAGGAGAGAATCCATTTGTTTTCCATGGCTCAGCTTTGTGTATTTACATTTTTTGAAGAGTCTGTCCTTCATTCCCCAGCCCGAGGACCTGTCCCCAGGCTGGTATTCTGAAGGCGGTGGCTGGCTTCTGTGGGATGTAAACAGGTGCATAAATAGGTGCAGCAGCCTCACCAGCCAGCCTCACCCTGCTTCCAGCCGGCTGCCTGCTTGGCTTCCAGCCCCAAAGTGTCACCCAGCTGCCACAGCCACAGCTCACCTGGCACTGCCATCCCCAGGGCTCACCTGGCAGCACCATCCCCACGACTCCTCTGGGCATCCCTGCTGCAGGGGCAGGCATCCAGCAGCCTCAATGCTGGGAATTCTCAGGGAAGCTGCTGAGTGCTGCCACCCTTGGAGCCTCTCATGTGGGGTTTGGGAGCTGCTGACTGCCCAGCTCAGGAGCTGCCCACCACTTCCACCTCCAGCACCGGTGCCCACGGAGCTGGGCACTGTCCCCCAGCTGTGGCTCTCCCTCCTACGCCCAGGTTTATTGCACTCCAGGGCAGTGCTGAGCAATTCCCTGGCGTGCTGGCAGTCGGATTGGGACACCGGGTGATCTGAAATTCTTGCAGGTGTGGCAGCACCAGCCCCATGATTGGCTTGGTCTGTGGTGAACTAAAGAACTGTGGTGCCGTTTCCTCTTTTGTGACCCTTCTCTGGCTCTTTGGCCCTGGGACCATTTGTTTAAAAAACAGTTGCTTTATTTCTTACTGCGCATTTCACCACATTTGCCGATTTCTAAGGCTGCTCATCTTTTCTTCCATTTCAGTTGGCCACGTGTTCTGGGCTGGCTGCCCTGTGTCTCTTTCCAGTTTTGCCTGAGCAACTCATCCAGCTTTGCAGGGCTGCAAGGTTGATTTGAAAGGCCGGCAAAATGCCAAAGGGGAAAAAGTTATTCTCTGAGAAGCTCAGGCTTTCAGAGTGCAATTTTACCCATGGCTCATCCTGAGGAGCACTAAGGGAAGTGCTGATGCCCGTGGGAGTTTTGCTGCTGTGGGGAGAGCAGGGGTGCCCTGGCTCAGCTGGGCCAGGCAGGAGGCTGTGCTGCAGGGTTCTGTGCTGCTCTTGTGTTTCAGAAGCAAAAGTCATTAAAAAAATACATCCAACACACAACATCCAACACCCTTATAAAAATATTAAACATACAGCCCAAAGTGCCGCTCTCTAGGAAACCAGTACAAGCCAGTGGGTGTCACTGAGAGAATGGTGTGTTCCATGTCTTTGATTTGAAATGTGGCTCTGCTGCATGGTTCTCTTCCTCATCAATGGATCTGTCACTGTGGAGGTCTTGGATAGAAGATGCTGTATAACTTAATCAAAGGGAGGGTGAGAGTGCATCCTTCTCCCAGAAGCTGTATCCCACATTCCTCACTCCCAGTTTTCTCTGAAACCGACCAATATACCCCAAAACTTTGTTATCCTTCCACTCTTGCTTGGTTGCTTTGTGTTTTGGTTGGGGTTTCGGGCTGATAAGTTGCTAAACTTCTAAGCTATTGGTGAGGAGACCCATGATCTCTTTGTGCTTCAGCCATCCAGGAAAGCTCCTCTGTGTGTTTCACTGCCTTGAGCTTCAAGGTGCAGCCTCATAACCTTTGCCAGCTCTTCTGGAGCATGGCAGGTTTGGCAGAGCTGTTTTCCCTCAGGCAATGAGGGAGATAAGGGAGGCGTGAGAATTATATGATGAGCGTGAACCATTGCTGTCTGAGTCCTTGGGTATTTAATTTAAGAGTAAATAAGAAAATAAGCTTGTCAAGCACGTTTGGGCGCTTCCCACAGGGCTGGCTGGGCAAGGAGAAGAATTCATGAGAATAAATGATTGAAGTTTAGGACAGGAAACAGAAACTGTGGTGGCTGCAGGGAGAGTGGGGAGGGGCTGTGTGAGTGGAGGTGATGGTCCAGAGGGTAGGTAACCAGCTTGCAGAGCAAAAGGTCACTGGTTAGGGAGAGGTACTGAGAAATGTGTTTTTACTGTGAGCACAGCCCTGCTGTTCTGCCTGGAGCCTGGGCTGGACTGGCTGTGAAAGGGAAGTGGCAGCTTATGAACAACTCAGTCAATGAAGGGCTGATTAGGAGAGGTAAATGTGTGACAGAGTGTGAGACATCCAGTAAATTCCTTTGCAAGAGATTTGTAAAGCACAGCTAAATATAGCAAGTTATTTTTAGCAGTTCATGCTAGCCACTTACTCCTGGCAAGTGGAAAACGCGTGTCAGTGTGGGAAAAATGGCCTTTGTCCAATGTGTCAGGATTTCTGAGTCCCCACAGAGCCTTCAGGGGCACTTGCGGACGGCTTGCCCTGGGTCAATGCCAGGCACTGCCTGTCCTGGGCTGCTCTGTAATTCCCTAGTGGTGAGCATCTCTCCTCTGTGCAGCACCGAGAGGGCTGGATTCCTTGCAGGATCCTGTGTGGATTTGGGACTATCTAGAAGGCTGACAGGAAGGTTATTTTTTTATCCTTGTGTAAGAAAATCAACTTGTTTCTGTGTTTGAGCAGCTGTAGAGTATTTGGGAGTGTTCCATGAGTCAGGGCTGGTTACTCCTGATGGCACATCTGGGCTCAGGGAGGAGAGTTCGTAGCTTTCCAGGCTGAGGTATTGTTGTGGGACAGAGACTGGGGATTTCATGCAGGTAGCACACGCTGTGTATATCCAACAGCACAGAGCAGAGCCTGGCCCCTTGGCCACTTTGTGTGTTGGCTCCTAAAACTCTGCTTCAAAGACCGAGACTTACCAGGAAGCAGTGGTTCAGGTACTGTGTCCAAAACCTTGTCCCCAGGGTGGTGATGGTGATCGGCTCCATCTCCTTAGTGATGCAATTCCGTGGGGAATTCTTTGGCGGGGAGTTGGTAACAATGGGCACATTATTTTCCCCTCAGGAATCACAGCCCTCTCTCTGCATGCTCGGAAAAGTGGCATTTCTCATGCTGTACATATGCTGTGCACAGCTCTCCACCAGGGAGGAGAAAATCACCCACAGGGACCATTGATAGGAAATGTCAGTGTGTTCTCAGCTGCTCTGTGTCAGGGTCTTGTAACGTTTCTCTGACAAAAATGGATTTCCAGGATTGAAATCCCAACCTGAAAATTTCCATGTCTTAAAATACTGTTGTTTAAGGGCAGAGTGAACTTCTATTGTCTTTTGTTTGCTTATTTGACAGGAGGGTGTGTGGCCGGCTTTGATAGTTCTGTTTTCAAGCTGGAGAAGGAGGAAGCAAAATGCAAAGATGGAGCTCCTGCTTAGCTTTGCTCTGGTTATTTGCACTGCCACGGTCAAACCCAGGCTGTGTTTTCCCTATTGATTCCTTATGGGTTTTATTCATGGGCTGCTGAAGCTGTGACTGAGTTGCTCTGGCACTGCAGTCTGTGGGTCGGGTGCATGCAGATCCTCAGATTGCTTTTCCCCCATGGAATCTCTGCTGGCTGCTCTTGTCCGAGCTGCCCATGTGTAGGTGCAGGCAGGGAGACCAGTGAAAGTCACTTCCCACCTTCCAGTGGGACATCCTGTCCGTTCCCAGGAACAGGACAGGGATGCTGCAGCCCCATCACTGCTCAGCTATTCATGCCTTCAGCTGGATCAGATTAAACTCAGGATTGTCTTTGCACTGGAAATGTCACTGGCCAATAATTGCTAAGATGATGAGGTTAGGGGGCAGTATTTTTATTTTGTTTTTTTTCCTCCTTAACTTGCAGGGTGATGCCCTGGGAGCAGCATGTGATGGGGTTTAGCCAAAGGGCTGCTGAACCCACTGCTGGCTCTGCCCCTTAGCTCCTGGAGAAGCAGCAATTCCCCCCTGGCTGTTTCCTAGGAAGAAGCAGAGTGGTGCTGTGTATACCAGCTGCTGCACAGCCAGCGAGTGTCATATAAACCAGGCATGTTTGGGTGTGGATAACGGGGGTGAGGGTGCTGGCAGCCTGGCCCTGGCTCATGTGATGTGTACCCTCCACACCTAGTCCCCCGTACAGTTGGAGATGTTCTGTTGGTTTTCAAATTTCTTATTTCTAAAATTCAGGCTGTTCTTTGCACCTGTGTCACACCGATGTCCCACTGTGTCCCTGTGGTGTTAAATGAGGCAGCCCAGGCAGGGCCCTCCTGTCTTGGCTCAGAGATCCTGCTGGTCCCCACAGCTGCCACCACTTGGTTGTCATGGCCACTTCTATTTCCGTGTGCTCAGGGGCATGGTTTCCTCTCTTGGGAACAGAGGACCATTGCAGTCACACAGACTGTGACCTCTGAGTTGCAATTAGTAAAGCTAATTAAGGATGTGCACCTGTGACACCTCAAGAATTGCAGACCCTGGAGCAGCACCTCCGTGCCCCATTCTCTGGCCGTGTCTGCTCACCCTGCTCCCCCATGGGTCTCTCCTGTGGTGGTGGTTTCCTTCTGGTTTAAATTCTAAGCACTGGAGGAAAAAGCAGCCTCACAGCCTGGTTTAGGGCTCTGCTTGTGTTTGTGTTTTGTCAGGAACCTGTGGCTTTTGCAGCGGTAGCACCACTTTTTTGGTTTGTGGTTTTTGGTTACCTGTGCTTGCTATCAAAGGTTGAAGTGAGAACTGTAGGTCCTTACAGAGAAGGCTGTGAGGCACATCCTTCCAGAGCTGCTGGCTCTGGAGGTGTGTTTATCCACACATAAATACAGCCCTGAGTTCTCTGTGTGCCTCCTGAGGCCAGCACAGCTGGCGCTGGTGCTCCTGCAGCCCGGCTGGGGCCACTCTGTGCAGGGCTGGAACTTCATTTTGACTAGAAGAGTAAATGATTGTAACCACGGATGGTGAAACTTGGCATTGCTTCCTGACGCTGGAAGGGAGTGTTTGAGGACTCCTGATCAAATTCATTTTTGGTGTGTTGCCATGGTAACAGGCTGAGCAGGCAGGGTCCTTGGGGTAGTGCTGAGCCTTGGCATGTTGTTCACAGGGATATTCCAGCTTGGAGCGTGGCATTGTTCCTTGATCCTTGGGTCCTGGTGCTGGGGAGCAGGACAGGCCCTGCAGCCACCTCTCCTGCCCCAGGCTCTGGGGGTGCAGAGCAGGAGCCTTTGGCAACCGAGTGTTTGTACTGGGATGAAAAACATTTCCAATGGTTAAAACAAGGGAGAGTACAGACTTATCTCTCTCGGTGTGGGATGGAGCCTCATTTTTCCACACAGCAAATCTCTTCCTGCTGGCTCCTTCCTGTGGTGAAGCCTCTTTCCTGTGGCCATGGCTTATTCCTTTCTCCCTGTCCCCCCTGCCCTGCCCCATCACTGGTGTCACCACCCTGCCATTTGGGTGCCACCAAGGGAAGGGGCAACGTCCCACTGGGTGTCTCTGAGCACTGACACCAATTCTCTGCCTCAGGGCCTGGTGCTGGGCCCTGCAGGGACACAGCCCCCAAGTGGGGACATCGTCTGTTCCCCTGGTGCCAGCAGTCAGTCAGCCCCGTGTTATGTCCCAGTCACACCCCAGAGCTGTGGCAGTGCTGCAGCAGCAGCGATGCTGCCCTGTGCATGCACACAGGAGCTCTGTCAGGAGCCAATGTTCAGCCAAGGCTCACTACGTGTGGGAGCCGAGTTGTGTTGGTCTGGAGAGGCCTGGTTTCCATTAAGAGTTCCTCCAGAGCCTGCCAGGCACACATGGTACACGCTCACACCCCTCGTCCCTCTCTCCCTCCTTCTCCCCTGGCCTGACAGGGACACTTGGCACGTGGACATCCTCTGTCCCTGCCAGACGTGGGACCTGTGTGTGCTGCTGTGCTCCTGGCTCACAGGTACACTGGAGCCGTGGTGCCTTGTCACCTGCCCCCAGCCAGCACCCGTGGCGGGGACAGACAGACAGACAGACTGAGAGATGGATGCTGGCTGGGGGTGCTGCTGCTTTCAGAGGGGCTCAAGGACACACACTGGGCTGGGAAGGGAGTTTGGAGGGAGGGATTGAAAATCACCTTCAACCAGCAGCAGGGGAGGGGCTGGTTGGGGCCACAGCAGCGTCACGGTGACGGGGATTTGCAGGGGGATGAACAAAGATTCCCCTGAGCCAGGGCTGAATGAGCCTCCGGCCTGGCCTGAGTGAACGCTGGGGGACTGAGGGGGAATTATTTGCTGAGGTTTTCCATCAAGTCAATGACATCGTTCTGTGTGAGAGTTCACCCATTTACGTGCTCCAGCCCTCTGTGTGAGAGTTCACCCATTTACGTGCTCCAGCCCCTGGCAGCTGGGGCTAAATAGCGACATTCAGGCCTGAATCTGCCCATTCAGGAGCAAAGGTTTGACCCATCGGAGGGAGCTGCTGAACGAGGCTTTTGAGGGGGAAGCAGGGACTGCACTCTGAGCCTGCACCGGAGACCTGGCAGTCCCCCCACCCCTGCCTGCCTAGGGATTTTGGGGAGGGTCAGGAGCTCCTGACCTGGGGACAGTGAAAGCAGGGCAGTCTGGGGACCTGCCAGTATCTCACACACGCCACTTGATTTCTTTTTCCCAACATTCATTTCAAATTTGTCCAATTTTTCTCTCCCCTGCATAGCAGCATTTCAGAGCATCCCATGATTGTCACAACAGTAGTAAGTTTTATTTTCAAACCAAAAAAACCCATCCATGTACACCAAGTTCCTACACACAACAATCATGGTGCTGGTTTGGCAAAGCAGTGGTGGGAGCTGGTTGCACGTTAACATCTGTGCCATCACATCTTCCCCACTTGTAATTTCATGAATTTCTGAAAGTGCCATCTCTGTGCACCACCACTGGGACTGTGCCTATAGCTGGAGTCCCAAATTAGGGAAAGTAGCAATGTAAATCAGTCTAACATTATTCCTTTTTTTTTCTTTTTGTCGCATAGATCCTACTCTCTGAGGTTAAGCAAGTGCAGCCTCCTTCTGTTTGTATCTCAGGGATTGTTGTAGCTTTGTGCAGGATGATGTGCTCAATCCAGTGAGTGTGCTGTCCCCGCTGGCCCTGGGTCGGGCTCTGTTGTGGTGTCACTGTCACATCCCAGGGCCTCTCTGCCAATGCCAGCAGACGCCGTCCAGCTGCGTCCTGCAGCCACACAGGGTGCAAAGACACAAAGCATCCTTTGGGCCAGAAACTTCTCTGGAAGATCCAAAAATAATTTGGACTGAGCCACAGAAAACTTCAAGCAATTTCTTTGCTTCCAGCCTGGACTGTTCCTCACCAGTGGGAGCAGCAGGTCCCAGGGCCATCTGTGGGTGCCCAGCTGAGCCCCCTGGCTCAGCTCTGTGCTCTGTGCTCTGTCCTTCCCTCAGGGCCTGTCTGTGTCCATGACCCCACAGAGGGACAGTTATTTTTAGTCCTGCCTTTTTCCTCACATTTATTTTCTGACTCTACAGATTTTTCTCCCATATTATGAAACAATTCCTGTGAACAGTGGCCAGCCTGTCCGACAGCCCCTGTGCTGGTGCACAGAGAGCCCTGGAGTGTCTCCTGAATGTTTTCCTGCAGGGAAGTGTGTCAGTGTCCCTTCCTGTGTGTGGCTGGACACAAGGCCATCGATCAGTTGTTGTACCATGGTGCATCCATTAGTGCTGCAGAAGCTTTTTCAGAGAGAGAAAAAACCCAAATCCAATCTTCTCTGCAGCCACTGAGGGTTATTATGAAGCTGCAGCATTTTCTGCAGGGCTGAAATTCCCAATGCCTATAGATTTTCATACCTTCCTATGGTCTATTATTCCTTTTAGGATAAATTCCTAAGACGTGCAGCCTCTGTAGAACAATTGCAGAAACCCCCAGCTGATTTCTCTGTCCTTTTCCAGGATACTCCTCAGCAGTGCAGAAGTTCTCCCAGACTCTGCAGTCCTTCCAGTTCGACTTCATTGGTGACACACTAACAGATGATGAGATCAATATCGGTGAGTTCTCTGCTTTTTGAAACTGACTTCCAGCAACTGCAACAGCCTCCCTCTCTAGGAATTAGCCTGCCTGATGGTTTTTAAGCAGCCTCAGGAGCTGGTTTCCAGGCAGATCTTCCAGAGCTTATTTTATGAAGCTGAACAGTCACGGGTAGAGTTTCACATTCTCAATTCAGCGGATAATTTGCAGAGGTTTTCCATGGCTCCAGGCCTGCTCCACTCTGCCAGGTGCTGGGGAGGAGGGGTGGTGCTGACCTCCCAGCCATCCCCTCTTCCCAGAGCTGCCATCGCTGTGCTGGAAAGGCCTCACAGCAACAAACTGCCCCACGCTGCCTTGCAAAGGCACCAGGCTGCAAACTGCTGGGAAAAAGGGTTGCTGGATGTGTCTCAAATGGAAAACAATGGCCATCTGTGCCCTGAGCAGCCTTGCAGGGCTGCTGCCTGCACATCTGCTTGGGGATTAGTGATCTTGGAGCTGTGTTACATCCCTGCCCTCCCCCAGCACAGCTCTGGAAGTCACTCAGCATCCACGGCCCGGGGGCTGAACCGAGGGGCCTTAATGCCCCAAACCCTGCACGTGTCACATGGAGCTGCTCTTGGCTTAGCAGGGTGAGTGGACCCTGTAAGGGTGACAGGGGGCTGCAGGAGGGACAAAAGGTGATCCTCAGCCCCCGAGGTTCTCACCCTGCCCCGTCAGACAAAACATTTGGGCCACCTGCCTGGGCTGAGGGGCTGGGGCTGCCCATAGGCTCACAGGGCATTCTCTAGCCATTCTCCACAGGAGCACAGGGCATTCATGGGGTGGGGCACAGGGCACAGAGTCTTTTCCAGGCTGCTCCCGAGGGCTGCACGAAGGGGAAAAAAAGAAAACCAGCTTTTGTCAGGCAATGTTTGAAGAGTGGCAGCAGTGTGACATTGCTGGTGTCAGATCTGTCGGCTGCTTTCAGAAGGGGAAGGAAGCAGGGCCTGTTCCTTGGGCTGTTGTATTTAAAGCCACGTGAAGCAGATTGCAGCCTGCCCCTCCAAGGCTTGTTTCCTTTATGGAAAGTCTCTGGGTGAAACCCGCTGGAAATGAGTCAGCCTCCAAATCTAATGGCAGCAGAGGTGCTGAGCTTCCAAACAAATATGGATCAGGGAGGGGAGAACTCTGCCATGTGAATGCCCCTCCTGGGAGCTGAGGGGTCTGAGGCAAACAGCCATGCAAGGAAAGGAGTGTCCCTCCTCTTGGCTGGAAGGGACAAATCTCCAACAACCAAGCAAGCTGCTGGGAATGAGAGAGGTTGAATAAAGGGATTGTGGGATGAGGGGGAGCAAGAAGAGATCACAGCAGATGTAAAATCCTCCGTGTGAAAGGAACATGTTTCCCTTCAGTTTTGCTGGGGAGTATTTGTTTTGCTTTTTCAAGAAGAGGTTCCTAGTTTCCCTGTGGAGAAGCCTGGGCTGTGTTCCTCCTCCCACCCAAGCCCTGGTGTGCCTGCAGGGGTTGAGGCTTCCTTATTCCTGACACAGCAGCGGTGCGTTGACGTCTCCGTAGCAGCTCCCATCTCCTGCCAGGGTGCCAGGGATCTGCGTGGGAGTGCAGAGCTCATTTGATGTGCAGGATATGGGAGTGAAGCAGAGCACTTACAGGCACTTCTTATGCTCTGCAAGAGAACGTGTTTGGGTTGTAAATAGAGCTAAAGTCATGCTGCTTTCTTGCTGTGTGGGCACAGAGCAGCCCGGCACTCGGAGCGGGTGGCAGCGGGGACACTGCAGGTGGCAGTCAGGACACTGAGTTGATGTCTGTCGTGAGCAGCACTTTTCCCTGGAGATCTGCAAGGTCATGGATGCACTTCTGTTACCCCACAGCTGCAGCCCCTCCTGTGCTCCCTCCTGCAGCTCCTCCACTGTCACCTTACGGGACCCAAATCAGCAGCTCCTGCAGAGATGAAGGAGATGAAAGAGTCAAATGGGATGGCATGTTCTTCCCTCCCAGGCATGGGAACCTGGAACCCTCTGGCTGTAAGGACCTTCCTGGAATGTTTCTGGCTGCCCAGCAGAGTCACTCTGGCATTTCCAGGTGTCCATTCCCAGGTGTGGCTCAGCAGGCGGTGACTGCTGGTGCCCCCCCTGCTCCACACTGCCCTGCAAGGGCTGGCAAATTCTGACCCAGGCCAGTAGCACAGATCCACCCCACTGGGCTGCCAGCAGGAGCTGAGCCTCGTGTGTGTGGTGCAGGGTCAAAGCCAGTGGGCTGTTCTGTGACTGGAGCCAGGAAACGTGTTCCTGGGCTCTTCCTGTAGAGCAAAGGGGAAAAAACAGCTAGGGAACATTTTAGGCACTGACATATTCCCTGTAACTTTGGGGCTGGATTCTCTTTCTCCCTGTGATAATTCTTTTCCTGGCTCAGGCCCCTGGTGTCCGTGCACTCCATCATCCTGAGGAGCCACAGTGACAGCCACGTGTGGCCCTGGGCATGAGCACCGTGAGCTGTAGGGCCATTGCATTGCTGGGTGCTGGAGCTCTCACTGGAAGAGAGCTCAGAAGTTCCTGACTCATCAGGAAGGTCTGTTGTGGCACTGCCAGCTGAGGGCCCGTGTCACGAGGCTGCAGTTGTTCCCTTTTGTGTGTCTTGGCAGCTGCAGAATGAATCCTCACGCTGGATTTTAGCAGGACAGGTACCTCTCCCAAGGTGCTGCTGTGGGTGAAGGGAGAGGGCCCTCAGCTTGCACAGAGCACACAGGGGCACCCTCTCCCTGACCTGTGGGACAAGCTAATCCTGTGCCTGCCTCACTGTACACCTGCTGTGCCCCCTCATGTGCTGCCCTGCCCAGCCCAGTATGCTGCAGGGAGGGAGGGTCTGACCTGCAGAGCTCTGGGGTCTGACAGAGCCACTCTGGGATGTTCCCACCAGGGCAAGAAGGAGCCTGGGACCCACCAGACCTGTCCCACGTTGTGCTGAGCAGGCTGGAACTGTGGGAAACCTTCCCAGCTCACTCCCAGGTAGTTCCCAGGCACACTGGGGTGATCAGGTTGTTTCCCCAGGCATCCAGCACACAGTCACACTACCTGCATGGGCAGGTGTTTGCCCAGCCTTGCCTTGCAGCCCAGAGAGATGGGAGTTTTGCTTGGCACTGTCAGTGCTCTGCTGCTGAGGTTTTCTCCCCTGTGACAAATTCAGCCCCTTCCCAAATTCTCCTTTGATGGGCAGGGAGAGGAGCTGCATGTTCCCCCTTGGTGTGGGGTCAGCTACTCCCACCTAGTCTTTTATTTCCTCAGGCTAAATTATTCTTATTTCAGTTTGTTAACAGAAAGATTTGATGCTATTTTTATTGTAGTTGGATTCCAACTGCCTATCAATGAGATCTTTTTGTTTCACTTCTAACATTTTGGGGGCTGGTGTCAATGTCTGTGACCATGTCTAAGCCTGCTGCCTTTCCTCCTGTACATGAACTTTGTGCTTCTTGGTGCTGAATGCAAACTGTCATTCCAGGCCATTTTCATTTGACACACTTGTCCTGGTCCTGGCAAGCTCCTGCAGCTCTTCCTGGGACAGAGGTGCCAGGCCCATCCTGGTGCTGCTGGCAGCTGTCCAGGCAGGCCAGGGAGCCCTGTCCTGCCCACAGCTCCCACTGTGGCAGGGCCTGTCCTGCTGCATACCCTGGGGATGGCAGCTCCCCTTCCCCCTGTTTGGCCTTTTCCCTTCATTTGCCCCTGCTCTGCTGCCTGTATTGCTCTCTCTATAACACAATTCCTAATAAAAGCTAATTAACATCCTCTTACCTCCCCAAGGCCTTCACTCCTTCATTTCCCCAGGCAGGAGACCCTCCTCTCCCTTGCATAAATAAATACCCTCGAGGCCAGCCTGCACCTGGCATTGCCTCACGCAGTTTCTGCCAAAAGGCCTGAAACTCTTCTCATTTTCTTTGCCAGCCTTTAGATGGCCATGCTGGGGGTGCAGCCACATTGGGGTGTCCTGACACGTGTCCCACACTCCTGTGCCATATCCTTGCTTCACTGACCAGCCTCTTCTTTTCTTACAGCTGAATCCTTTAAGGAGTTTGCGGAGCTGCTGCAGGAAGTGGAGCTGGAGAGGTCCATGATGGTAAGGAGACAGGAACTAGGCTCTGTCATTTCTGACACGGCTAAATGCCAAATCACAGCCACAGCACCAGGTGCCTCAGTGTGAGGCTTCTCACCAGAGGGAAGCTGGGAGCACTGGGAATGTGCTTTGTGCTCACCTGGTCCGTGGTGCCATGGCCGTGGGCCCTGAGCATGGGGCAGGCACAGCAGGGGTGGGGGGCTGTGGCTGTGGCTCTCCCAGGAAGCACAGGCAGGCACAGAGCCCCAGGCCCTGCAGCTGGAGGGGCTGCAGTGTGTGCAGGCTGCTCCCCAGCTGCTTCTGTGGTGAAACCAATGGTTAAAGAATGAGAAGTGTTTTTGCTCAGATTTTGCTGGCTGCAGGAGGGCAGGTGTCCCTGAGCCCATCTGTGCTGGTCCAGCTCCTGCAGTACAGTGCACTGCCATCAGCCTCCTGCTGCCATGTGCCCTCAGCCTCTCCAGGGCTCCTCCAGAGCCAGTGCTGGCTTCCCATTTCACTCCCAATTCCAGGAAAAACATGAAAGTTAGGCTCGGTGGAGAGCTTACAGCATGCCAGGAATGTGCTGCTTGGCTCTGCGTTCCCCTGCCTCGTGCAGCAGCAGGAGCTCCTGCCTGGCTGGGCCAGAGGGTCCATGGGCAGGCAAGGAACAGCAGGAAACCAGGAAAGCACTGAGATACTTCTTTATTCTTAATTACATCCCAGGTATAGTGGCTACTTCAGCAGAGGGGGAACTGTGGAAGGTATTGTTTCAGGGATTATGGGCACTGTCCAATTTTCAAAACTGGGGTTTTTTGCCCTCTACTTGTAGGACCAGTTCTGTTTTACAGCAGCTCCCTCAGGAGGCTTCACACTCACCATGTTCACCAGCTTTAAATTCCCTGAAGGGCTGTGGCTGTGTGGTGTCCTGTTCCCTTCTCTTCCACTCTCTGGAGCTTAGGACAGAGCCTGTTAGGGAAGTGGGAATGGGAGGAGATAGCAGCCTGATCTCAGTGCCAGGCTGGAGCTGGAGCCAGTGATACAAACTGGGATGAGCTTTCACGTGGATTCACAGCAATCCAAGGTGTGCAGAGCACCATCCAGGAAAACATCTCTCAGACATGAGACAGGAGTGGAAGAGACACAGGCAGGCTGTCCCTTTTCCCTGGCTGTTCCTGTGACAGATAACTTTCTGGCTGAGTCTCGAGACAAGGGAAGTCCATCCTTTATTTGAGAGCAGCCTTGTTAGATGGGGGTGGGGACACCCCCTATCATCCACAGGGTGTCCCCAAAGCCTCCTCGGATGTGGTTGGGGTTTGCTGTGTGTTACCGATGTGGAAGAGCAGGTTCAGGTGGTTTAAGTGAATTCACCTACAGAGAGAGAGGAAGTTTCCAGTCAAAAACATTAAAATCTCAAGAGTTCTTGGCTTCTAGCCCTGTTCAGCCTCTGTTTAGGAGAAAATTGATCAGTGTCCTGCAATTAAAATGCTTTTTCTTTGCGCTGTAGGTGCAGAACGCGAGTGATTTGTTGATCAAACCTTTGGAAAACTTCCGGAAGGAGCAGATAGGGTTCACCAAGGTAAGGCTTGTTTGTTTGTTTTCAGTGCAAACAAATTTGTTTTCTGTTACTGTGTTTGAATTCAGATTTTTCTCCTGTTGTTGTTACCAAGCAGTTGCTCTACTGCATTCTGACTTCAGGCGCTCAGAAACTCCCTGTTCAATGCTGGCTTTCAGCTGCTGGCATGAGGGTTCGTGCTGTGACTTTTAGTCTGATTTTTCAATCATAAGAGGCTCCAAAATCTTTTCCTGAATTCTTTGGGTTCTCTCCTGGCCTGATTCCAGCACCGCCTCTGTCCTGAGCAAGGAGATCCTCCTTGCTGCTTTCTCTCCTCTCCCCTTTGTTCAGTCATTTCTATTGAGAATAAAATACTTTCTGCAGAGAAGTGTGTGGTAGAGTGGGGCGGAAGAAGGGAAGGAGAAAAAAAGGGAAGGAGGGAAAGCAGGAGAGGCCAGCAGGCAGAACCTGATTATAGTCATAGGGCTTTTGTTATGAAATATTTACATAAAGCGCCTAATGAGTCTTTCAGATGGACCAAACTTTTAAAGAAACAAGCTATAAAAAGCAAATTCTGCACATGTGGAGCACAAAAGATCATTTCTCCCTTGTCTGCTATCAAGAAGTCCAGGTTCCATGTTACTCAGCGGCAGCTTAAAATGGGTCTGGCTCTGACCCAGCTCCGAAATGGAGATGTTTTGGAGAACACTTGAAGCTTGGATCCAGCCCAGCCCATCTGGAGGCTTTGACGTTTAATAAATACAGGGTTTGAGAAGAGATACTCGATGGCCCTCCTGCCCTTTGCCATGCCCTGAGGGCTGGTGTGTGGAATCCTCTTAAGAGCTACAGCCACGAGCATGGCAGAGGTGCTGCCCACAGCCCCTGCTCTCGTGTCCTTTAGGCTGTTTTCTCCCCAGGGAGCCCCAAAGGGCCACTTTGGGGGCATGCTGTGCCCTGAGAGCTGCACCCACGGGCCATGTGCCCATGTCCTGCTCTGCAGGGTCTTAGCAGGGCTGGTGCCATAGCCCCAGCACTGACACGGATTCACCTGGCAGCCTGCAGCCCTTCCTCGGTCCCTGTGGATGGGCAGGGCGCTCCAGGTGGAAGCACAGGGTGGTGACAGTGGCAGGACACGGCTCAGAGCAGCTGGAGAGGTGACAGAGGGCGAGGGGTTGTTGCAGGTGGCTCAGCCTTGTAGTTTGGTTTGGGGTTTTGTTTCTTGTGAGGAACATGAGCTGCAGAGGTGCCAGGGCACCACAGTGGGAACAGGGCTGTGCTGTGGCTCAGCACAAGTGTTCCATGCAGGAGCTCACAGGGCAGCACCTTGCACCGTGCCAGGATCCAGGTGTGCCCACACTGACAGGGAGGTGCCACTGTCCCCAGAGCCACCCCAGAGACTTGAGAGGGTGTGAGTGGGAGTGAGCCCCAGCCACTCCAGCCCCTTGTCCTCAGCTCTGATGCTTCCCTGACAGGAGCCTGTGCCGCGCTGCTGGTGGGCTGCACCCTCAGATGTCACCTCGGGCACAGAGCCTTCCTTCACCTGCCAGCCTGCAAAGCATCTCCAGGTCATCCCCACCCAGCAGCAGAAGGTGTGAAGTGCAAATGAGGCTCCTCAAAGCGGTGCCCTGTCAGTGTGGGTTCCTCCCATCCCTGCTGGGCCTGGCATCGCCCCGTGGACCCTTTCTGATCTGCACCAGGGGCAGAGGCTGAGGCCTGGCTGTGGAACAGCCTGGAGACATGACACGAGGAATTTTTGCCCTCTGCTTAGTTTCCGTATTTCGGCAGCGTCGCCTTCTGTGAGATGTTTTCTGTTCCCTTCACGAGCTGCTGGAGCCAAATAGGAAGAGCCCTTGAATCGGGGCTTTGTGATGCCTCTGGCTGGAGCGCAGCCAGTCTGACCAACACATCTGAGTCTGCATTCACCCGTTCTCCCGGGAGGAATGGAGTCTCCTCGGGAGGGTGTGCTCCCACACGGGCAGCCCTGGGCTGTCACTGGGAGCCCCTCCAGCCACTCCTGCCGCAGCCCCATGGGGTCACTGTTTTTCCTGTGACTTGCTGTGCTGTGATGTGCCACATCACAGATAAAAGGGAGGATCTGGGACCCCCTGAGCTGACCCATTTCCCACCTCTGGCACTCATGGTGAGTGTGGAAAGGAGCTGGTGCATACAGAGGCCCCATCCCTCCCTCACCTTAGCCCTGGGGCTCAGCTCCATGCTGGGGGGCTGAGACAATTTGGGAAGAGCCTGGCCACTTACACTTACTGAGTTGAGGAGGATTTGAATAGAATAGTTTAATTCCAGTTTCTCTTGGAAGGAGACAACTTTTTTTAAGAAACGCAAAGCCAACCAAAAAAAATCAGAGGCAAAACTTGTTTGGATGTACTGTAAGGGCAAGGGGAATGCTGAATAGCTGCACTGTTTGTCAAAATTTATTCCATAGGAGATAACATATTCCTAAAAGGTCTTAGTTAATCCTGTTATTAATTTCATTAATTATAATTTTAAAAGAAAGGGAGGATAATAACTTCTACTTGTTTTCATCTCTAGGGGAGCAGGGCCTAAGGAGCATTTGAGAGAAAGCAGTGGGTGAGGGAAAAACGCCAGGATGAACTGAGTGTGCTTTGATAGAACAGCTCTTTCTACATGCCTTGACTTTTTAGAAATCTGGTTTTGAATTAGCCTGCTGATGCCTGATAAAAATGAGTCATGACGATCCTCAATCCACTGCTCTTGTACCCAAGCCCCTCACGTGTGCATGGAGGTGGGGGCTCCCTGCAGGAAAAGTGTGTTTAATTCCTTGTGGAGAGAAGTGGCCCATGATCTGGGCTTCTCCCTTGCTACTCACTCCACCTCTCCGAAGATGGGAATTTCAGGATTCTAATTAGCAACTAATGGTTAAGGGGGAGTTTTGGCGAGTCCATTTTCCCCTTTCCTCCTGGTGACCCCAAGCTGCCGAGGGGTTCCGGTGTCCCCACAGTGCCAGCAGCAGTCGGGGTGTGGGCAGGACCCAGCACACACAGAGCAGCCAGAGCTGCTGCTGGATCACCTGCCACAGCAGGCAGCCAGTGCTGTCCCATGGGCTCCTGCTCACTCCTGGGCACAGCAATGCCTGCCAAAGCTCCCAGCGTGGGGATTTTGCAGAGCACCCTCCTGCCTGCACTCAGTGGGAGCTGCACAGTTGCTCCCAGTGAGCAATAAATGGAAGGTGGGTGGCTCTTGGACTTGGCAAACCTTAATGGGAACGTGGTGCTGCCCTTTGCTGAATATTCATGAGGGACTAATTTGTGCTCATGTTTCCAGATTGTGCTTCAGTCTGGGTGATTTTTTGTGTTGTTTTTTTGTCTTGGCTTGCTCTGTTCAGCAGCCAGCTCAGAAGGATTTATAGGTCATCCTTCTGCTGTTCAGTTATATGCTAATTAGCCAGAGTGGGAATGATTGGCAAGCTCCCTCTTAGTGGCCCAAAATGCCATGCTGCACATGGGTGTGTCTTGGACATCATTCCCAGGCCCTTCAATCCCCAGAAAGAGCTCAGTGCTCCGTGCTCCCAGTGCAGCCCCTGCCTGCCGTGGGCACTGGCAGAGGAGGAGGCACTCACCGAATGAGTTACTGTCTGGCTTCCCAGCTCCTGCTGCAGAAGGAGCTGCACTGCTCTCCCAGGCTCTTTTTCTCTTCACCAGCCTTTCCCTGAGCAGAGGTGACCCCTCTTCCTCAGAACCTACCATGTCTTCCCACAGGGAGCTGCCCACAAGTTGGTGGCAAAGCTGCTGCCTCGTGGTTTGTGGTCTCCCTGTAGTTGCAGGCTGTGGCCTCCTGTGGCCATCTGTGTGGGCACCACAGCCACACACAGTTGGTGGCTGCCTCCATGGGTTCTTGTGGTCATCTGCACGGGCACCACAGCCTCCCACAGCAATGTCACCTCTCCTGGGGACAAGCCAGGAGCCACGTGCTCCCAGGCTGCTGCGTCCAGAGGCACATCCCCCTGCCCATCCCATCCTGCTCCCTGCCCATGGGCTCTGCTGTGCCTGGCCACAGTAGCACCAGGCTCTGGTGGGCAGTTCTTCCCTTGCCCTGTTTCCCACAGCTCCTGGCGCAGGTGAGCAGCCTCCCTGACAGAGAGCAGGAGAGGTTGGTCCCAGCTCTGGCCTGGAGTGTGGCTGTCCTCCCTGGTGGCCTCTCCACAGGGTGGGACAGCTGAGTCACCCTATGTGTGCTGCTTGCTGGTGGTGAGAGGCAGGAGAGGACTCCTGGAGGGGGCTTCAGTCCATTCCTGCTGTGCCTTCAGCTGCTCACCCACAGCTCTGCTGAGGAACAGGGATGGCACCGTCCCTGTGCTGCCACCACCACCTGTGCACGCCACCTTGGTGGAGACAGTGGAGCTCTTGGTTGGGTTTGGAGCTAGCTTTCCATGGCAGCACCTGCTTTTCTGTCTCAGGACCTGCTGCTGGCACAGCCATCTCCACTGAGACATGAGGAGGTGGCCAAAGGAGCGCTGTGCCTGCAGCCCCACAGGTCTGATTCCCTGCACTTCTGTGGCCTTGGGGTTTGGAGGCTCCTGTTTAAGGAAATGGGAACAAGGCAAGTTCCTAGCTGCATTAGACAGAGCATTAATGGCACAGACAGCCCAGGAGTGTGACCTTGCAGACACAGGAACTGCTGCTCCACAAACGCTTTCTCTGCGCTGGGTTTGGATTTGCTGACCAGGGTGTTAGTCACGAGGGTGGTGGTTTGTTTTGGTTGTCCTTCTTGGCCTCAGCCCCACAGTTGCTGTGCTGCTTAAATTAGGATTCACCCTTGGAGGACTCTCTACTCTGGATTTGATGTAGATCTCTCTGTTCTGCTGCTAACATGGAGTCACAGTACTTGATATTGCAGTGTGTGATTCCAGAGGATGCACTTCCCTTCAGGTGTCCTGTAATCCCAGGGTCTGCAGGGCAGGATGTGTAATTGCTGAGGTGATAAGTTTCGCTGGGCTAAGCCTGCCCTGCTCCAGACAGTTACACATAAGCAGGGGTAGTGGGGTTGGTGCCATTTCCTCATGGTAATTGTGCTTTCAACACAGCCGTGTAGGTAGAGAATCCTTTTCCCTGGAAGGCAGCTGGCAGGAAGGCTTGTTACTGTCATTGGGAGCCACCTGTGCTGAGCCCAGGGGTTTTGGGAGATCCCACGTATCCTGCTGTAGGACATCCTGACAGACAGATGGAAGAGTCTGTGCAAGTGGAATGGGGAAGCAAAACTTCAGGCAGGGGAAGCTGCGGTCACTACTGAATTCATGAGGAAAATTCTTAATAACCAGCAGTCTGGCAGAGTCCATCTGCTCTGGTTTTTGGTAGCACTGGTGTATGCTTGCTTATCCATTCATTTCTGAGTGGGGCAAGAGAAGAGGATTTCAGGGCTTTCAGGAGATAGATGTTGAAAGATGCCAGTAATTCCCCAGGAAGCTGGAACTGCTTTCCACTTTCTTGAGCTTTCAAAAGCCAGACAGAGGATCTGGGCATCCCATACATACCTGCACTGTGTGTACACCAGCTCTTAACTGCTTGGACCTGGCACTGAGTCTGCTGCCAGGCTGGAATTTCCTGATTTTAGTAATTTAGTTGCCTCCCAGGAATCCCTGATATGTCAGATACCATCTGAAGCAGGTATTTGTCAACCTGGCCCCTACTCTGGTTGTTTTGTGATCACCAGTGTCACAGTCAGTGCAAGGCAGGAGCCAACAGCCTGGTGCTCAGTTCTGCTTCTCCCTGCCTGCTCTTGGGAGTTCCTTCTCGAGTGTTTCTGTTTGCTGCTCTCCTTCATTTGTGCTCTCTTTGTACCACTGGTGACAGGGCTGAGGTTTTCCTGCGTGCCTGTGGACCTGCCAGGCTTCTGCTTTCCTTCTGATACTCTTTAGAAACAAATGATAAACTCTTTCTTTAGAACAGAACCTTTTCTTGACCTTGACATGTCTCTGACATTCCAGTGTTTGCCCAGTTGTTTCTGGGCTGTGTGAACAGCACGTCAGGAGATGGTGAACAGGTTTTTGATGTATAAGTAGGTTTTCAGTTTACTGGATAGTGAAAAGATTGAGAGAGGGAACAGCACCTCATCACTGGGGCTTTTGCCATGATGTTGGCATGAAAAAATACTTTTTGTGCCACAGAGTATTGCTAGACTGGGTCTTGAGGTGTAATTTCATCCAGGGCAGGCAAGGGGCTGTGAAAGCAGAGCAAATGAGAAGTGTCCTTCTGTTCTCTGGCTGGGTTGACCAAAATTTGTCCATGGAAATACAGAATTGCACAAAGGATCTTGGTGTTGATGCATGATGTGGAAAATGCCAATAACTGGTTCTGCTTCAACCTCTTGCACCTACAGGAAAGAAAGAAAAAGTTTGAGAAGGATGGTGAGAAGTTTTACTCTATGCTGGATCGCCACTTGCATTTGTCTTCCAAAAAGAAGGAATCTCAGTTACAGGAGGTGCGTATGGAATTTTTCTCAGAGTTAGGTCCAGAAGCAACAGCACCAGCTGCTCTATTTCTTAAAATCGGGGGAGAGGAATCATCCCTTCCAGTAACCTGTTGAAACTGATAATCAAATAAATCTACCCAAAGCCTGGATTCTCTGAGACCAGGGAAATCAAGCTCATAGTTCTCCTGTGTCTGTTGGATGCTGGTAGTGGTTTTAGACATTGCCATTGCTTGTTGTCACCTTGATGGTGAAGGACAGTGGCCAGTGGCACTGGCATAGCTGGGGACTGGCCACCCTTTCACCTGGGGAAGTGCTCTGGCTGAAAAGCAACCATTCCTTTTGCTGGCCTGGCATCCTGCCTTGCTGCTGGTGCTTTTGGGTGCTGTGGGGGCAGGCAGAGGAGGGGGGTTCCTTCCCACTGGTGCTGCTGCAGGCATGTTGCAGCAAAGAAGGAAACCCAGCTGTTCCAGCCCACACCAGAGCAGCTGGATCTGGTCAGATCTGTCAGACCAGTTGTCAGATCAACCTACCAGCATCTCTGCAAGGCAGACTGTGTGAGTTCTAGGGGCATTGTGTGCTCCTGCTGCTGCTGCAGCTCCAGAATTGCTGGTTCTGGGATCAGGTGGAGTCGAGCAAGAGGGTGGTGATGGTGTCCTTGTCAGGAGAAGAAGTGGAGAAGTTTGTGCTAAAATAATAAATGAGCTTTGGGAAAGCCTTGTCCTTGCAGAGTAAGAAGAGGTTTTGGATCCTTGAATGAAAGGGAGCCAGAAATGGGCAGACTTAGAAGAATATCCAATGTTGCAGTTCACAGGTGGGCTGAACACCAGGCAGGTTTTTAGTGAGGACAGAACTAAGTGCAGGCTGACAGACAAAAGTGAGTCAAATATTTTCAAACTACATGTGATGTATTTTCTTTTTCCACCTTTCCCTCTTTCTTCTAGGCTGACCTTCAGGTGGATAAAGAGAGACACAATTTCTTTGAGTCCTCCCTTGAGTATGTGTACCAGATCCAGGAAGTACAAGAAAGCAAGAAATTCAGTATTGTGGAGCCGGTAGGAGCTTCCTTTTCTCTCAGTCTCATTGGTTGATGCTCAGATGTGCTGGCAATGGCAGGAAGGGATGAGTTTCCAGGTTGGATTAGGTCCTGTGGGGCAGGAGTTAACCCTGCACCCTTGTCCTGCTGCAGCTTGATAGCCTTAGTGGTGCTTGCTGAAGCACTGTGAAGCCCCTGCCCTGTTTTTTCTGTCTGTCTGTGGATCCTGAGGAGCAGCTTGGACACTCTACAGAGCTGCAGGTCTTGTTATGGCTTATCTTGGGTTTGGGAAGTGCTGTCTGTCTGCAGAGGGGCAGAGGTGTTACCTGCCCTGCTCACCTGTCCCAGCCCGGCCTGCAGGGGTCACCACTGCCCTGGGTGGATAAAGAGAGACACAATTTCTGCCCCAGTGCCAGCTGCAGTGGAGTGTGGGCTCGTGGGATCCTGTGGATCTTGTGGATGAGCACTCTGCAGATCTGCTCTGGCTCTCCCTGCAGGGTCTTTCATTCTGGGTGTTTTATTCAGACAGATGTGTGGGTGGTAGCTTGGGCTTTAGGGACACTGTGGTGGGTAAGCCATACCAAGGCTGGCATTCCAAAGTTGTGAGGGAAAAGTAATTGTATGTGTAATTTCTGAAATCCCACACTCTTTCCTTCCATTATAAACACAGAAGTTCAGTGTGTCCTTTCCCTCCATTGCAGGTGCTGGCATTTCTCCACAGCCTCTTCACTTACAACAACCTGACAGTGGAGCTGACCCAGGATTTCCTCCCATACAAGCAGCAGCTCCAGCTCAGCCTGCAGAATGTGAGTCGTTGCCCAGCTGAAAGACTTTTCTGTGTGACTTCTGTTCTCATTTGGATTTACACACCTCTGATGGCAAGGCCTTTCCACCCAAGCAGTCTGACCATGTTTGCATTGTTGCAGATACAGTTATTTCCTTCTCAGTTCACGTGGGTTTTCCCCTCTCCTGCATGGGACAGTTCACAGGTCTATGAAATCATTTTCTCTGGAAGAGGCTACTGCAGTTACATCATTTAACCTGGTGCATAAAAAGCCTGAGATTTCCTTTCAGTTTTCAGAGACTGAAATTTTACTCTAAGAAGGTCTCTAACCTTGCTCTTAATGGTACTGGCTTCCTAGAGGCTTGCTACATGCTTTGGTAAGCTCTCCTGTTGGCCAAGTGTGTTCATGGGGTGGAATATCTGAGTCCTGTTTTCTTTATCCTTAGTCTTTCCTGACTGGCCTTCATTTCTGTGGGACGACAGCCATAAATGTGAGCCAAGATGGTTTTGCTGCTGGCTCATTAATTGGTCCAAGTACTGTTCCATCAAAATGCCTGGATTTTGTACCCCCTGTTGATGTGACTCTTTCATGCTGAGCAGTGTAGCATGATCCTTTGGGAATTAACACCTTTGGGAGGAGAACACAGCTGTTACCTGAGCAATGGTGTGAACGGGAGCTCAGGTGCTGCCTCTGCTCCAGCCAGCCTTGAAATGTGCTGACGTTCCTTAATTAAGGGAACAAGTGGCCTCCCAGCTGTGGCACTCCAGCACCATCTCTGCACATGATGTGTCTCTTCAATCATCCCTCAGAGTGGTTTTTAGAGCCAGTTTCCATGTGGATTTGTGGAGTGGTTTCCATATTTTGTACCTTGGGAACTGATTCATTTCTGCTACAGCACCTCAGATTTATCTAGGAATAAATAACCTGCAGCTCACTTTTTGCTCATGTTCAAATATGCTTCTGTTTGTTTTCTGTTACCAGACAAGGAATCACTTTTCCAGCACACGGGAGGAGCTGGAAGATCTGAAGAAGAGGATGAAGGAAGCGCCCCTAACCTGCAAACTGCCTGGGCAGCCAACCATCGAGGGCTACCTGTACACTCAGGAGAAATGTAATGGCTTTGGGATGTACCTGGATGCAGTAGGGAACGTGCAGGCCTGGGCTGCCCTGACATAACCCAGCTGTGGGCTGTATTCAGCTGCCCAGGCAGCCCTGCTGCACTGGGTGTCATTGCTGCCAGGGCACAGCACGCCCAGGGTGTCACCTTCTGCCAGTGCCTGAGGTGCCCCAGGTATCACAGCCTGCAGTGCCTGGGAGAGCACCAGCAGCTTTGTCAGTAGTGGCACATCTGTGACAGCACAGGGCTAATTGCCCTGTGAGATGGGATTTATGACTCCAGAGCCTGGAGCTCTGACAGGCTCTGCCTTGGCTGTTTTACCAGGATGAATCTGGTGTCCTGCCCAGCCTCCCTCTGGCAGCCTCTGCAGGCAGCTGAGCACAGCCAAGGTGGAACCAGTGCTGAGTTGAGCTGTTGAGAGCGAAACTTGTAATTCTGAACAGAATCAAACAGACCAAATACAGCCTTTTCCAAACCCTGGCTGCAGCTTTCCATGGCCATGCAGCAGGATTGCTCAGGGGACATAAGTCTGTGCAAAACTGTGACCTCTGAGGCTACAGACAACTTTGTAAGCATTCATTCTTAATCCTGTATAGAAATCTATTTATACCTATATTTGTATGTGTGTTTATCTTGCTTTTAAAAGAAAGCACACTGAGCAATTTTAGATCCCAACTGTGGCTATTTGCTGCCTCTATTTATGCTTCCCTATAATTCAAGTATGAAAAGTTGTTTTTCCTGACAACTGCAACTTAAAAACAAATTACAGAAAAAATACCAGTTGAATTATTTCCTGTAAAGGGGTTCAGGTAAGAAAACAGAAAAGTGGCAAGGAATCCAGAAATAGGAACTTCAGAGTATTTTAAACCTGCTGTTGTCTTTATTATTGAGTTTTCACCCACAGGAAAAAATAGCGAGGTTTGTGAAACAGACATTCAGGACATGTAGGATCCTGCCAGTGTAGGTCTTGGCTGGGCTTGGCCAAACCAGCCTGGCTTGTGGTCAGAGTCCCACAAACGCCCTTTTCACTAGCAGTGAGTTGGGAGGGTGCTGGAGGCAGCTGCTGCTCCTGTGCTCCTTCTCTCCCTCTCCCCTCCTCCCCTCCTCCACATGTGCTTCTCTCTTCATCTCCTCCCCTTTCTCTCCTCCTCCTCTCCTCCTTTTCTCCTCCTGGCTCTTGCCCATGCAGACACCTGCAAGGGAGATGTCCCCCTGGGCTGTCAGTGTCCGTCCCCAGAGAAAGGAGGACATGTGGGCAATACTGACCATGCCTTGCTGGCTGCATCCAGCTACAGCCCTGTCCCTGATTCCAGCCTCTCATGTGTTCTGCAGGGGCACTGGGCATCTCCTGGGTGAAGTATTACTGCCAGTACGAAAAGGAGGCAAAAACCTTACGGATGACACCCATAGACCAGAAGCCTGGAGCTAAGCAGGTGAGTTGGATGCCTGCAAACATTGGTCCAACCACTGGGCCCACCTTCCACCTGTGTATGGCCTCCCTTCCTGTGACAGCTGACCCTGCAGGTGCCACAGAGCAGAGGGATGTCCTCTGTCCCCTCCCTGCCCGCACAGGGCAGTTTGGTGTCACCTGGAAGAGGCACCCCCGTGAGGAGAGGTCTCACTCCAGTGCATCCCTTGGAGCCCAGGCCCTGCAGGGTTTGGCAGCAGATGTGGGTCGTGTGACATGAGAGATACCAGGCAGTGCTGGCCCATGAGTTCAGTCTGGGGTGAAATTTGTGCTTTTCTGGACCAGCTGACGTTGACCCTTCCCCGTGCACAGGGGCTGGGAGCCACAAGAACTGTGGCAGCTGCTGAAGTGCCTGAATGACTCAAGTTACTACAGGAGTTACTGCTTCCAAATGCATTTCCTTGTGCTCAAACCACAGTTTGTGGTTTGATTTCTGCTCTCAGCACTGGTTCTGTGGGACTGGGACAGTGTGGGGAGAGGAGAGGGCAACAGTGCAGCTCCAAACTGCACTAAGGCAGCAATTTGGGTAACAACTTATTTCACAAAGTGCTTTGGTTTACAGAAGTCTGGGAGTTCCCCCAGTCCCTCCTCGTGACAGGGGAGGGGTGGGAGGATGGAGCACGGCCAGTGCCTCCAGCTGAGTCCCCCGCCCTCCTCTGCCATGGAGCGGGTCCCCGGGGCCTTCCCAGCCAGGCCTGTGTGCTCCAGGGTGTGAGCTCATGGTCTGGTTTTGGCAGGGCTCCGCACGCTGCAGCAGGAAAATAAAATAGATGTTTTGCAACCCCTTGGCAGAGAGCTGGGCAAAAAAAAAAAAAAATCTAAATTATTGTATGGAGAGATTTGTTGTCATTTATGCTGTAACCATGTCTAGTAAGGCACATTACTGCAGGTGAGGGCTTGGAAAACTTAGTTCCTTTGCCAGACACTGGCAGGCTGGTAGCCTGCACCATCAGGTCACTGCTGGCCACAAACCCACAATCAAATTATGAATTGATTCTGCTGCAGAGCACAGGGGCATGGACACCCATGGCCAGAGCTGAGCCTCTCCAGGGCACATCTTCTTGATCTGGGGTGAGGAAATGTACATCCCTTTGCCACACAGTGTTTGTGTAAAGCCATATGGATCACTGGTGGTGTGGGTAATTGGTACTGATGGCCAGCCCTGATAAAAGTAAGGACCTAGCTGTGTCAGAGCATGGGTGAGTGCGGCTCACCAGGGAGTGCCTTGCTGGGTTGGTTGGAGCAGTGTTCCAGCACTGTAGGGGAAGAGTGCTGCTGTGTGGGGCAGTGCTGAACAGAGTCCAGAACATTCTCTGGCTGAGAGCAGGCCTGGAGCTCAGAGCCTCTTATGTCTGCCTGTGACGATGGTGGGAGGACCACCTGTGCTCCTGTACCAATGCCATCGGAGTGTCAGCACTGTGGGCAGTGCTGTGCTGGTCTGAGGAGCCCAAAATCCCCCATGTTTCTGTCCTCTCACCTTGGCATTCATGTTCTCTCCTAGGGCACGTTGGACCTGACCCTGAAATCCTGCGTAAGGAGAAAGACTGACTCCATAGACAAAAGGTTTTGTTTTGACATTGAAACTAATGAAAGGTGAGTAGTGGCCCCAAACTGCACGGGCCTGCAGCAAATCCCTCTTTGCTGTGTATTAAAAACAACTTTTCTTGCTTTCCCTGCCTGTCCCTGGGGGAATTCTGCGCAGGTCCGGGACCATCACGCTGCAGGCGCTCTCAGAAGCCAACCGAAGGCTGTGGATGGAGGCCATGGACGGGAAGGAGCCGGTGAGTGTTCCTGGAAATGTTCCCAGCTGCAATACGCTGCCCAGCAGTGTCCTCTGCCGGCGAGTGCTGCTCGGGATCAGTGCTGCACGGGCTCCGTGCCATTCCCTCAGCTCCCACTGGGGTTTGGGGTTCCCCCCTTAAATCTCGGGATGTTCCCTAGCTGTGCCAGCCCTCCTGAGGACTGGCCTTTCCGGAGCTGGTTTACTCCTGTTCCTGCTCCTCACTACCTGCTGGAAATGATGTTTTGTCTGTCCCTGCTCTTAGCCACCTTTTCAAAGGTGTCACTGCCCATCCTGCACCCGTGTTCTCCCACCTTTCTGTGTCTGTTGGTGTTCCTTTCCTTCAGTCTGAGCAAAGCTCAGAGCCCTGTGGTTTCCCTACAGAACAGAGAATTTCCCTAGCAATTAGGTGCCCCACTGAAGTGTACTCCTTGATTGTGCAGATAATGGGTTCATGCCTAATTATAAAATGACATTTCTATGAGACATTGTCTTTTTGGCTGTGATTGCCTCTGGGCAATCTAGGGGTGATTTATGGGATGCTGCATTTTCTTTCAGAAATACATACCAAATCATGCTGATGATGTTTTTGCTTCTCCCTCCCCCATTCTCTCCACTTTTTCAGATTTATCACAGTCCCATCACGAAGCAGGAAGAAAGTGAGTCACTTCTGTTGCTGTTCTTTGGGCTCTCACAGCCTCGAGGCCAGGCAGGATTTTCCTTGCAGATACACTCATCCTCAATTCCTGCTGAGTAGCACTGTCCCCACTCCTTGACAGCCGTGTCACTTCTGTTCTTGTACCACAGTGTCTGGCACTGAGCCCAGATAAGAAGGAGTTGCACAGAACTGCAGTGAGCAGGTTTTTTTTAGCCAGCAGTAGTGGGATGAGAGGTTCAATTTGCACCTCCAAACCCCAGTGGGACATTTTGAGGATGTGTCCCTTAACAGAGGTTGTAATAGGGCAATAGAGGCGGCATTGAGTTCCCTGGATCTCCCACCCACCACCAAGTCTTGTGTCCCTCCTCTCAGTAGTGAGATGTGCCCTGCAGAGCCCTGGAACCCCTCTGAGGCTCTGTTAGTTGGGTGAAACCTGCATTCTGTCTCAGAGCTCGCTTCATCAGCACTGTAACTAGCTGGCTCTAATGAGCACGGAGGGAGCATTCCCAGAAGCACGAGCACAAACCTCTGTGTGGCTGTGTTCACATCACACGCTGGGAGGAATGTGAATTATGGTTTCACTGAATAAACATTCTCTATTTGTCATAGATTAGAGCTGGTAAGAATTCCAGTGGTATCATAGCCCTCAGTATCAAGCATCAGGTGGGTCTGTGCTTATTCCTGGGGTAGGGCTAAGAGACATCTCAGCTTAATGTTGCTGTTGCTCAGAGCAGACAGAATCAGTATAAACAACCTGCTGAAAATGCAGGGATCCCATAGGATTCCCCAGCTCAGTGGAGCAAGCCCTGTGCTCAGCTTTCCTCAGCACATCAAGCTGAATTGGTTTTGCTTTTTAATCCTAGTGATGTAGATAAAGCAGAAATTACACAGTCCCATGATGAGGACAAGTTTAAACTACAGATTTTGCTCTGGAAGTGATTATTCAAGTCTTTATCAGGCACAATCCAAATTATTATTATTATTATTATTATTATTATTATTATTATTATTATTATTATTATTATTAACCAATTCACACTGTTATTATTAAAGACAGAGAGGGGGTAGGGAGCAGTGCTTCAACTCAAAATAAATTTGAGGAAAAAAATGGGAGAACATATGGAACTAGTAACTCCTTTCAGGATGTCCAGAATGCCAGTACTTCCTAGGGGGTAGGGGATGTGGGTGCAGGTGTGAACACTCTGTGGCACTGTGGCTCTGGGTGCCCAGAAAGGCTGGGGGTGGGCCTGGGGGGGTCCCAGGGGTCTCCAGGAGTGCTCAGGCAGCTAACACGACTTCCTTGTCCAAAACAGTGGAGCTGAACGAGGTGGGCTTCAAGTTTGTTCGGAAATGCATCAATGCAGTGGAGACCAAAGGTGAGGAGTTCTTCCAGCCCGGCCATGCTCTCCATGGAGTGCAGGAACACTGTAGTTCCTGCAGTACAGTGTTAGCCAGTGACACAGGCCTTCAGCTTTTAGCTGAGGAATGTGTGTTGTCCAGTTAAATGCATGTTCTTTGGGAGCAGAAATCCCACCTGGTTCATAATGTTGTGCCAAGTCAGTTGGGGTTGAACTTCCACCTTTATGCTGTTTTCACTCGTGGTTGTCTCAGTTTTGGCCCTGAGCACACCCACTGCTGGGCAGGAGAACAGCTCTGGTGGCAAGGCCAAGGGGTGCCCACAGGCTGCTTCAGACCCAGCCTGTGAAGCAGCAGAAGCAGCTAAAAGGGTGGCAGCCCATCCTCTGGGCTGTCACATATCCAGCCTGCACCAGTGAACATCTCCATTCTGGGACAGGGGCCTGGGTTCATTTCCAGATGGGGGCTTGGGGCTGCTGGGGCTGTGGCAGCCAAGGCCCACTGGAGTGGGGAGCAGCAGGGGCACAAAGACCCTCCTTACAGAGCTAGGAGAGACAGTGATTCTGCCTGTCCCAGCACTGGCCAGTGTTTTCAGATTCTGCTTCACTGTGGTTTTTTCTTTGGGGATTTGAGCAAATCCGTGATAAAGCAGCACCCCACAGAAATGGGATGCGTGGGCTGGTGTGTCCCACACCCTGGCTGTGCTCACCTGACCTGGTGACCACGGGGGTGCTGGTGGCCTCTGCTGCTGGGGTGAGCAGAGCCTCTGCCTGCAGAGCCTGAGGAGTGGGACAGGGCCTGGGATATGGTACAGAACCTGGAATATGGGATAGAACCCGGGGTGTGGGACAGAGCCCAGCAGCAGAAAAATAATTCCACTAGATGGGGCTTTTGGACCACCAACAGGAAACCTCGGCTAACACTCTTGGCTTTGTCCCCTTAGGAATCACTACGGAGGGCGTGTACCGGACTGTTGGCAGCAATATCCAGGTGCAGAAGTTACTGAATGCCTTTTTTGGTAAGAATTAATTATTCTGTGCAATTACACTGTCCTGTTCGTGAATTATTTGCGAGGGATAGAGAGGATCTGGTTCCACAGTGACAAATGTCCAACATCCAGCATGGGTTTTGGTCCCTGCAACCCCTCTGAGGCTCATCTTCCCCTTCTTTCCTGGAATAGCACAATGAGCTGGACAGGGAAGGTGGCCTTTGCAGGGAGCTCCACACCCTAGTGTAAGGTTTTTCTCTGGAAGGATGGGGACACCTCGCTGTGTGCAGTATGTATGATAAGGAGCCAATGTATGTGTTAAGAAGTCAGTTGATGTGTTCCTGCTGTGAGCCTTCCTGTGGCTGGATCTGTCTGTCATACAAGCTTGGCAGCTGGGGACGGTGTTTACAGGCTCAGCAGGCTGTGGGGCTCAGCAGCGCCGCACTGTGCAGGGACAGGCCCTTCTGGGCTGGGCCCTGGCTGAGGCCATCGTACCCTCACCTCATGGGCACCTGGGAGCCTCTCTGGGGTTGACCCCCACCTGCCCACGGCCAAACCATTCTCCCCAGCCCTGCCTGGGGCTGGAGCACAGGGCAGAGATTACACTCACCTCGCTGCCTGTGTGCCTCGGGCTCACGCCAGCGCAGACATCTGATATTAACGCAGCGTTCAAAGGCTTTGGCTGTTTCCTATTGCTTCTACTCTGGATGTTGTTTATTAAAACCCTGGTTTGTACTGGTGTCTGGCTATGCCCAGTTCTCACAGAGCCATGACTTCGGGCATCTGCCCAGCTCCGCTGGCCTATGATTCATTGTTGAGCCTCAGGTTCTGCTGCTGCTTGATTCTCACCCTCCCTGTGAGCAGCTCTGTGGTTTTCTCCTCTGAATCCCACCAGTGAGTGGCTTTTTGTTTTATCTGCATGGTCTGGGTAACCACTTGCCATCCCGCTGCGTATGAAAGCACAATGGAAAATCCAACACCACGGAAATAACTGCTGCGGCACGATTTCATCTTTAACCACTCGACAGAGATTGATCTGTAGTCCTATTTATTTTCAAAAGTAAATCCTCCTGTTTATTTCTGTAGTCCAGCTTCCCCCCATTCTACAGCTACATCCTTCACTTCGTGGTGCCACAGACATGATGTGGTTTATTGGAGGGGTAGGCAGGAGAAGAAATGTACTTCCATGCTTCTGCACCTCCCCTGAGCTCCCTCCTCTCCACGCAGCAAGAGGGAATGCTTCCAGAATAGCCTTCAGGGGAGTAGCTGCAAATGAGGGATTTGAGCTGGCATTCATATTGCTTTGGATGTCAGAAAGCTTGTCTTGGACATGTTGAAATGCGTTGTTTCTGCCAGCCTTAGGAAAAAATAAACTATAGAGAATATGCTCTCAGTGACTTCTCAGTACTGCTTAAATTATACCTTGTGCTTCCCTCTTTGTCCCTCATTAGCACCACTCCCCAGCCTCTCCAAAATCCTGACACTGGTGCCTCTTTTCTGCTTTTCCCAGCCATGGGAATTAGGAGCTCTCTTTGTGTGCTGCTGTGGCTTTGTGTGTCTCAAGGGGAAACCCCCACCCCAAGCAGACTGTTTATTAGCAACATCTAAATTAACTTTTTTTCGAAAACCTTTTCATTCTTCTTCCAGATCCAAAATGCCCTGGGGACGTGGATCTCCAGAGTGGGGATTGGGACATCAAGACCATTACCAGCTCACTGAAGTTCTATCTCAGGTAGCACTGCAGGTCACACCTGCCCCAAGGAGGCAAAGGGGACTGGGGCTGATCCAGAAGAGTGAAATGAGCTGCCAGATACTCACATCTGGCTGTTGAAAAGGGCAAAGTGACAAAGGCTTTGGGAAAAGGAATGATAAATATGGGTGTTGCAGAACCCCTCAGTCCCATGGGGAGGGCTGTTTCACTGATATAGACTACAGAGGGAAATGTCACTGGGACTTGGTGGCACTGAGGGATGAGCCAGTTTGCCTACTGGTCCAAGATGAGTCATGAGTGGGTCACAATGCCCTGCAGAGCTCAGTTTTCTTTCTGGTTGTTGCAGGAACCTGTCTGAACCCGTCATGACGTACAAGCTCCACAAAGAGCTGGTCCTGGCTGCCAGTAAGTCCCTACTGATGGTCCCTGGCCCTGCTCTCCCCAGCCAGGATCCATCAAAATCACTTGGCAGAGCTCTGCCAGCCCAGCTCCGTTTTGTCTGGCTGCTTTACCTGTAGAAAGAGCAGTGGCTCTCTCCTCCAAGTGCTTATCTGTGCAGGGGACGTGGTGCTGGATGTTCCCTTCCCTCCTTTGCTACTGCAGTGCCCTTCCTTCACAAGACAAGGTCTTGTGCTCTCAGGGGGTCTGGAGAGCCAAAGGATGTTACTCACCTAAAAGCAGCACAAGTCTTGTTTCCCCCTAGTATTGACATATTTGTTTTAAAACCTGTGAGGGAGTGGGATGTGCTGTTGCTACACAGATAAGTAGGTGTTCCTTTCAGGTTGTGAAATTTGTCCTGGGATGTTGAAAACAAGTGTCTCCCAGTACGTGGAAGACATTTCTCTGCTGTAGCTGTTGGGATTAAGTCACAGTTGGGAATAACAGACGTCAGCCAAGAAGCACAAGTGTGGTGCCAGTGCTTCGCCTGTGCTGCGCCAGCCCGTCCTCGGCTGCCACCTCGTTGTGGCCATTGCAGATAAGCCGTGACAGCTGTGAGCCAGTGCCTTGTTAGGGAGACAGTGATGCAGGGAGTTGGTCATCACCCTCAGCATGGGAGTGCTGGCATTTGGAAATGTGTGGCATTAGAGCATCCCTCATCCCGCTGTGCCTCCAGAAGTAACAGGGAGACTGGGAGCGTGCCCACTTCTTCATCCCGCTGGAGAATGAATAACATCCATTCTTTCTTAGAAAAGGAAGTGTTCCACCTCTTGCTGAAGGTGGTCAAGCACAGGATTTATTAGTTTCAGAGCTGGTTAAGCCCATGATGGCTGGATGTAGGCAGGGCACTTACCCCTTCCCTGCCCTTCCTCAGAAACTTGCACCACTGAGCTTCCCAGGCACCCAAACCCCACATCATTCTTTTCACACTGAGTGTTTTATTGTTTCTTGATTATTTATTTTTCTAAGGGTGACCTCTTTGGGTCAGGGACTCGGGTTTTTCCCTGCAGGATATTTTAGGTGTTGTTCAGTGTCAGAGCTCTCTGGACTGATAGGATTCCCAGAGACAGGTGTGTGGAGCAAGGGTGCAAAGGGGAGGACCTGCCCATGCCCAGCCTCTTTTGGAGTGTGTCCCTGGGCTCTATTTCAAGCTCCATTTCTTCCTCTTTCCACTTCATATTGTTTCTCACAGTGTTCACCCTGTTGCTGTGAAATCTCACTTCCCTCTGCTCTCTTTTGCTCCCATGCTGCACAGCAAACAGATGCCACAGGTTTCCTTTGGCTTTATATTTTCCTGGTGTATTTAGTTTGAAAGTGTTGGGTATAAATTCTTTATGTTCCTGCTTTCCAGAGTCAGAGAACCTGGATTACAGGCTGGGAGCCATTCATGCACTGGTCTATAAACTGCCTGAGAAGAACAGGGAGATGTTAGAACTCCTCATCCAGCACCTCGTCAAGTAAGCAGATGCTTTCCTCTAAAACCCAAGAAAGAGGAATAATGGAACAGGCCTTTTTGGGAGGTCAGGTGTGCAAAATTTTACCCACCATAGTGCCCTTGGGAATTTCCATGTGAATTGCACAAAGGAGGTGACTATCCTTCCTGCCCTCTGCATGAAGTGATGCTTCTCTTTCTGGTTGCTCCTTCCATTCCCTTTCAGACATTCACAGAGCAGGAAATTATTTTCAAATGAAAATACTCTCTGAGAGCAGGGGCTTTAAATTATGACCCCTCAGAAATTTACTGGAAACCACCATAGTGTGCTGCCTATATTCAGTTCTCTTCCTTCAGAGAGAGGGAAAATTAAAGCCAGAAGTCAGTTCTGGATAAAAAGGATACAGGATTTAAATGATTCCTTTTGTGTATATGTTGTGCAGATAACTTTTGATTGCAGAATTAAAGAGGAACTTGGAGTGGGAAGAGATCAAATAAAGATGCTGTCAGCACGTTGCTCTCTCCAGCATCTGTCCGAGCCAAATGTGTGTGTCAGAGCTAGAGCCATGTTTGTCACTGCTGGGAAACAAATTCTGAAACACAATGAAGAAAACTGAATGACTGATTCTTAGTGTATCCTGGGTTTTGTTTGTTTGGTTTTTTTTCTTGGAATAAGATCTGTTTGGAGAAAAACAAACCAAACCAAACTCTGTTCCCCCCTTCCTCTGCTCTCTGCAGCGTCTGTGAGCACAGCCGGGAGAATCTGATGTCGCCGTCCAACATGGGGGTGATCTTCGGGCCCACCCTCATGCGAGCACAGGAGGACACTGTGGCAGCCATGATGAACATCAAGTTCCAAAACATCGTGGTCGAGATCCTGATAGAGCACTTTGGGAAGGTACGGGGCAGCCCCAGAGCAGCTCCGGCTGCTCCAGCCTGCTCCTGCAGACTGTTGCTGTGGCAACACGGCAGCGCTCCGGCTCCTTCTGGAGTCTCCTTGGGCTGCCTTTATGTAACACGCTGCTCTGAAAGGCTTCAGGAGGAAGCAAAGAGTAGCAGGTGTGTTCCTCGATGTTGCTATTATCTGGTCCCAGAGGAAACAGTGAGTCTGGGCATTTTTTGCCTTTTTTTTTTTAAATAAGAAAAAACCCCTGTTGTATGACTGGACATTACAGAGCTTCACTCTTTCCTTTGCTAGACAGGAGCTAGGCCAGGACAGAATTGGTTTTAATGAGCACAGTCCAAGGTGAGACACTGCACAAGTGTTAAATCAGTGGAAAAAACCTAGAGCAGACAAGTGTTGAATGGTTGATGAAAGTAATTCAGCTGTGGTTGTGTTCAGATACAGATACAGGCATGCAGATACAGTGTATGGTATGGGGAGTCTGAGGGAGCTGCTCCCTGGGGTGCAGTGGTTGGAGGGCTGCTGCCCGTGGCCCTGGGCCACACTCTCACAGGACTGAGGGTCCTGGAGAGCCTCCAGTCTCATCTGCCTTCCATGGATCTGCCCTGGGTATTTCATATTTCAGCCTGAGCATCGCCCATGTGCCCAGCCAGGGTCTGGTTGCTGGGGTGGTGCTGAAGATGCACGTGCAGACAGCAGCTTTGTCATGTGGAGTTCTGTTTTTGGATAGCAGAATATTGCACTGTGTCTGTGTTCGAACCTTCTCTCAGCGATACCTGACACCAGCTCAGGGGTGTCAGGTGGCTGGAGGTTGACAAGAGCTGGGTGTTAATATTGAAAGCTGCAGCAGCGTTTGCATCCAGGGCAGCGAGCAGGTTACTGCCCTGGTACCAGCCCTGGGTTCCAAGGAGCGAGTCTGGTCCTACAGCTTTTCACAGCAGAGTGCACAGTGTGCAAACCCCTCTGGTGGCTTAGAAGCAGGAAGCTCCTGGAGCCATTCATTCAGGGATGCTGTTTGCTGTGAGGGGGCTGGGTCAGCTCCCAGAATACAGGACAGCACATGGGTGGGGGCAAAGCTCCCTTTGGAAAGGGAAGAGGCAGTCAAAGCTGGAACAGCAAGGTTCTTGCAACAGGGATGTGGAGACAGAGCAACCAGGTGGGGACCACATGAGGATTTGGGACCAAATGAGGGGTGGGAGTTGGCTGTGATGCCGAGGATTGAAAGGGGATGAAGGAGCTCAGAGAGGCTTCTGAGTACTCACAGCAGAAGCTCATGAAAACACCAGCCAATTCCTTTGTACATCTCTATGAACACTTGTAATAAGTTCCCACAGTAAAAAGAAACTGGTTTGTGTCTGGGATCTCTCCCGCTGGCTCCAGAGATGAGGCTCTGTGCTCCCCTCCTTACAGCCTGCAGCAGTCTGAATCAACACACCCTGCCACCTCTGAGAGCTGGGACTACAGCTTTAATTAAGCCAGATGTCCTTTTGCTTGCTTTTAATTTCTCCAGCAATAAGGTTAAGTTAGTCACATTTATTGGACTGAGTTTATAAGTTTGGCATTGGAGCTGAGAGTGTCTTCAGCTCACACATGAGCAAACAGCTCATATGAGTCTTGGAGGAAGAGGGAATGTGGGTTATATGGTGCAATCTGAAGACTCTGAGGATAAAGTAACTATTCATGAAGTGTTTGTGGATAATTGCTGTTTCCACAGCTCATGTTTCAATGCCGTGGTTAAATTAAATAGGTTGATTGTTCTGGAAACACCTTCTTCCCTGTACAAACCTCCTTAAGGTGAGGGTCTGTCAATATCTTTGTACCTTTAGGTTATTTAATTTGGATTTTCAATTAGAAGTAAATCAGAGCCTGCACCCACTTCTTCAGCACAGTCATTGGTTGTGGTTGGTTTAGCTTGGGTTTCAGGTGTTGAAAACAATATTCTTTGGTACCTGTTTAAGTGTCCGTGGGGAGCTTAATGTTTCTTTTAAAAGCAGGATTAGATTCTGCTCGGGATATAGGAATGAGGTTGGTATTTCCAAAACTTTTCCCTCCTACAGGCAATCCTTTGCTGTTTTAATAATACACGAGCTGCTGCTTTTAATTCATGTGCTGCTATGTCATAGCAAGACCCTGCTCCAGACCCTGTGTTTTGGAGCAGGGAACATATCTTGCCCCTGCCCAGGGCAGAGCCCAGCAGGCAGTGAGCCAGCACCCGCCCTATGTCACCAAACCCTGAGTGTGGGGGACTTTTCCCAGAGTGGGTGTGCAATCTTCCCTCACTGGAGATATCCCAGAACTGTCTGGACACAATCCTGTGCCATTTGCTTTAGGGAAGCCCTGCTTGAGCAGGGAGGATGGACCAGATGACCCACTGTGGGCCCTTCCAGTCTGAACCATTCTGTGATTCTGTGTTGTTCCTCTGCTCCTCATGTAAAGTGGGCCAGGCTGTCAGGAGCAAAGCCTGGTCCCAGCACATGGATTTATCCAGAGCCAGGCCAGGCTGGGCCAGAGCATCCTGACCTTGAGGATTGGAGAGCTGTCTGCCACTGCTTGCACTCCCCAGGCACATGCTTGGGACCAAGGAGTTTAAATAAGGGACATGTTTTCCTCTCCCATCCCCCATCTTGGTCTCCTAGGGCTGCTCTTTGGCCCAGAGAAGAAGGAATATACTTTTGGTTTGAATTACCAGAATTAGGTGCTTAATTAAAGCAGAATGTTACATTTCTTCATGTTAAGATTTTTCTGGGTGATGCAAGTTGTTTTTCCATATTGAAGTGTGGTCCAAGGGTGTGGTGACCCAGCATGCCGGTGTGGTTGGCACAGATTTCCTCCTCTGGGCTGAGCCAGGAAGGGACCAGCTCCACATCTCCCAGGACAGGCAGCACAGCCTCTGGACTCAGCAGCTCAGGCTACCTCTCCATAGTAACTCAGGCTTTAAAGCCTGATAAAACTTCAATTACATCCCTGGGAAGAACACAGGAGCAGCTGCTTTGGGCCTTGATATGGTGTTTCAGCTCTTCAAATGTATTTCTTTTTCAGCTCTTAAATAAAGCCCTGATAAATGAGAACCTCTCAATTAATCCCAACCACATAGGTGCCACATGACCAGTGAGAAAAAGATAAAACTTCTCAGTAGCATTTTTTTAATGCCAGTATTTCATCCTGGTGCCAAACGCGTCATTGTAAGCCAAGAGCTGAAGGGTTTTAGTGTTAGATCTGAAACAATGCAGGGTTGGTTTGGGTCTTTCAGGGATTGTATCTCTTTGATGATGGGAATCTTGATATTGGTCAGGAGCTGTCTGCTCAAAAGCTTCAAAGCCTCCCTCATCTTTTCCAGGGGAATTTGCCTCTACAAATTGTGTTTGTGATCTTCCTGCTGAGCCGTGGGGACAGTGTCAGTGGTGGGGACGGTGCCATGGTGGGGAGGGTGTAAGCGGTGGGGACAATGTCACCATCCCCTCTGTGCTGAGCAGAGGCACCTGCAGCAGGAGGTGAGGCTGCAGCCCCTTTGTGTCAGGTCACCTGAACATGTCTCCCTTTACAGATCTACTCTGGCCCCCCAGAAGACACCACAGCCCCCCCGGTGCCCCCACCCAGGGTGGCTGCCCGGCGGCACAAACCCATCACCATCTCCAAGCGTCCCCTGAGGGAAAGACCTGTCTTCTTTGGTGCCTCTGTGGAGGAGAGCGGAGGTCAGTCCGGCTGTTCCCTGATGCCTTACCTGCCTCTCACCCCTCCTGCTCCCTGTAACACCTTTCCAGGAACAATGGAGGTAACAGCAGGGCTGCACTTCCCAGGTCCTGGACACAGGAGGCAGGGAGGGCTGTTCAGAGAGAAAGGAAAGCCAAAAACATTCATACATTGGTTGCATCATGTCACAAGATAGACTTCATGGGATTTGGGTTTTTCTGGTACCTGCTGCGTTTTCCATTGGCTAAACTAAGGCTGGTCCTTGGCACAGGAGAGGTCCAGAGGAGAGGTTTTGTGGCATCACAGGCAAAAAAAACCTGCATGGAGTGCTGGTTGGGATGGTAGCCAGGGAGGGCTGTGCTGCAGGAGGCCCAAGGAGGTCTCAAGCTGGCTCAGCTGCTGGCAGTTCCACATCCAGAGGAAGAGCTCCAAAGAGCTTTTTCAGGACACAGTGAAGGTATTTTCTAGGCCAAGTTCTACTCTGATATGATAAGGACTTCAGCATTTCCTCACAGTCAGCTGGATTAACACCAAAAGGCACATCAGCTTAAAATCATGTTTCTGCACCTGATTTGCTCTAATTGGCACTGCAGGCTGTGCCCTGATTCCACAGTCACCAAAGAGATGGAAAGTCTCTTTCTCTATTAGTTTTAAGAGCTCTGATGATGTTTAGGTATAAAGTGCACTTTGTGACACTGGCAAAACATGATTGATTCACATTGCTCTTTGAAACCCCCAGACTGCTAATGGAGTTGGGGCTGGCCTTGCATTTCAATGCTTCCCCGACCTGGGAGCAGAAACATTCACCTTGGGCTGCCCGAGGCTGCAGGGAGCAGTCAGGTTCAGAGCAGAGCTCCTGCTCTTGGGTCTGTAGCACAGCAAGAGGGGTGGCACGAGTGGCTTTAGGTGGCACATCAAGTACGGTACACAGCTAACCCCACGGCTCTCTGCTCCTCCACAGCAGAGCGGCTCGGCCAGACCCCCAACGGTGGCGGCGTGGAGGCCCCCAAGCCCCTGCACCGCAGCCGCCTGCCCGCGCCCCGGCCGGGCGGGGACGAGCCCGGCCGCCCCCCCGCTGAGATCCGGCCCCAGCCACGCACGGAGCCCGAGCTGGGCAAGCTGGGGAACAGGCTGCAGGATGGAGGGGCGAAGCCGGCTGGCAGGGCGGCCAACGGGGTGGTGACCAGCCCTGCCCTGAGGACTGCCACGCTGCAGGCCAGGAGACCAGCGCCCCGGCCGGGCATCTGTGGCAGAGAGGGTGAGTGTGCACACACCAGGGACCTGGCCAGAGACAGGCAGGGAAAGACCGAGATGGCCGAGTCAGCCCTCCCTGGGGGTGGTTCTGGGCTTCTCCCCTTGAATTCTCTCAATGTAGATTAGCAGGAGGGGCTGAGAGACCAGAACAGCCTAAGGGTAAAGTCTGACACTCATTCGTTGTTGACTCTTAAAGATTCTGAAGGGTAAAGTGAATATCAAGGTTGTCTGGATCCTGGGGAAGAAAAGCAGCTGAGGAGAGGACAGGTAGTGTCACTGTCCAGGATGAAAGCTCAGCTGCAGGAATCACCAGTTTGTGCTGTTCCTCTCCCTTTCACAGAGAAGCACTGCACAGAGTTTGGTTAAGAACACTTGTCATTCCCAGGAAGTTTCAGCTTCACAGTCATCAAGTGCATTGAGTTTGTCCTTGCAGGTCCAGGTCCAGCCCCTGTTCCCAGTGCCAGGAAGGCTTTTCTGGGGCAGGTAGTGTGGGAACTTACTTTCCCTGGAATCTGTCCCTCCATTCTTGCTATTTGGCCACTGTCAGTGAGAGAGTGTTGAGGCAGAGGGACAGAACTAAACCCACAGACCTGTTCAGTGCCCTTTCATAAATATCTGTCCTCTGCCAGAGCTTCCTGCTGAGTGTTTGCCATCTCCATCCCTGCAGGTGACTGTGACGGTGTCCCTAAGCCACGTTCCCATGGTGATAAGCCCGTGATAACGCGTCCCCCTGTGAGACCTCCAGATCCACCTTGCCGGACTCCCATCCCTCCAAAGCTGGAGCAGAAGCCAGATCTGATAGCAGGGACAGCAGAGGAGATGCCCTCATCTGTGTAAGCCAGCAGCCGTGGTGGGGGCAAGGTGCTGGTGGGGACACCTGGGGGCTCAGGGGCTGGAGCCTGTGGATGTCCCCTTGGCATTGGTGCAAGTGCAGGTTTGGGTGTCATTTGGAACACTGAGCAGAGGGCATGGCCAGGGAGGGGAGTGGGGCACAGCAAAGGCAAACACGAAGCTTTGGAGCTGCTCAAGCAGAGCCCCACGGCTGAGCCTTGTCCCATCCCCTTCCTTACTGTTCCTGAGTCAGTGGAGCTGAGCCCCTCCCTGCCTGCCCCCAGCAAACCTCTCAAATGAGACGTTTTCTGGGGCAGGACAAGATCCAGCTTGGATCTTCTTAAGGAAATTGGATGGAGTTCAGCTTCTCTCATCCTTAGATTTCTTTCAAATTTTAAGAGTCAGAAATCCTGCTGGCTTTAGTGGGAATTAACCGAAAGAATACAAAAGGTGCCATGAGCATCAGCTCTGTGCCAGAACTGCCTGGCAGAACTTCTCTTTCTTGAGCTCAGGCAGGAGCACATAAACACTGAAGGAAAGATCTTAAGGGGGATGGATGCATATGGGATTATAGGCAAGCGCACGGAAATAATGCCCGGGATGTGGCACTCAGTGCTATGTTTTAGTTGGGGTGGTAGTGTTTGGTCAAAGGTTGGACTCCATAATGTTGGAGATCTTTCCCAAACTAAATGATTCCATGATTCCATGGTTCTATAAGCAGCCCAGCCAAAGTGCTGGCAGGTGGTGTGAGGGTGGAGCCGGCGCAGAAAGAGCCCAGCTGCGCCTTGGCACAAGGACTGTCAGTTGAAGGTGATCTCTGCAGTTCTGCCAATGCTGCAGCTCATTCCCCTGATCTCATTAGCAAATCTCATTAGCAAATTGCTGGGTCGAATCAGAAGAGAGACTTCTCCTGTTTTCTTTGCAGGGTGGCCTCTAGGACCAAGTTCTTTGAGACGGCTTCCCGAAGAACAGGCAGGTAAGGCTGGCACGGGGAAGGTGGCACGTGGATAGCAGCAGCCCTGCAGCACAGGGTGCTCCCTCTGAGGCAGAGCCAGCACAGACAGCCCTAGTCCCAGGCCTGCCTTGTCTCGTACTCATAAACAGCAGATGAGGCTCAGCTAAAATGCTGAAACTAAATGAAGAGCACAAAGTGTAAAATGTGAGCCCAGATATAGACTTGGTAAGTTGAATCTGCCAAGTGAGAAACATCCCTGTGGATCCCTGTTACTATGTGTGTGGATCTGCACGGTGTAGTGCTCATTCTGCTCAGGCTTTGTGGGAAGGTCAGGTCATGGGTGAGGTGATCAGGGCTGGTTAGGTCCCAGCAGCTGCCGAGAGCATGGCTGGTCCAGCACAGGGGGTCTGCAGACAGGGAGCGAGGGTGTTACAGGGACACACTGAGGGGCAGCAGGTGACATTTGTGATAATATTTGTCCAAATAAGCCTCAGCTTCCTGCTCTGAAAAGCTGCCAACCTCTGCCCAAGGGAGAGCAGGTTTGTGTGCAAGTCTGAGAACTGCTGCTGCTGGTACTGAGAGAGAAAACATTTGTTCTATTGCAAAACAGACCCCTCCTTGCCCATTACCCAGCCTTGAGGAGCTTGTGGAGCTGAGTTGGAGCTTGCTCCTTGCACTCATTTTTTTTTCTATTCTTCTACTTCCTTTTATCCAGTTCTTCATCACCACAAGGCAGGATCCCAAGTGATGAGAGCTGAGACTAAAGGTACGTGTTTATGACAACAAATCAAATAATAAACTGAAAGCAGGCATGTAATACAAAGTCATCATTTCTGGGGTTGTGGGAGTCCAGTGGTTCTGCCATTACTGATGGATTTGCACTGCTGCACAGAACATGGAGCTTGTTTTCTTCTTCCAGGCTTTGTAAGCACACCTCAGCCCAGCTGGACCCAGGAGACTTTCTGTGTTTGTGACCCAGGAGTAAGAGCTGAGCCTTGCCAGCCCCAGTGCCCTGGAGAGCAGCTATCTTACCGGACGATGATTTCCGAGCCACAAGTGGCTCAAGAAATTAGGAGAGGAAGACCACGATGGAGAGCAGGTCCTGCCCACACATCTGTACTGAACTGTTTCCTGCCCTCCTTCCTCTCCTCCCTGCAGGCTGTGACAGTGCCTGTGTTGTGCCTGTGCAGGTGACGGCAGCATGGGCAGGGCTAGGGGATACACACCGCCTGTTCACCTGCTGACTTTCAGGAAACACACTTTGAAAAGGGTGTTTGGACAGCACAAGGGCTGAGTCCCTATGTTTGGATGCAAGGGCAAAACAGCTGCAGTCCCCCCTTGCCCTGAGAAGCCCTTTCCTTTGTGTTTGTGTCCCTTGCTTGGTAAGTGTCAATGTGTGGGACAGCCGTGCCTGGTAATGCTGCCCATGGGGATGCAGGAAGGGCAGGCACAGGGGAACCGCTGTGCTCAGCTCTGTGGGATGTCTCCTCATCTCCTGGACATCCCTGGCCTGGGACACCATGCTGACAAACATGACTTGGCCAGGGGCTTGGCCTGAGCCATGGCCACAGCCTGGCCTGTGGTCAGCTCTTAGGCAGCTCCCTCGGGTCAGCAGCTTCCAAGGGTGCAGCTGGGGGAAGGGGGCAGCAGGTGCTCCTCCTCTTCCTCCACTGCCTCCTCTTCCATGTGAGCCACACTCCCACCAGATCCACTTCTCACAGGCCCACCAAGAAGTCTCCATGCTGGGTGATTGCGGTGGCCAGCACAGAGGTGCTGAGGATCTGAAACTCACTGACTGTGGGTCAAATTCATTGTTTTTGTAAGAACTGCCCAGTTTCTTGCTTGCTTGTTTATTCATTTCAGTACAAGATGCTCAGTCTGTCCCTCAGCCATGGCCCTGTGGATGATGTCCATTGGCCCGGGAGGTGTCCCTGGCCAGGACCTCTGTAGCAGTAGAGGCTTGTCTGCTGCTCCAGCTGCCACCAGGGCCCAGCTCCAGGGCTGTGCATGGCAGAGAGCTGCTTCCCTGCTTCCTCTACCTGCCCAAAGATGCCTCCTCCCTTTGAATGATTTTCTTTAGGTGCTGAGAGCATTTGCAAAACAGTGGCCAAACATTCCCACAGCTGCTTCTTGGGTGCTCCATCCCTCGAGCATGTTGTGTCCTGCCTGATGCTTTGCCTCTGTGTGACCTCCTTCCTCTATTGCTGAATGGCACACACTGGCACTCACGTGTGTCATGTCCATGGTGCTCTCACTCCCTTGGCTTCAGCAGGAAGCAGCCCCAGCTGCTCCTTCCTTTAGGCCTGGCATGTAAAAGTGGCTTTAAAACCAAACCAGCCTAGTGCTGTGGCATTTGAGGCTGTGCCACATGCACTGGCAGCACCTGGGGCTGTTCTGGGCCCCTCCTGCTGCAGCCCCTCACCAAGGGCTCAAGGACAATGTACAGTGGTTCTGATCAGGGATCTCTGAACAGGAAGGATGGAGCTGAAGCTGGAGCGAGCCACTCTGACCAGCCTGGCAGTGGGCTCACCTTCCTGTAGCACATCAATCCCTGGTCCTGTTGGGGTGTTGGGCCTGTGGCTCCCACACAAAAGGCCAGCATTTCCCAATGTCTTTCTTGCTTTGGGCTGCTGTTTGGGGACCCCTTGAGCCTGTCAGTTTGGGAAGCTCCTTGGATTCTGCTGATGCAGGTAGCTCAGGGGGAGCTCTGCGGGAGCAGTGGCTTGTCACATCCTCCTCCTGTCATGCCCACTGCCCAGCACAGAACCCCAGGACAGAGCTGGGCTCTGTGGGTAGGGGGAATCCAAGGGTGGCTGGGTTTCAGTCTGACAGTGTGAGCAGTGGGGAGAGGCAGCTTCTTGCAGACTATTTCATGGTGTCCTTTTGAAGATCTTTGTCTCTTGTATGTCTGTGCTGATTTTTGCTGCACCTGTGGGTGCAGCTGAACACTGGGGACCAGCAGTTGGAGTGGTAGGGGATGCTGATTGTTCTGGGGGGAGGCTGTGGGGTTCAATCCCTGCTGCTGTGAGGCACAGTCCCTGCTGCTGTGGGACCCAGTTCCTGCTGCTGTGGGGCCCAATCCCTGCAGCTGTGAGCATAGTCCCTGCTGCCAGTGGCCCAGGAATGACAGCTGGGAATGCAGGATCGCCCTGTGCAGCATGGCAGCCCCCCAGCATTAGCCCTAGAGCCATTGTGATGTGTACAAGCTTAGGTTACTGCAAGTGTTTATAAAGTTTCCATGAAGTGAAACAACCATCTCAGTGTCTTTTGTTCCTCTTCACCCCAGGCCCAACTGCTGCCCCCACTGCTGCCCCCTCTGCAGGCAGGCCCTGCTGTGGGGGCCCAGCTCTGTGCCCTGGGGAGGCCACACAGGGCTGTGTCCATGGGACTGGGAGTGCCCTGGGCTCTGCCATAGCCCCGCTCTGGGTTTGCAGTCCCCAAAGCTCATTTTCTGCATTTTTCTGATTGGAGAAGCTGCCCTGCCAAGGCTGAATAGTCCTGCGCTGCCACAGTGCCTGGACAGCATCCTGTGCCATGGGGTCACTGAGACTCTGATTTTCTTGTGACCACCAGCAGCTTCTTTCCATCTATCCAGCACTCTTTTCCCCTCCTCTCGTCTGTTTTCCCCCACCTTTTGACTCTGACATTGTGCACCAGTGTTTGCTTTTCAGGCCTCTTGCTTTTCTTTAACAGCGAGCCCTCAGGAGAGAACAGCTTCTCTGTCTGAAACGGGAATCTTGCAGCCAGCTTTGGAGCCTGGATTTCTGGAGAAGCCTGAGGGAGGTGACCACTCCAGAGGCTGTTCCTAGGGGCCCAGGGACAGCAGAGCTGTTCCCACAGCCGCGAGGGTCCCCAGGTGGAGAAGGGGAACATTCCCACCCACACCCTGCTCAGGGCTGGTCGCTGTTTTGGGGATCCTCCTGCAATTATTTTGCGCGGGCCCGGCCCGCGCCCGCGGGCTCTCGGTGCAGCACCGGCCAGGTTTGCCAGCCTGGAGAGGCCCTGGCTCCAGGCCCAAGCAGCCAGAGCACTCCCAGGGTGGGCACGGACACAATGCACCTGGAGCAGCAGCTGGAGGGTTTTCTGCTTGTTTTTTCTGGCTTCTTGTTTCTCTCAAAAATTTCCTTGTGGGGCTGGATTTTTTTTTTTTTTACCCCACCAGGGCTGGATACATTCAAAACAGCGGCGTTTGGGGAGCTAAACTGTTTTCTTTCCTCACTAGGCCTTGTATGAAGTGATCATGAACTGGAATGAGCATTGAGGCACTGCCCCAACAATCCTTATCTCCCAACCCACAGGTGCCTGGCTTGCTTTCTTACAGAAAACATTTGGATTTAATATGAGCAAGAAAATTATTTTCCAGCACAAGTAAAACCTTTCAGGTTCTTATAGAGTGAAGATAACAAAACAAGCCGTTCCAAAGCTTGAGCCCAAGCCCCAGTGAGTTCTCTTCAGAGGAAGAATTTGAAGAGGCCAAAGACTGCAGCAGACACATCTGTGTGATAAATTTAGAATTGAAATATACTTAGTGGAGCACTGAGATCTGAAATTTATGTGCTACACAGAGACCCATGAAGGCGCTGGAATCCACCCACGTGGGACTCCTTGGAGGATCAGAGCCGTAGTTTTCAGCTCTGCAGTTCTCCCTGACCCATCCCACTGCACAATTAGCCATTTGGATGCTCTGAGCTGGGAGCAGCTCCCTGTGCTGGGCGGGTTCCTGGCAGTCCTTAGCAGGTTTCTTGGCCTGTTCACATGGCTGTAAATCAGGTCAGGCCTCCAAAAAATTCTGTGATTGGCTTAAACAATCAGGAGATGCTTTGCACCAGTAAAGGCCACAATGTTTTCCATTTTCTGTGTTTTCAGAAGTTTAAGAAGTGCTTTAAAATCCTCTGCCAGTGTCTCTAAGAGCTCCCACAAGACAGAAGTTCTGAAGATCCTTAAAATCCTGTATAAAATGTGGACATGCCCATGAAAGCTCAGAGAGGCAAGTCCCCAGGAGCCCCATCCTCCCACAGCTCCATCCTTCCTCACCCTGTTTCCTGCACAACCCAGCTCCCTTCAGTGCCTTGGCCCCACAGGCTGTCCTGGTGGCCACCACACCATGCTGCCACACCGTGCCACTGCGCCCTGCTCCTGTGGGATGGGACACGGGGCATGCCAGGCAGGTTGTGTTTGCCCTTCCCTTGGCGCCTGCCTGTTGCTGGCAGAGGGAAGCAGAAGCAGTTTTGGGTAAGGAGCAAACCACAGCCGTGGCTGATGTCCCTCGTGTCAGGGCACTCCAGTCAGCGTGACCCTGCTGAGGTCTGTGGCTGCCACTGGCTCGTCCTGGGAGCACAGGCACAGCCCTGGAAGGCACCATGGAAGGGACACAGGGCAGGCTGCCAGCGCAGCAGGGTCACAGTGCTGGCGCTCAAAGCCTGGCAGGGAGGGGAACCACTGCTGAAAGGGCTGTTTGACACAACTCATCAGTATTTTAGGAAACAGAACTTCTTTCTGTTTTAAAAATATCCCACTTTCTGCTCTGAGGACAAGAACAAATAAATGATCTTAAAGCATGGAGCCATTTTGGGGTTTTCATGATGTTCCCATGTTTTCAGTTGACTTCATGGTAACTGGACTTTTTCCTGTGAGCTTGGTGTGCTGTTCTGCTGGGGAGCCAAGGCACCTCTGAGGGCAGCTCTCAGCTCTTGTGGCTCATCTCCAGTGCTGGCATGGTGGCTGTCACCATGCTGCCAGGCCCCACAGCTACAGCAGTTAGGAATGGTCAGGGAGGTCAGCAGCTTCCCTGTGACCTGTAGGTGCTGGTGAGCTGTGCAGGGGGGATGCAGGGTGTAGGATGGGGGATGCAGGATGTGCAGCAGAGGTGGCTGGAGCATAATGGGGCAGAAGGGGTTGAATGACATGATTTTGTCCTTCAGCTAGTTCTGACCTGGCAGCCCCCAGCCAGTGGCCTCACTGTCTTCCTACAGACACTGTTGAAGCCACACGAGTTTGGGGCCATCAGAGACCAAGGCCAGCGTAAGCCCAGGATATGTAGCCACTAAGGAACCAAATCCATCATCCCATGAGGCACTGGACCAGTGGTTCCTGAATGTCCCTGGGGACATTGGTGTCCAAGTGGCCATTTGGCAGGTGACACTGGGGCTGACATGCTGGCAGGTACCCGATACTCCATACCAGCTCCGAGGAGCTGAGGCTTGCTCAGTGTCCATTAAGGGTGAATTTCGAAAATAACACATTAATTTTTCACTGTGACTCAGAGCGAGGGATGGGATCAAGTTCCTTGCAGATGACAAACCCAAGGGTTTTTGTTCTCTTGGCACACTGCTCTTCAGCACAAGGGGCACGGTGTGTGGACTGCTGCTGTGCAATTACACACCAGGCATTGCCAGCTATTTGTGGCCCAATGAGCTGCTTTTATTTTTTCCAAGCTCTTTTCTTTGTCTCAGTGAATCAAATCTTGGCCCTGGGCAGGACTCACATCTGTGCTTTGAATTAACAAGTGGTGATAAGCGTCTTCTTTATTACTTGGAGAGCATAGGTCAATTTTATAAAGACGTTCCAGAAGAATGGATTTACAACTGTTCGTAAAGATACCAAAAACAATGACAAGAGCAGGAGGACACTGGCCTTTATTAGCTCCTTGCTTCGAGGAATACATTAATCAACTGAAATTCAGTTTAAAAGACCTAAAGAGGAATATATGAAAGGATTAGCCAATTGATATGTAATTGAATTACGAGTTCAGATGTGATTAATAGTGAGATCTGACTGTGAAAGAAAGCCTACAATGACCGAATGTACAGCCTCATCTACTGGCAAATGACCCACTGATTCCCAGCGCCTTTGCTTGCTGGCATCACACCCACAGCAATTTCATGCACAAAACTGACACAAAAGCCAAATGCAGGCAGAGGGTAGAGCTCCAGCAAACCGGATTCTGCATTTATTGGACTCAGAACAACAGCAGATTTTCAGGTTACAAAAAGAGCTGAACACCAAGCGTGAGGGGTCACTCCGTCACATGTCTGGGGGCTTGCACGGGCCCCAGGCATGACTGAAAGAGAAATGAGAATTTTCATTTATCCCCAGCGTGGTCTCACTGGTTTCTTGACCTGGGTGCCAGGCAGGCCCCTCTCTTTGGTTACACAAATAAACGTCCTTCAGTCCCACATGGGGACTCGTGAGTTGCAGTTGTCCCCAGGGCATCCTGCACTGCACCCCATTGGCCCCAGCAGCATCTGTCACCACAGTCCAGCCCTCATGGTACCAGAACACTCTGGGGCTCTCTCTTCCTTATCCAATCCATTCAGTTCCAATTAAAAAAAACCCAAAACAACAACAACAACAAAAAAAAAAAACCAGCTGTGTCAGCAATCGACCCAATTCCTTCTCTGGGAGAACTTACCCTCAGGTAATGCTATAACTTGGGCAAAGCACTGCAATTCCAAACTGAGCCAGACCAGGCTGTGTGCACTGCACCTGCATCACGAGGTTTGTGGGGTCTCCAGGGTCACAGTCCCACCAAAACGGGCTGAAGGCATCCTCAGTATCATGCTCAGCCCTCACCTTGGAGCCAGGCCCCAGGAAAGAACTAGCATCATACCCCAAAGTCTCTCTGCCATTCCAAGGCTGCTGGCTCTTTTTCTTCTGGCAATGCTGTGGCATTGGCTTCTCTCTTTCGCTCAGTGGAAGGAGCAATTGCAGACACTGGCCTTTGTTACTCCCAGGAACACAGCTGTGGGCTAGGAGGCCCCCTCAGGCAAAAAGGCACCAGCAATGAGCTTTTTTGGCTTGTTACAAAAAAGGTAAAATATATCAAATAGAGAACTCTTATTATTACAGAGACATGTTAACAAAGAGAAACAGCATAAAATTGCCACAGAACACCAAATACCTGGCACAAAGAGAAGCTTTTATCCACTTGCTAAGGGTTTTATGTGGGTGCAGAGACTTTGTGAGTCACAAGCACAGCGTCCCTCTGCTGCTGAAGGGAATGAGCACAGGGAGCAGGCACCAGTGGGCAGGGGAGGCTCTGACCCACCCGAAGGGGCCAGGACACCCTGCCTGCCCATGGCCACCCCCAGTGCCCACAGCCAGCCCTGGGCCTGCAAACAGGTAGAATACACTCTCTGTAATCCCAGCAGTCTGCCCAAATGAGTGAGGACACTTTGTGCAAGCCCAAGAGGGAAGAAACAAAGGACACTCTGTTGTTCCCCGAATGCAAACACTTGTCTAACCTCAAGAAGACACAGGAAAGCTGGAGAAGCTGATACTGACCCCAGCCTATTCCAGCTTGTGCTCTGTGTGTGCCACAAAAGGGGGGACCTCTGCAAACTGGGCAGCACCCAGCCAGAAAAATAATTAAAAGTCTCCATTAAATTGGCACATTCTCTCTCATCTCCTGCAGAGCATCCACTACCTCAGCATATGACCAGAGAGGACTCTTGAGCATGTCACTAAATAGGTATCTTTAGCATTAGAAAATGGGCCATGCCTTTATTCCATATAGAGATAGATAATTTTAGCATACATTATGTTATTGAAACATCCAGGGCAATAGCTCAGCAAGGGGAGGGACACCATGGGCAGTGCAGGGCTGGCTGCTGGTGGGAGGTGATTGTGAAGGCAGCAGCTCTCAGGCTGGCTGGGAGGGAGGTGACACCTCAGCATTCCCTACAGACCACAGTGACAACCCCACAGCCCAGAGCAAGGAGTGGTACCACAGGGAGGGTCCTGCCCCAGCTTCACCTCCCTCACCAAGCACCCTGTTCCCTGAGCCAAGCACAAAGGGCCTCCTGGACATTATGGCAGTGGCATGTGGACGCTGCCGGCTCTCCAGACTCAACCACAGCCCCTCCAAGCAGCTGCTGTCCTGGCTCTTGCTCCTGCAGAGCTGAGCTCCCTGCTGAGGCAGGGGGTGCTGGCAGGAGCCTGTCAGGCTCAGCTGGGCACAGGTCAGTGATCCCTGCCCTGGGAATGCTGCACGCTATTGAACCATTTGATCTGTCTCACTGCTTCTGGCTTGACACAGGGCTGAGGAAGCATCCCTCCTTTATCCTTTATGCCCATCCATGCACAAACACTGCTCCCAGGGAGACGCCAACATCTGTATGCCTTCTCTTCCATCTGCTGCCTTGGGCAGGAGCTGATGGGCTGAGCCACAACTGAGACTGAGCCAGCTCAGAACCCCCCACACCTCTGAGATGAGCCAGAGCAGAGTCAGGGAATCCACAGGGGAACACGGAGATGGTTGGCTCTCAGCTGTGACACCCAGGGGGTCCCCACTCCAGGGCTCAGCCAGCCCAAGGAGAGCCTCAGGCACAGCTTCTTTGGGACTGTGAACACGGTGGAATTCTCCTTGCTTTATTAAAGCAAAAGTAGACAAGAAAACGCAGAAGGAAACAAAAAGCATAAAGATAAATGGCAGCAGCTGGACTTTGGTATTTCTTAAAGCCTCTTCTTCCCCAGTTCCTGCAGCAGCTCATGAAAATCCACATGGAAACAGCATTAATTCCCCCAGAAAATACACACGTAGGGGCTGCTAGTCCTGGCTCCCACATTTCCTGGTAATTATATTGTAGAAACCCAACTTTTGAATGAATCATTTGCAGATGTTTACTGTGATACTGAAGAGACAGAGAACATTACCTCAATGCCCCTGACTGCCCCTCTGTCCTGGGCTGGGGGTGCTCCCTGTGAGCTCCTGCCCTGCTCAGCACTCACCATCCAGAGCAGCGTCACAGCAGATGACAGGCACGGGGCAGCTGATACACAGGCAGTATCCTTTCCCTGCTCCCTCACTTCTCATTCACACCATGTTCCCACCAGCAAAACAGGATGGGCAAATCCCTGTTAGGTTTGGCCTCTTTCCAGTCTCCCAGCAGATGAACACCCAGCAGGACACTGCCACACTCATTAACCAATAAAACCTTCACTGATACAAGCCTGCGTGAAGCACAAAGCTCCTCCAAATTGCTGTTCCAACTTCTTGGAGCCATCCTGGGGTGATAACAGGGACTGGGAATCACCATTCATCTGCTCACTGAGCTCTGCTGTGAAGAACCAGGGAAATTTCCAGAAGGCAGGAATGCACCAGCTGGAATTTTTTACTGGTTCATTTGCAAATATCTGTAGCTCACACCAGCACTGAAAATGCCCACAGCCCTCTGGCATGGGAGAGCCTCTGAGAGCAGCAACCTGCCGGCTACCAGCCATAAAGTTCACCTATGGATTCTGTTGCTGCCTACATGAGAGGATTTCAGGGAGGAGAAGGATCAGAGCCGTATCCAGCAGAAGAACAAAAACCATTGCAAAGAAAGATCCTCCCCTTCAACCTTCAACAGGGGCTTTCCCCCCACTCCTTCATATAATGGAAATCCCATCAAAATGTTGGAAAGTATCAGGGAAATTGTTTGTTTTACTCCCAGTATGTAAAGGAGCAGCTGCACCATGACAGCATTTCCTGGAGAGCTGGGTACAGGGCGGGCACAGGGCTCAGGGTGGGATCAGGGCTCCAGGTGGACACAGGGCTCTGGGTGGGGTCACTGCCCTGGCAGGGTGCAGAGTTTGCTGTCTGTGCCAGCACAAGGATCCCTTGCAGATGTCTAGGTTGGTAATGCCAGACCGTGTCACAGCCCATGACAGCACGTGTGACCCTGGCACCAGCCTGTGCGTGTGCCATCACTGACAGCCTGTCTGGGTCTGAGCAGGTGGTTTTGATGTACTCATGATGTGCAGGAAGAGGGGAGCTAAAATACCACAGGGCACGTAGGCTTGGCCACTGTGTGTGTGTGCTGGGGACAGGCTGGGTGTGTGGGGTGATGCACATGGGGTGGTGTGTAAGGGATGGTGTGTGTGGTGGTGTGTGTGGGGTGGCGTGTGGGTGGTATGGTGCATACAGGACCATGTACATGGGACAATGAAAGCACCATGGTGTCCTCCTGGCCTGCAACCAGCCACTGCCATCAGCAGGAGCTGCGTGTGCTGCTTCCAAGAGCAAGAAGTCTCTTGGTGCTTCCCTCCCAACCCCTCAAAGTGCTATGGTGGCACCAGCCAGTTCCCACTGCCACCTCTCCATGCACAGGATTCAGAGAGGAGCCCCATGGTCCCACAGGCCCCACAGACCCTGGCCTTGGTCTTGGCTCCGGAACACTCATCTGCTGGCATTGGAAAAAAGAGTTGGGACAAAATATTTGGGACAAATGAAAGGAGAGAGCATAGCTGGAATCCCAGGTCCGCAGAGCCATGACAGGAGCAGAACATGTGCAGGACAGGGGCTGCAGGTGCCCAGGGGAGCCAGGCAGGTGTGAGGTCCGAGGGCATCAGGCACTTTCCAAGGTGGGTTCGGCTTTGTCAGGGAGCAGCAGCTGGCAAGGACAGGAATGTGACTGCTGAGCACCCGGGGGGTCTGCAGGGCAGACCAAGACCCAGCTGGACAGGCCAGAAGAAAAACATCCCAGGTGGAAAACAGGAGCCAGCCGCCGTTGGGGGATTTCCAAGGTGATCTTCCTTGGCAGGTGTTCCGCTGCAGCCTGTCCGCTCCATCGCTCATGTCTCGGCAGCACAGGCAGGTCCCAGGGCTGAGCTGAGTGGAGCAGATGCCACAGTAACTGCAGGGCCTGTGAACTCCTCAGCCACAAATTTGCCTTGTCCCCCAGCTCTGCTCTGCTTCTCTTCTGCAATGTTTGAACTTATCTGCTTCCCAGTACCACAATACAAACAAAACATCCGGAAGGAGGCTGGCAACATAACCCACACCCAAACATGGAGCTGCAGCAGCCTGCTTTGTGTTGCATTCTTTTTATAAAAATCACCCCAAACCCACCAATCACTGGCACTTCTCCTGTTGTCCTGTGGCTCTGGGCTGCTGGAGTCACAGTGACAAACAGAGGAGAACACTCAGACGTGGTGCCACTGCCCCTGCCAGTCCCTGTCCAGCACCATGAGCAGCTGGAGCCAGGCAGAGGCTGGCGCCAGGGGTTCAGTTCAGAGGTACCTCAGGAAAATAATAATCTCAGGAATCCCAGCAGGTCTGTCACTGCCCGCCCCCTTGGCCACCACCGCAGAGGGATTCCCCAAGGCACTGCAGGACAGTAGTGCAGAAGTAACAGGCAGGAGATGGCTGGAATGGGGGTGGCAGCACAGGGGTCCCTTTGAAAGATCACTGTGCGTGGAAGTAGATAGGCTTGACTTTTCCAGACAGGATCTTGGGAACCTGCACAGAGATGATCTCGGCCATCATTTCCGGGTAGTCCACGCTCACCATGTGTGCCTTGATTAGGAGATCAAATGTAAACTGATGCAGGTCCTTGGCAATCTGGGGAAGGAAGAGAGCTGGTTAAACAAGTCCCTGGGAAGTGCTTTCTCTGAGAAGACACACAACAGAGGTCCCACCTTCCCTGGGAAAGGGAGCCTGGATGAGATTATCTAGTGCTCTCTCCAGCTGCCATCTGAACTCCTCCCATGATGGGGAGGTTGTTCCAGGGAATGATCGTTCTCACTGTGAAAAGTTTCTTTTTTATATTGTTTCTTATGCATTTAGATGGACATTATGTGTACAGATGGACATTTCCCTGTCCTCTCTTACCGGATGCACAGAGTCCAGGACCTTGGTGAGCTGGTAAAACCTCCGGGAGCAGGAGGTGGGGTTCTTCCTCTTGCAGGCAATGATGCGGTCAAGTTCCTTAATGTAATTCATGCGGAGCTCATCGAAGAGCTTCTGGTTCTTCAGGCCATCCACTGGAACTGGGTGGGATGGGAAGGAAACAGTGAGAGGAACCCAGAGAGTGACAACAACTGGAGAGCAGGAGGAAGACTGAAGCAGGGGACATCCCCAGCCTCCTCCTGGGAAGTGAAAGTCCAGGCACAGGGAAAGCACCAGCCACCTCAAGGGCAATGCAGCAGCAGGTGCTGGAGCTCTGTGGAGGTAAGGGTGTGGATACTTACTAATACTGAAGAAAAGGAGAGCCTTCATACAGAGGAACTCCTGGGGTGTGATCTGAAGCCACCCAAATTCCTGGGAGAGGTGCCGCATCCTGATGCACTGGCTGTACATCCTGGATTTGTGCATGCGGTACCTGGCAGGGTGAGATGGGTACAGATGGCACGGAGACCAAAGTGCAGGTGTGTGATGGAGAGGACACTCCCTGACCCCCCTTGCCTGGCACACCCCGCTGGCAAGGGCCCAAGCTCTGTCCCAGGGATGCCACATGCAGGAGTGGAGCATTTTCCGAAATGCCTGTGTGTGATCTTTGCTGGACACAGAAGGCTACAAGGGACTTGCAGCATTTGTCTGAAGAGCAACTGCAATGATTTCCCAAACAATTCTGTCTGTGAGGGATATGTGGCCAAGTTGGAGCTCCCAGGCAGGTGAGGGTTTGCCTGCTGCTGTAATTGCTTATTGGGTTCAGGCTCTTCCATCTGAGTGCCAGCAAACCCTCCCCAGCTCTAAGCTGATGGTACACCAAGGAGAGCCCACCAAGGCCTTACAGTGTATTTTATCTCTGTCTCTGCTCACTCAAGCTGCCCAACAGAGCTGGAAACTGGAATTCAAACACTGTAGCAGAAAGGCAGAAATGGAGCAGCCCCTCACTCCACACCAGCTTCTGCTGCTGCCCTGGTGGGCATCAGCCCACAGCAAGGCTGAGGGAGTGGCCAGAAGGACCTGGAGAGGCATCACTGCTCCTGGAGGTCACCATGGGTGGTGGCAGTGGGGAGCAGGCTGGGCACAGCCAGGCAGGGCTGGGCTGCACTGCTCTAAGGGTAGTTTCTCACCTGGGCTGACCCAAAGCTCAGCGTTAGGCTGTTGTTGTTTCACACTTACTCATTGAACACCAGGTCTGGAGCGAAGTAAAGCATCCTGGAATTGACGTTGGTGAAGGATCTCCACCCCATAGCAAACACCATCAGGCCCATCCAAGAGTACTGGATTATTGACATCTGGTCATCCACATGCAGGTTGCGAAATCCTAATAAACAGTGAGGGAGGAATGTTATGAATTACTGTTGGGCTCCTGCAGTTTCCAGGGCTGTTTCCATGCCTTTAGGACAAGGTGGTCAGTCCACAGCCCAAGGTCAGCATGTCCCAGGACATGAGTCACGACATGGAACTCCCACCTTGACTGGGAATCAAGGATAGATGAGCACAAACCTGCCCCTGGAAGGGAGGAAAGGGGACTTCGGACACAAGGAGCGGAGAAAGTCCCATTAGGACTTCTCCAATTTTAAGTAACTGGATTTTAATGTGACGCTCAGAGCCAGCAGGCAGCCCCAAGGCCTCCCACCATGGTTACAGGTACTCCAGTTTCTGTCCCATACACACTGCATGGATCTAATGACTGTGGGAATGAGTGTGGAAACCTCAGCTGCATTGCAAGAGAAACAAAAATAGCAACTAAATTCAAATTACCATTCCCAGATGGCAGCCCAGAGTTAAACCCCAGGCATGCTTACACCACCTCCGACGCTGGTTTTTTCAATGTACTTGTAAATAGGCAAATATAATTGAATTTCAAGGCAATCATGCATTATTTCAATCAAATATTAAAGCATTTCAGCAGCTCCAGTGTATAATTACAACCCATTGAGGCAAGGATATATGTGATCTGGAGAGCTCTTCAAGGCAAACAAGCCAGAAAATGAACCTTGCCCAGATGCCAGCCTGGCACAGTCAGCACTGCCCTGGGGGGCAGCAGGGCAGCAGCTGACACTGCTACACACTGAGTGGTCAGACATCTGGTGTAGTTCAGGAGAGCAAAACCCTCTGATAAGGGGGTGGTTATGATAAAAAGCATTTTCCAAAGCACTCTCCCTTTCCATCAGCACTGCAGTGGTAGAGCCTCAGCCCCAGATGCCAGGTGGTGGCTTTGGTGGTGTCTCTGTGTCTGATCTTGATGTCTGGTGTAGATAAGCCAAAGAGGAAGCAGGATTTGTCCCTGGTTTCACAAGCCAAGTGACTCAAGAATAGCAGAAACGGAATGGGCTGCTCTGCATTTAGGGGTATTCAGACCAATATCCCATTGGGAGCACCAGTCTAGGGGGCTGCTAAACTCCTGGGAATGTCAGACACCTGACCACAGCTCATCACCATGGTTTGGCAGAGTGGCAAATTTACTGTGCCTCAGTCTCCTCCTCTGGCTGTATCACCCCACACACACAAGGAGTTGGGTCCCTGTGGTGTCCCCTGAGAAGTGGGGCCAGAATGGAGCAGGTGGCAGGAACTGGCCCCATGCCTCAGTCTCTGGGATGCTGGGAGGAGAGCTGCGTCCTGCTGTGCCCAGACTGAGCTCAGCCCTCTGCAATCCCACTCGCTCAGTTCCAGATTACAACGTGGAACAGGCAGCACGTCACCAACCTTGCAGTGACGCCTTCCAGATCCAGCTCAATAAACACATCAGTCACCAGAATGCTCCATTTACTGCACCTGCTGACCAGAATCTAGGAAAATTTCTGATCCTTATTACCTCTCTGAAGGCATCATAAATATATCCCACCAGGCTATCACATGGGCAATGTGAGTGACTGCCAGGAAGAGCCCTTTGGGATTCTGCACTGCTTTTCTGCCATGTTGCAATTTACCCTTTTCAACACTTCAGCTGGGTCCTGGGAGAGGCCAGGTTGTCTGTAGGGCAGTTCTGCAGGGCTGGCAGACACAGCCTGGAAGTGGAGCAAATCCTCCACAGAGAGAGGGGGAGAAGAGCAGGACCCTGAGCCCGGACCAGCTGCAGTCCTGCCATGGGGGGGGGACATGCCTGTACCCACACGGTATCACTGGCCAGGGACTATCTGAACCCAGAGTTTAAGTTCCAACACATTCCACCGCCCCTCAGCTCCCTCTCCCATTATCAGCCTCTCTAGAGACAAGTCCCACTCTGCTACATGTTACTGCCCATGCAAGGGACACACACACTGCCCATGGAGATGGTCCCCCAGGAGCTGTGTGATGGGACATGGGCTGCAGACCACCCCCCTTGCACCCACCCCCAGCAGTGCAGACAACTGGGAGGGGATCTGTTTGCTTCCCTTCTCACCTGGCAGGGCCTTTGCCCATTTGACCACGTAGACCAGCTGCCGCTCCCCAAGCTCGTTCAGGCTGGTCAGCAGGTTGGAGAAGGAGTCAGGCTGGCTGTTGTCGTGGCCAGCACACACCACACCAGGCTCGATGGCCTCCAGGACGTTGAGGAAGATGGGCTGGCACTCGTAGCCATCGATGCGTGTCATCACCAGCTTGGGAGCTTGCTCCTCTGTGGGGCTGGACGAGCTGGCTCCCTCCACGTCGTCCTGTGCCTTCAGGTTACCCAGCTTCTTCAGCTTGCGGGCTGCAGGAAAGGTACAGTTTAGTGTGATACTTAAAAATATATTTAAAAAAAAGTCAGGGCTTCTTGGCTGCATCATTTATAGTTACGAGGAAAGGAAAAGTGATGACCAGCAGCAGCTCCTCCCTCAGAGGGCACTGCCCAAGGAATGCCCTGGCATTGCAGTTCTTGCCTAAGGGTGAGAAGAGAACACTGCGTGACAAAATCTATTTCACTGTTAATCTGACATGGAAAAGAACCAACTTCATTTACATCCTCAGCCACGACCAGTCTCTAACTCCCACTTGGAAACAGAGAGGAAGATCCAGGGAAGAGAGAGAAAAGGTTTTGACCTGACTCAAAAAACTGCTCATATGCAATCAAAAAGAGAAGCAACACAAGATGATAATCTCAGTACATGGTCATGTTCCAGGGAAAAAAAACATTGCACTTGGATGCCCAAGTGGGATTTTTCCATCCCAGACCAGAGCAGGATGCATCTGAGATAAAAGCCTTCTCCCTGCAATGCCTGCGGCCCCACAGTCAGGCTCTCCCAAATACACTGCACACGTTACAGAAAACACATTTCAGAAGCCAGCAGGTGGTTCCAGGGCTGTTTCCTTGGAGTCTGCCAGCTGCCCCAAAGAGAAGGAGCAGACCCAAGCTGTGTGGCCTCACTGCTGTGCAGCCTCACTGCCCATCAGCAGTGCAGGCAGCTTGCAGAGCAGGGTGACTGTGCCTGTGCCCAACACAAAAAGGTGTTCTCCTCACACACCTGGCTCTTAACCACAGCTGCTGGTCTGCCTGCAAGGCACACCAGCACTCCAGAGCCGTGATGCCAGAGGTCTTGCAGAGTCCATGTTCCCCTCACTGATACCACCATGACACTGCTCAGCACAGGTGGCCTGCTACTGCCACCCCTCACCAAATCCAAACCCCAACTAATTAGAGAAAAAAAACCCATGGCTTCTTTCAGCAGGGAATACAACATCAAACTGGTTGTCCTTGGGGTTTTGGCTCCTTCATTATATGATACTTATCTCAAATTTCCTTTCAGCTGTAATTAGAAAAATAAGCAATAAAACATAAAAATGTCAAGCCAAAGTGCAGCTCTGTAAATTAAATCCAAACGTTGATCTTTAAGCATTGTACTCTGGATAATCTGCTGTGCGGGCAATGAAGACAGGCTTCTCGGTAGAAAGGGAGGAGAAAGGATTAATAAAAATAAAGGAGAGTGAGAGGAAAACAGTGCTGCAGCACAGTGTGATGCCCTCTGGCCATGAGCCACTCGTTTGATATGGCCTCCTCTCCCTTGCCTCCAAAGTCACAACACTGCCAAGGCCACCACCAACCCATATCCCCAAGTGCCACATCCACACCTCTGTTAAATCACCCCAGAGATGGTGACTCCACCACTACCTTGGGCAGCCTGTGACAGAGTTTGGATTTAGAAACAACCAGTGCCCCAGGTCATGTGTGTGAGTGAAGGCAAACCCACCTGTACAAAATGCACACATGGTTTGGTTTAAATGTTGGGAGCTTTTTCCTTAATATTTAATTATCTAGTATGAAAAGATCTCAACTGAAGTGAGTAGACAGCAAGTACCTACTGCACTGGCTCTGAGACTGCAGCCACAAACCAGACTCCTCTGCAACCGTGGGTGATAACTGGGCTCTATCAGCTTTTGGGTTTGTGCATTCCAGGAGCAGCTGTCCCACAGGTCACTGAAATACTGACATCACCAGGTGGAGAAAACCTTAAGAGGTAAAGACTGCCTTCTACTCAGTCACCTGTAAAAGCCAAACCCCTTTGTGGTGGTGGCTCCTACTCAGCAGGTAATACAAACAAAAATTTTAAAACTGGAATTAAAGACATCTGTAATGTTTTTTTTACTCTAGGATGAGCTAGGCTGGGCAGAAGTCTACATTGCACTTCTTTGAACCAAGGTGGGAGGAACTCTAGGATGTGTGATCAACACTGGGATGCTCCTGCTTGGCTGTCACCCTCGAGGTACAGCTCCAGCACAGCACTGCCCCAAGCCCCTGGGCTGACCTGGGGGTCTGTGGGGAAATACTGGATGGATTTGGAAAAAAACTTAAAGGACACAATTATATATCACAATAAAGTATTCACCAGTGCAAGAACCCCCAGGAGGGGACTCACAGCCATGGCCAAAATGATGCACATTTTAAGCATCTCCGTTACAGACACTTCTAAAGCTCTGAGGAAGGAGCACTCTGGGCTCCAGCACCAATTTTCATGATGCCAGAACTCAGGGAAGTTATGAAAACCGGGAAGAAGCTGCTCTAGAACTGGCTACGATGAAGACATCCTGCAGACCCTGACAGCACACGTTGAGCTCAGCTGCCAGCGGGACACTGAGAAGCTGAACAGGACTCGATTTATATCCTGCTGCCCTTTGCAGTTTTTATGAACTTCACACAAGACTTACCAAAACCTGAACCTGTCAAGCTATCAATCTTGTCTGGCTCAACGATTTCAGTTGATAATAATAACATTACCACTTATAGCAGACACATTTAAGAGATCTGAGTCAGACGTCCAAGTGAATGAAGAGAACTTGAAGGCTGTAATAGTAGATTGTATTGCTGAATGATTGCAAACCCCCCAGTGATACATCTCAAAGGCAATTATAAGTGTTGAAACAACATCAGGCAGGTTTGTTTCTTAAAAGGGTGGCTCATCGCTACATTCACTTTAAAACCAGACTCAAACACTTTTACTCCACCAGCCTGTATGGCAATGTAGGGATGGGAAAATAGGGATGAACATTAAGCATATTTACTGAACAGATGGACTGAGATCAGCAGACAAGGGCTGGCTGTTGGCAAACTGCAGAAGCCACAAGGACACTAAAGATTTGACAACACACCTTGGAGCAAGGAGGTAAGGAATGTCACTTGGGTGGCTGTGTAGGAGGCAAAAGGGTTATTGAGTCACAGGTGACAAATAACCACTGTGGGGACAGAAAATCAATAAAATTAGAGTTAGTTAATCAAGCAAACCAAGTAGAAATAAAGATGCAATTGCTGTAAGTCAAGTTCAGACAAGATGAAAAATCAAGTGCATCTGACATAACACTGATTTTAACTGCTGCAATGGCTCTGCAAAAATTGTGTCAGATTCCCCCTGGCTGGAATTGCTCACATTAATACCCACTGTGTTGGTAAGACATGAGCTCTGCTCTGCCCTCAGCAGCTGAACCTGGATTAGGACTAAACGCAGCTGTGCCTCAAGACTGGGCTTTCACAAGCTTTTGGCTGTTACTACAGGAGATTTCTAGCTGTACCATAAACAAAATGAAAGGAATTACACGTGTTTTGAGTTTTTGCTCCAGCCAGGACCCACACGGTTGCAGCTCGGGTGGCTGCCAGCTCTGGCTGTGGGCACTGTGGAGCTTGGAGTTCCCCACAGGAACAGCCCCTGTCACCTCACACGCTCCCCGGGCTCAGGGCTGGCAGAATCCCTGCTGCCGTGCCCATACCAGGACATTTCCCAGGGGTCAGGGCTGGCAGGATCCCTGCAGCATCTTCCCCAGCAGCAGGCACAAGCACAGCGGGTGGTGGGCACAGGGCAGCACACCAGCAGGACCCAACACACTAAAACAGCATTATCACAGATTTTTTTTTTTGCTCTTTTCTGTTCCTTGGTTTTTTTTTTTTTCTTTTCCCTCTCTATAGTGTCTTTTCCCTCTCTACGGAGAGAAGATCCTGGTTAGTGGATAGCAGCTGCAGGTCACTGTGATCTCAATCAATAGTGAAGTGCTTCAACACATTGCCATCCTGTTCCAGAGCGGAGCCTGCAGAAGGCATTCAGTGTGTCACCTCCCTCTCCCCCGCTTCCTCCTCCTCCTCCTCCTCCCCCACCAGAGACGCAGGGCTGCCGGGATGTACCCCATCAGTGACTGTAATTAACCAGCAGTTAAAAACAACTGGTTGGAGCTTGGGAGTGATTTCAAATGCCCTGCCTCCACTGTGGGAGAGGTTACTGTGGGCAACCACAAGCTTGCGTGTTTGTAACAATTGCCTTTAAGTCGACATCCAAACCGAATGTAAAACAGACCAGGCAGAACAGGTCAGGGTGACCTAAAGAGCTGAAGAAAAAAGAAGGGAGCGGGGTATCCGTATTAGCATTAATTTTGTCAGTGTGTCCTGCAGGAGAGGGTTACACTGATGTGTCTTCTCTCTCTTAAGGAAACTTCACCAGAAAAAAGCACTTAAAAATAAGCTAAGAAAAGGGAGTTAGGACTGTGCTGTCTTTTGGGACGTTTGGGGAGAAATTAAACTAAACCTTCTGCTCCGTGGTGAGGCACAAATCAGAGCCACTTCAGTAACAAGCCCGTCAAGACGGTGTTGTTGCAGCCCAGCAGCTCTGGAGGCTCAGCCTATCCCAGCAGAGGGGTCAGGATTTAACCCAAAATGCTGACACACCCAACCAGTCTGGGCTGCCCGTCTCCCTACGCTGTGCCTGGCACTGCTGGGGCTCCTCTCTGCAGCCCCAAAAGCTGCTCCTGGAATCCTGGGCTTCCCAGCAGGGGCAGGTCCATCAACCCCCTTTTCCAGGTATTTTCCTCCTCCCTGTAACATCACAGAATCACAGGGTGATTTGGGTTGGGAGGGACCTTAAAGATCACCCAGTTCCACCCCCTGCCATGGGGACACCTTCCACTATCCCGGCTTGCTCCAAGCCCCTTCCAACCTGGCCTTGGACACTTCCAGGGATGGGGTAAGCAGAGCTTCTCCGGGCACCCTGTGCCAGGGCCTCACCACACAGGGAAGGATTTCATCCAATGAACTCAACCCAGTGATCAACACTAGCTTACAGACTCCAAGCAGAAAACCTCAGATTTTGGATATTGGCACTCCGTCAGTTTTGGTAGGGCTACAGGTTTGGGAACAGAGACAAATTGTAACAAGGGCCCTCACCAGGGACACAAGAGCAGCAAAGGAAAACACTGAGGCTGTAATTTCACCAAGTAAATGCCCATTTCTGCCTTGGAATATTCCCATCAGAAGAGGGGAGTGCTCTGCTCTGAGGCTCCTGGAACCAGAACCAATTTGCCCTGCTATTTACATTTTTTTTAGATTCTCAAGATTTGAAATCAGGGAAAAGTATGTTTCCTGAAACACAAACAAAAGCTATTGAAATTCCCAGTTTTGGTATTAGAACCCTGAGAACGCTTCCTGAGCATTTTCTCACCCTCCACCAGCCACATTTTCCAGCCTTTTACTGACTGTTCATGCACCAAGTGACGTGAAGGGACCCAGGAGGGGATCCCAACCATACCTCCAAGAGTCATCCCAGCCTCGTAGCACTTCCGCAGGCGGCAGGAGGGACAGTTTTTCCTCCGGAACTTGTCGATGGTGCAGTCATTCCTGCTGGCACAGAGGTACTTCTGCTTACCTAAAACACCAGAGAAACAGAACATGGGTGCTGGGTACCAACAGAGACACGGGCTGGGCTCCTTTGGGATCAACAGGCAGCCTGGAGAGTTTCATTCTCATTTTTTAAATGTCATCTCCCAGATCACCAAACCCCACTGTTTGATCCTTCTGCCACCATACTCACCTGTCAGTCCCATTACATGATGCTGTACAGACCTTTTTGGGACTGAATTATTTTTTTGTGCAACGCATTAATACCAGTCAGGTCTGCTGTCTCCAGATTACAGATATTACACCTGCTCCACAGGTGAGTCTGATGGCACCCTGTCCCCTGGGATGTATCTGCAGTCAGCCAGGAGGGAACTGGGGCCAGCAGCTCCCTGTACAGAGAATCTTGTGCAGCTGTGAGTTTTGGGGAGGTGCAGAAAATTCAGAAGTTACTTATGGTCAGAGTCACCCATACCTCAGACTCACCCTGCACTCGCTCAGAGAGCAGCCCGGGCAGCTCCAGGCCACAGCTTTTTTTCACTGCTTCATTTGCCAGACAAGCCAAGAATCATCACTTTTCTTGTCAAGTTTGAACACATTTACTGGATCAGGATTTATCCGGTGCTCTTCAGGCTCTTCCAAACCAAACTAGACTCAGCACACAACAGAGAGGTGCAGTTTATACACCTACATGGGAAACCTATGTAGGTTTATAAAAGCCCATGGCTTTTATTTATCATCCTGCAAGGGGTTACTTTCTGCATTCCTGTAGGAATAGCCCTTTGGAGTCACCAGAGATCTATGATCAGGACAAGGCTGAATCCAACCCCTTAATGTACCAGTTTTGGCCTGAGATGCACCAATTTTGGTGCACAGATTTTACAACCCCCACACCTCCACCACTGCTGCCCTCGCTGCTACTGCCTGAGGCTTTCACAGTGCCCTCCTGGGTCCCCCCAACTTGTACCTGATTTGGCAGGACCAGGTGCCACTGTCACCCCCACAGAGGCCCCTGGCAGGGCTCAGCACCAAGCTCACTCCTCTCACAGCATCCAGGGGCTGCACAAACACTTCATGTTTGACCTTCTCAGAACTGTCCTCTTCAAAGTGGATCATCACCCACCCCTGTGCCTCAGGTATCACCTGCATTACTCACCACACCTCACACCTGTTAAATCATTTTAACACTATCCTCAGAACAGCTCTTCTCACCCTCTCCCTGGCTCATTTCCCATGAAAAAGATACTCAGGCAAGCCTTGATGACACCTAAATCACTACAGATCCTAATAGGAGCACAAACACCATCCTCCCTTTCAGCAGTTCATTGAGGAGGAGGAAACAAAGAACTTCAGCTGAAACTGGGTTACTTGGAGTTATTTTTGTGCCAGGGGCACTGTGCACTGAGGCCACACTCCCTCCACTCAACCTTCTTAGGTACTCACAAATGAGCGCCCTACTTTCTGGGGAATGGAGAGCTGGAAGGAGATTTGGCTGCCTGAGCCCCCCAAGGATGTTCCAGGATCAGGCACGACTCCTCCAAATTCCCCTGTGTCAGGAGCAGCACCCCACAGCAGCAGTCCCATCCTCAGGATCTGGACAGATCCCAACACGTGGGCTCATCCCTCACTTCGCTCTGTCTCCATCAGACACCCAGGGGAGCACAGATGAGGTTTGGTAGTGGAGTCCAAACCTTGCTCAGTGAGGCCACGGTGCTGTTTCCCATCTGCTCCTCAGCAGCATCTCCCAGCTCCAGAACTGCTGAGAAGGGACATGGAGAAGGAGCCTCTCCCACAAGCCAGAAGCAGGTGGAGTGCCCCAGAGGACAAAGAGGACACGCTGGAGGAGGCTGCAGGATGGCTGTGCCACCCCAGAGCAGCAGAGGCTGTGAGCTGCAGCCAACAGCTCTCCCCATGGTCATGGTACAGTGAAATTGCTGAGATGGCCAGGCCAGCTTCATGGTTCATGGACAGGCTCTTTGGGGCAGGAACCTGTTCTCTGTTGCCTGGGCCCACACAGGTGAGCCCTGTTTGCTTTATGTTGTTCATCAGCAACAAAAAGAACCAAACAGCTGGTAATGGTGGTGGTGCTGCTGGTCAGGGTGAGAATGAGCTGAGCTCAACTCGCCCTAATGCCTGGAGATACAGAGGTTTCCCTTTCATCACCAGAAAAGGAACCACCAGCTCTAAAAGGCAGGAGAACAGGGAAGGGTGGCTGCAATGTGGGTGAGTTCCTTCCCTCTGATGTGACTTCTCACACGGAGACCTGTTTCTAATTCTGGGATAATTCACTCTCTTCATTTCAGAGCAAAGTCAGACATTTGCAATCAGCTGTCCTTTATTTAAAGATAAACGCGCTGTTTTTTCCTTCTCTAGAGTTTATCACTGAAACAACTATTTTGTTTTTCTTTTCTCCCCTGCAAACAACAGAGATGTTTTCTCGTGTCACTCCAAGGCAGAGGCTCTTGCTTTGCAGACCTGTACATACAGATCCAAACCTTACACCCACTCTCTGGTGTTCTCCAGCAGCCCTGCTCTTTGCAAGGCCCATCACCCAGCCCATCCTTCCCCCAGGGCACTGGCAAGGCACCCACCCATAGAGCACTGCCCAGCTGAGGACACTGCAGATGTCACCCAGAGAAGCCCCATCTCCTCCCCAGCCACCCAGGTCCTGTTTGACATGTGCACAGGTGAGGAGAGAAGTCACACCCAGAACCCTCTGCTTTCCCAGACCAGCACAGGCACCTCAAGAGAGCATCTTTGCAGCAGCCCCCACCATGAACACACTGCAGTGCCTGGGTCCCCTCTGCCAGGAATGTCCCCGCCACCTTGGGACCCTCCTGGGCCACCTCACACCAGACAGAAAGGCGCTTCCACCACCTCCGAGCCCTCCCACTCATCTCCCAGGACCACAGCACACACTGGGAGCCAAGGGGAAGAGCTGCTCTCCAGCTCTTCTTGACTAAAATAATGATTTACGGGCGTGAGTTGCTCAATCCAGTGGAATCATCTTAACTAGCAGCCTGTTGCCACATGAGCTGTTGTGCCCAGACTAACTTTCTCCTCCAGACAACAAAGTAATCTGTGCAAACATCTGGAGCAAGATATACGACTGTAAATGTGAAAAACCAGTAAATGCCTTTTGGAAGAGAGAGATCCTCGTATTTCAGGAGATAAACTGAATTTTAACGGCTGGGGGATAAGGCCAAGCTTTCTATGAAAGCAACTCCCCTGGGTCTCATGTAGCCATGGAGGCTCCAGAGCTCCCCTGGAAAGCCTCTGGTCCTTGGGGCTGTCACCAGCAGGGCCATGCCCAGATCTGAGCCTGCGGGTTTGGTGCTGGCACCCTTCCCATGTGATGCTCCTGTTAATAACTCAAGAGGGCTCAGCCACAAGGCTCCCAGGAGCCAGCACTGAGACACTGCTGATGAACAACCTTTGCAAAGTCATTTTCTGAATAGTCCTGTCCTCTGTATTTACCAGATGGCTACAGTGGGCATAGGGAAAGCACCCAGAGCTTTCCCTATGCTCTGGTCATCCCATCTTTTTCTCTCCCCATGGCTTTTTAAGGCAAATAACACCCAAACAGTCACAAAAAACCCACCACTGAAGCATCGTGGTGCTGCAGCACCACTAAATCTTCTGCAGACTCAATTTCTTTGTGTGTCACTTCAGCCTGGGAAGGAGGAGAAAGCTTTTTATAACATGGCAAGGATCCTTGCAAACATTCACTTCAACTTGGTGTCATCTTGAAATCTGGCAATAAACTGTTGAGTTGGCCCAGAGACATCCCTCTTGGTGTAAGGCTAATCCTCAGCAGGTCAGAACATGGAACACTAATCCATATGGAAAATGATGGAGGCACTCAGCGCAGCCTGCACAGCAGCCTGGCTGGGTGCCTGCTAGGAAAATTGCCAAATACTGTGTTATTTTTTTCATTTAGCTCTCTGCTATTTAAAGGCAGCCCCATCAGGAACACAGCCCAAAGCATCCCAGTCCTGCGCTGCCAGGAATGCTGCATGGAGGCAGCTCTGGGCTGGCTAAGGTGGCCACCAGATCGCAGAAACCTCAGAGGGACAAGGAAGGTCTGCTTCTCTCCAGGGATGTATGCAGAGACATGATAATCCCCCTCCTGGACAGAATGGGACACCAGGAACCCCTGGTTTACAATTAAAGGAATTGTATTTTGGCTAACTGACACGGGAGCTGCCTTGTTTGAAGCATTTTTCTGTTTCAGGGACAGGGGTGGCATCACAAGGACTGAACTCCCACGTCTTCAACCCGGCCCAGCCATGCTCACCACGAAAGTGTCCAGCCTACTTGTGTAAGGAAAAATAATATTTGTGCTGAGTTGGATGAGCTTTTTGCTCACCAAATGAGGAGGGGGAGCCCTCTTTGTGGGCAGCAGAGGAGCAGCAGCCCTGGTCACAGGGCAGCCACGCAGCCCTCTGGACTCTGCCTGCTGAGACCCTGGGGCAGGTGACTGCAAGGGAGAGCACAATGCTGGTCACAAAATGAGGGGGGTGACCCTGCAGGCCAGGCAATCCCCTGGTGTGGAGAATCTGCGGGTTGTGCTTCAGTGCTGGCCTGGACACAGCCTGGACATCTTGAGAGAGCCTGTGAATCACAAGAGCTGGAAAAACGAGACCAGGACAACATTCCTGTCTTTTCTTATTAACTCTTCCAGCACATTTCTGGAAAAAACAGTTGAACCTGAACTTGTGAAACTCCTCAAATCTAAAATCAAATATTTTATCAAAGCAGGGGTGACCTGCTCCTGCCCATAAACCCCTCAGTGTGTCCAAAGGGAAGAAGAATCAGCATCACAGCATTTTTTTTTAATTTTTTTTCCTTTCTCACTCTAGAAGCCAGTGCACGTCTATAAAATCTCCTTAAATATCCCTGAATCTCGGCCAGATAAGTTCACTATTATCTCGGAAGGATATAATAAAAAAGAAATTATGTTCCCTGCTATTTCCCTCTCCCCCAAGATGCTGTTTGTGCTGCTCCAGTCACAGCCCTCTGCTGCTCCCTCCACCAAAGGCTGTGGCTTGACACCAGCACCAGGAAGGTAACAGGTTTCTTTTCTCAAGGAGAAGCATTTTATTCTACTGCTGTAAAGTCTCCAAGGGCAACCTAAGGTTTTCTGAGAAGCATTTTATGGACTTTAAGACATGAGAACGCGCTGAAATATCAGCTTTGAGTAATGCTCCTCAGCTTTAAGAAGGAAGAAATCTGTCTGGAAACTCATCAAAAGTTAGAACAGAAATCATCACCTGCCATCCCTGCATTCAGTACCTATAAAGGAGCACAATTTATTGTCGCTACCCCAAAATAAAGACTTACCCATGTACCTCAGGGTAGCGTAAGGTGAAACCTCACAGTTTGGCAGCCCCCCCTGCTCCTCCCTGCATGCACACGCAGCTCCTCAGGAAAGGCAAAGGGCTGCTGCCCAATCTCAACACGATCAAATGTTCCCAACCCTCTGCTGTACTGCGAGGCTCAAGAACCATGAAGGGACAAAAACAGCATTTAAATTAATGATATAACACAATCAGGAGAGGAAACAACTCCACGGCCGAGCAGCCCAGGCTGCCCCTCTGCCCGTGGGCACCTCCAATCCCTGTCACCCCCAGGACAGAGCCCACTCTGGTGCCAGGGGAGCACAGCTCCCACACCCACCCACAGACACAGGCGTTCCAGCGGCAGTTCATCTGACTGAGAGCCAAGACTCCACTTACTATAAATCAACAATAACTTGCTGACTTAAACAAGCATCTGTTATTTACTCTGGCTGCACAAGCCAACCCACTTGGCTTGACACAGAGCTGGTGTGCAGCAGAGACAGATCTGCAAATTATTTACTTGGGAGAAATATGCAAAATTTATTAACTATTATTTGACTGCCCTTTTTGGCAACAGGACACTGATGTCCCCTCTGGCATAGCCCCTATTCTTCCCTGAATCAGCACTGGCAAGTTGGCTCCTGGCACAGAGGAGTGAGGGAAACATGACTCCAAAAAGAGGCAGGATAATGATGATTGATCTAATTGATACAGAAGCAGCATTCTGACAGCAGCAGGTGAGCACCCCTAGCCTGGGACCTCTGCTTATATAAAGGAGGTAGGGCACAGGGGAAGGTCATGATGAGACAGAAGATCTGTCCCCATCTCTGCCCTCTCCTGAGGACACCATGGCCAGTAACACCAGCTGCCAACAGCCTGCCCCCATAAACTGTGTTAGCACCAAGGAAAAATGATGCCTTGTGTTGGTTGATCTCTCCTGACAACAAGCCTGAGGAGTGACTACAGGCACGTCACATTGCTGGGCAGTTCATGTTCCACAACAGAGACTCTCACTGCTGCCCCAGAGCCACGACTCTGAACAGCAGGTAGGAACAATTGCTGAGGCACAGCCTAAGGAAACAGCTGCACTGGGTGCTTCTGCAGGTTAATTCCCACGGAAAGATGGTGCAAAGTTCCTTGAGAGGGAACATTTGGACTCACATTTATCCTTGGAGAGCCTGACACTACAGAGCTGAAGGAGAAGTTGCTTTCTCACAGGCTGGGGAGAAGGATCATGGACCCAAGGTCAGAGCATGGCTCCTGATGGACAGAGGGTTGTGCTGTCTTGTGCAGTCACAGAAGTGACCCTCTGGAAGGGGTGCAGGAGAGGAAAAGCCTCCCCTGAACCGGCAGTTGTGCATCTGAGACCACAGGTGGGTTGATGGGAGCTCAAAGCACTCTGGAGAGTCAAGAAGAGAAGCAAGAACTGACTGCTCCAGGGGCTCACCAGGTCAGTAAAATAACCATGGAATCACAGAAACATTTGGGTTGGAACAGACCTTAAAGACCGTCTTGGTCCACGCCCCTGCCATGGCAGGGACACCTTCTAAGAGACGAGGTTGCTCAATGCCAGTTAAAGGCATTGTATTTTGGCAAGCTGGTTTGGCTACTTTTTGAGAGCAATCTGTAAAATGAAATGACAAACGCAGGAGAGAAAAATCAACTTATCCTTGATTTTTCTCTATGCCTGCATTAAGAGATCTTAGAATGCCACCACAGTGGGGCAGTGACCTTCCCTCTGCTCTGTCCCCATTACCTTCAGCTGCCCGTTTGAAGAACACTTTGCAGCTCCCACAGGTGAGGGCTCCGTAATGGCACCCGGAGGCTTCGTCCCCACAGATCAGACAGGTCTTCTGAGGTGGGAAGTAATAGTCAATGGGCAGGACATGGTCACGGCCAGCCTCCAACCTGCAGCATCAAACAGAGAGAACAGGAGAAGGGTCAGCAAATGTGGTCAGGACAAGATGTGGGATGAACAGTCATGGCAAACCCAGAACTGCAGGGATGGATCAGCCAAGCGCTGAGCAGCGAGAGGGGTGAACAACAGCTGAGCCAAGCCTGGCCCTGACCATGCAGACACCATGCTGGGTGCCCCTCCTACACTGCCCACTGTGTGCATCGTGTGACAAAGTGTGACAAAGTACAGTGACAGTGACAGCACAGCCTAGGGAGACAAGGCGACTGAGAGTGGCTGTTGCAGTGCTCATGGAATTTTGGCTTCAACAATGAAGCTCGTGCACCAAACAAGGCAGAGCACGGCACTGCCAACCACCTGATGCCACGTTAACCACTGTGCCAAGATGTCCCCAGCACCTGATTCCCCTTCTCCAGCACTTCACCATTCCACACACCCAGACTCTGCTCTCTCAGCCAGTACCATCCCCTCCCCAACCTGATCTGATCTGTTTGATCAGATCCATGGAGTAACTGCTTTTCCAGAGGGCATGGCAGGAGGAGAGGGACTTATCCAAACCAGGAGCCAACATGTCCAGGCAGTTTGGGAAGCACCAGTACGTTGAGTTAATTACGAGAACTCATTTTCCTGCAACCAGTGGATGAAGAAATTAGCTTTTAACAGTCTGCAAGTCACCACAACTTTTGGTTAAAATTAGATCCCCTTTCATTTCTGGCATTGTTTGTTGCTTGCAGGTGAGCTCTGAGAAATCAGGTTACAACAACAGTGAGTGTGACAAAGATGGGACTTCTTGAATAAACCTTTATTCCCAGAAAAGCCCCACTGTCCTCGCATTTCCCTGACCTGGGAGCTGTGCAGATCCCACCTCAGTTTCAGGTCAGTAACTGGAGCAGCAATTGCATCCTCAATTCTTACAGCAGAAACCTTTTGAGTGATTTCTCATCTCTTTAACAGGAGCAATCAGTGACTCATCTATAGATGCAGCTCAACCACCCTTCCCCAACCATCTCCATTTCCAAGGCTTTTCTTGAATTACTGATAAAATGGAGGAGACACAGTTGGCTGCACTGTGCCTGCCACAGTCAAGTCCTGTTGCAACCATCATTTTCCTTTCTTGGCTTACATGGCTTCCCACCTGTGCTGGTGTGATCCCACCATCCTTCTCAGGGTACTCCCACATCCCCCTATGTAATGTGCTACAGAGCCCTGGCACTGTGTGAGAGGGGCTGCTGGAGCGCAGACCCTGCCGAGGAATACCATTTTAGCCTGGCCAAAAATGTCTTATTTATTCAATGTGTTTTAGATTCATACATAACAGCCCTTCCTGCTAATGGCCCAACACCTCTTTTCTCCTCTCTGTGCAGTCAGAAATCCAACGGTGCTCATTTCCCTGTTTCCATAAGGCTTCCACTCTGTCTCCCCCACACTCAGCAGTGTGTGCTGTGAGCAGCAGGGCTTCTCACAGCAGGTGTCGTGACAACAGACACAGGACTCCCAGAGGACCCTGGGTTGTTTTTGAGGATTAATTATCTGAAACTGCAAAGCAGGTTTGCAACTCAGTGGCTTGTGAAACAGCTTTTTAAGAGCTGTTCATGTATGGCAAGGGTTGTGCAAGTACAGAAACACCTTCCATCAAGTGTTCATTGAAAGTACCCCATACACATGCCCCTGCCAGGGATGGGGCTGGGCAGGGCTCCCCGCACACCCATCCATGCTCAGCCACCCTTGTCCCCACTGCCACCAACGTTTGGAGGCTGGAGGACACTGGCTGACACAGAAGGTGATTCCTGGCCGTGGGACAGGCTCCTCCTGGGGCAAGGCTTGGCAGGGTGTGCACCACCCCAGCACACCAAGGGGCAGCAGGTGGTGTTTAGGCAGGTGAGGAGCAGCTCCACCTCAGGCCCTGCAGCACCAATGTGGTTCCCTGCCAGCAGCCACAGCCCAGAGCTGAAGCATCTGCCCAGGAATGCCCTTGACTTTAAAACAATGACAGTTTGCCTTTCTTTTTTATTATTATTTTTAGAGAGAGAATTGCAAGAAAAACATAATGTAAAAACGTTCTAGCAATTCAGAGTGAGCTATGCTAATGGTTCCCTTAACGATCCATTTTCCAGTTTCCAAGGGACATTTACAGGGTGTTCTCAAAACGTGCAGGTAATACATAACACTGGCCAAAGAGGTGCCTGGAGAAGCTGTGGGGCCAGCAGCGCTCTGGGCAGAGCCCCAGGTGTGCCACCTGCCCCAAGGTGCCACCTGCCCCAAGGTGCTAGTGCACAGCAGTGCCACAGCCCCTCGCCCCCGCTCAGGGAGGACACGAGGGGTGGCTCGGCGGCCAGCTCGCCACCAGCAGCTCCAAAGCTTTCCTCTGGGTGGAAGTTTTTACTGCGTGGAGCTGTGCTGGCCCCGCAGGAGTGCTCAGGGTTGACCAAAACACGCCCTGCGTGCGCTGCAGAGGGCTCGCAGGTGGTACGGTGTGTGGCGAGTGTCAGCCCCGCTGCAGAGCCCAAGGCAGGGTGGTAGCACGCCAGGACAGACACAAACACAGACCGGGACCCAGCGGTGACAGCGGCGGCGATGCCAGGTCCGGAGCGCGCCCCGGAGGCCAAGGTCGCGGCTGTCACAAAGCATCTTGGTGGCTTTCGGGGGCAGGGGAAAGAACAACCTCGGTATCTCTTCTACAGCCCCAGAGTGAGTTTTATTCTCACTTCAGAAGGGTTCTGTAAGGAAATGGAGGATTTAATGAGCTCCCCTCACACGCAAATATTTCTGGGGAGTAGAAACTTTGCAACGAAGCATTTGTTTGTCATTAGTTAAATTTCACCAAAACAGCCACATTTCACAACATCCCCATAAAGCCAAGAGCAAGCACTGGTAAAAGAGGAGCCAACCACGTCTCCCCATCCACAAAGGAAGTCTCCATCTCAGCAACAGCTGGCACAGGCTGCTTGAAAGGAGCCAGGGCACAACTGCTCCCTTGCCCATAACTTCCCACCCCTAAGCCATGCCAGGACAAAATGATGGCAGCTGCCACACAGCCCCAGCTCATCCCACACAGGGACCCCAGAGCAGAGCGCCCTGGTGTCATACTCCCTGAGGAAAGGGGGTTTGCACCTTCACCGTGCTGTGTCCAAAGCCTGCACCTCTGTGATGCTCAGGAGAGTGTTGAGACCAGAACTGAGCCAGCACTCACACATGAATTCACGTGACACAGAACCCTATCCAGTCATTTCAACCACTGTCATTTTGGGGACACTCTGATGTTATCAGGAGGAATTTCTGCCTTTAAAACAGCATCACCTGTGCCTGGCATTCTCTAACGCAATGTTAAATTTAACTGGCTTCCCCTCAGTGCAGCTGTGGGGCTCCTGCCTGGATGAAGTTCTGTAACTGCCATCAAGGGGCCAGACCCTTGCTCAGCAAAGGACACAACTGCTCACTTTGGGCACAATCTTGTGTCCCTTTGCACTGTCATTTGGCTGCTGCTGGATCCAGCCAGAGCTGAGCCAAGCCTGCGCTCACAGCCACCACATCACGCTCATCCAGACAAAAAGGCCGGCACAGAAACTTTAAAGCATTCATCTGTTAAAATGCTTTGAGACATTTAATCTATAAACATGCAGCTTTGTACACTGAATTCATGTCCTTTCTGCTAAATAGCCTTGAGTATGTTTCCAGTCTGCCCGTGCCTTGTTTTTGTGTGCGATGGCAGCAGAGGCATGATAGCATCTGAGAGCAGAGCAGGACACAGCATGAACCCCAGGCCTGGCAAAAACACATAGGAACTGGATCCTCACCAGGTTTAAATAAATACTAGCAGATGACAATGGGTTTTTTAAGCATCCCAGCAGTGCAGGCTGGCAGGAGGAGCTCACCTCAGAGAAAGCAAATGTCCTCCCACCAGCAACTCACAAGAGCAGGCTTAGCTCTCCAGCCCTGGCACTGCCTCCCAGCCCCAGGGGCACAAATAGCTTCCACGGGCACAGCTGCACAAATCCCTTCTCAAATCTCCAAATTAAACTCTGGCTTTTTGTTTTCAAACACTGTTTACTTATTTTGACAGTTCATTTTCACACAGCATGTCCTCACTGCAGCTGAAGCCCTCCCATTCCCAGCCCTTGGCTCTTTTCTCTCTGGGGCTCCTCTGTGGTGCATGAAGGCTGCTCCAGGCCTGGAGCTGCATGGACCCAGCCACTGTTTGCCCCTGCACTCAGGAGACAGCCCCATCCTGCCACCTGACTGGCTGAGGCACTGCATACCCATAAATGGGACAGGCAGCAGAGCCATGGCATAACCCAACCTGCTGGGGAGTCCCCCCATTTAATGGCCATCCTGGGCTCTCACCTTCCAATCATCCATAAGGAAGAAGCAGAAAATGAGCTTAAAAGGTTTGCTACATCTGGAATGCAAAGCCATCCTGCAGCTTTTGCACCTCGCTGCTGGCCACAGCGGAGGCCGCTGCCCACATTTGGCACAGCTGACACAAAAAGTTCTGCCTCAAAGCCTGATGTCCAGAGGTTCAGGGGACAGCTTAAATAAACCAGCTCAGAGAAGATGGAACACTTGATCCCCCAGATGGAGCAGGTACCTACAAAAAGGGATGGCACAAGCACATTGCAAGGTCACTTCGGATGGGAACTCACCTGATTACGAAGCACAAAGGGGACAAAAAAGCAGACAAGCAACGGCAAGGCTGCAGGAAGGCTGCAGCCCTGAAGAGCACTCCCGAGGTCATCAGAGCTCTACAGCGTATCCTCCTGGTGACTGCAGAGTCACCTGGAGTCACCAAGGACAGGACCTTGGCATCCTTGTTGCACTGAGAACCCTACTTATTTCCCAAGGAAACACTCTGTCCTCACTGATATTTATGCAGTTAGTTTAAGCCACACCATAATCTTCCATTTTCAAATCCATCTCCTCTGCTCACAAAAAGAAAATGCGCCTGTAAAGAAAATCACAAATAATGAGACACTTGATATATATATATATTTCATGCTCCAAGAGACACTGCCATGATGCTAGATGCAGGCACAGGCTTACAGCTCCCAGGAAAGCATCCAGGGTACAGACTTGTGATGCCACCTACCAACATCTTCACCTGCAGGAGAAATTTTACCTTTCCCTCTTCCAAAATCAAGTGCAGTGATGCTTACGAAATGCTCTGGAAGAGGGGATGTGAGTTCTTGGTGCTTTTTCTCACAGCTGGTGTGCCAGGCGGATCTCCAGAGGAACAGAACCAGTGTCCAGCCATGGGGCACAGCACCTCAGGTGAACTGGCCACGTGGCCCCCAAGGCCACCATGGTCCCCCAGCCCTCCCAGCAAACCACAGCATCTAGTACAGGGCTACCAAGAGAAACTCAGGGTAGAACCATTCCAATCAGTGTCACATGGAACTCCAAATGTATTTGGAATTTAACTTGGCAACAAAGATCAAGTTGTGCTGGTGGCCAGAGGTCAGTGGTCGGCTCCCAGCTGGACTGCTGAGGGATGCCAGGATTCATTCCCAGACTCAGATATTTAAAACACAAAATATTTTCCCCTCTACCTTTGGCAGTGGAATTATTGCTAAGGAAACCAGTGCTGCAAATTCTGCATTTTTATTTCTCCACTGGAGGAAGTGCAAGGCAAAAACAGTCGGCAACAAGGGCGGGACCCAGCACGGAAACATGAGGAGATCACAAATACCACAGATTTGGCATCCCGCTGGGGAGGCACATGGCCCAAGCCAGCACCCTCCCACTGGCACAGGATGGAGCCCTGGGGATGGACAGGGATGGGAGCAAGAAGCAGAACCTCCCCTCTCATGGAGCAGCCCCCCTCCCGCCCCTCTGGCAGCGGGGGATGCCAGGGATCACTGCAGTGGCACTGCAGCACGGGTCCCACAACTTAACAGCAGAACTGGGTTATTTTTAGGCACGTTTATACCAAGACCAAACCTTTGCAGAGGCACAACTGCAGGGGCATAAAAATCCTTTGCCTTATTATGTCTGGGAGTGGATACCAGCTTTATCTGCAGAATTTCCCTTCAGCTCTGCTGGCAAAGCACTGACTTTCTAAAGGAAACTTCACGACTTGTGCAACAGGATCCTCTTCCCGCGTCCTCCAAGCGGATCGTGCTGTGAGTCATCCCCGACATAAACATACTAATTATAATGAAGGTTTCACATATTTACTGCCAGGTCTCTCTGCAATTCTTAGCCCCACTCTCAGCAGAACAGGCAACAGCAGCAAATTCCCCAGCAACACATTGGCTGACACCTACCAATCCTCCTGCTCCTGGCCTGGCCTTCCTGGCTTGCCCATGGCTCACAGCTGCCCACACCTGCCAGCTGCACATGGATTGGGGCAGGATCAGGGCAGGACTGGAACAGGAGCAGGGCAGGACTGGCCCCTCAGCAAGGCTTGGATGGTGGGGATGGATGGATGGATGGATGGATGGATGGATGGATGGATGGATGGATGGATGGATGGATGGGCAGCTGCACCAGTACCAACCCCAGTGGCACACACTTGCAGCCTAGAGTATCCCAGACAGGGATGGACTGGGAAACAGTGCTTTGATGCCAGTTTGCACTTCTAGTGACATATGGCAGGGACAGCCAGACCTGTTGTTTTGAGGGCTGACTGCATTCCCAGGAAAACATGGAGAGTAGAGCCCTGCAGCCTTGCAACCAGCTGACACCAGGGACCTGTGGGCATGAGTGGTCCTGCTGTTATCACGGACCCACGTTGGAGTTTTGATTGGCCCTGCTGGGCAGCAATGTCCAGAGAGAGCCTGGCATGCTGGGGTTCAAAGCCCTGCCCACTACCCCTTGGCCGTGCTCTTCCAAGCAGGCGAGGAATGAAAGCAGCCAGGAATCATTTTCTTTCAAGCCTGCCTGCAAACCAAAACACAGATGCCACATCTAATTTTAGGCCTCCCAGCCTTGAGAGTGTTCTCCCGAGTCTCTCTGAGTGAGCAGTGAGATAGTCATCTCAGGACACACCGCAGCCGCAGTGGCTGCGCACCCGCCTTGACCCCAACTCTGAAATGATAGCAGGGCAGAGGCATAGCAGGGGGGCACAGCGTGGCCAGGAGTTAACAGATCCCCACTGCTCCCAGGGGATTCTGCAGGACTCACTGAGCCTCCTCCCCTAATTGCAATCGTGTGCAGAGGGACTGGCCAGCCACCCTGCTAACCCCAGGCTGCCACCTTCTCCCTGTTGGACATAACAGCTTCAACTCAGACCATAATCCAAGGGTTCAAGCACCCACATGGCAAAAGGGAGGGTGAACTGAACAAGAAGAGAACAGCTGCCCCCCCGGAAGCTTAGCTCCCATCTCAGCTCAGCTCTGCCCAACCCTCAGCGCAGCTTCAGCGGGATGTTCTGTCCTGCAGGCTTCCCAGCACGGTGCTCTGCTCCCTCTCCGAACCACCCCCAACACAGCCCAGAATCAAGGACCCGGCACTTTGGCACAGGCTGTGCTGTAAACAAGAAAGGGGAAAAGTCCCTGTGCTGCTATTGTTTTTCTAACCATTTAAAGATGCTTCAGGGGACTGGGGAGCATACTGGGAAATAATAGATTTCTTTGAAAGAGGAAGATCCTCTTATCCAGGAAAAGACTTTTTGACCACAGGGAACACGTGAAAACAAAGCCAATTAGGGAGAGCCAGAAAAACGAAACCCATGTGAACAGGCTGAGTTCATCGGGACCATGTCACATGTTCTGGATCACAGGAGCATGCACAGGGACAAAGCCCAGGCCAGCCCACGAGGGTTACAGTCCACACCGGACCCATGGCTCCAGACACGTGTTCCCCAGCACTGCATTGCTAACAGAGCTGGCACTGCCAGACAGCAGGAGAGGGAGTGGGGGTGAGTTGGGGAGCTGGTTCTCAGTGTCTGAGCAGGGAGAAGCAGCAATTTCGATCCCACACCGAGCCTGTGCTGCCTGCAGAGGCTCACGGAGCTCCAGCCACCTCTCCTTCCTGCGGGCAGCACACAGCACGGTGCCCACCCTCCAGGGACATGCCTGCAGAGGGAATACTGCAGGCCCCAGGGTGAGGGGTGGGGATGTTCCTCATACAAAACAGAACACACACATAATCTGTGTGTGGTCTTTGTGGGAAGAAGATGAACATCCACAAATGTGCACAGGCACACACGCGATTCAAGAGACCCAGCAAATCATCTGATTTTAAAATGAAACATCCCCTCTCTTTGCAGGAGGATTTCATTTTCCGGTTAACGCACTTCATTGCTTCCCAGATGAAAGCTATCAACCCAATCAGCACAAAAATTCCTTCCCTGTATTTCCCTTTGAAGAGGAAAGTGGAGCTGCCGAGATATCCCGTTCCAGCCCTCCCAACAGCAGGTCGGAGATGTGCGGACGCTGCTCTGCTGATTGGCACGAGGGGGAGGAGGCAGGAGCCTTCACGAGGAAATTTGTGATACAGAAACTTGTGCCTGGGCTCAGTTCTCAGCACACAGGCCAAGGTCAAAGTGGTTTTTTTCTGCCATTTCTAACCAGAAAAGAAGCAAACACAGCTAAAATGTGTAACAGCAGCCAAAATGCTGAGGGCTGGTAAAAACACCAGAGAAAGAAGTGTTGTGTCATTTTGGGAGAGATAAAGAAGCCCCTTCCATCCACCCCCAGGCAGAGAGAGCACAAGGGGAAGAAAGGAAACTCCAGAGTTTTCCCACCTCATCCCAGAGACTGAACACATCCTCTGTAAAATGTGTAAGATCTGGAGATCTGCAGCCTCCCCTCTGGCATCTGTAGGGATGGCTCCTGCTGGCACCAATTCCAGAAGCACCAGAGGAATGGGGGTCTGAAAGGTGAGGATGCTGCTGTAATACAGAAGGATTTGCCCTGAGGTTCTTCCCAAAGCCACTGGCTACAGCCAGCCCATGTCTAGTCCCTGCTGGAGCATATTGGTGCAGAGGGAGAAGTCACCCACCAGAACATTCCACCCACCCTTAGTTGACAAAGCCAGGCAGGACATGGCTCAGAGCAACATGGTCTAGTGGGAGGTGTCCCTGCAGAGAGGAGTGGAATGGAATGGGCTTTAATGCTTCTTCCAAAAAAATTACTCCCTGAGTCTATGACCAGACTCCCCAGGCTCCAGCAAGAGCTGGATCAGGCAGCCAGCACCCAGGACATCTCCTCAGCAGGGCCTGTCAAAGACACCTGGCCACAGTCATGAAAGGTAAATCCTTATGACTGTTGCCATGCCCAGAGCATGAGGGGTGGCTGGGATTCTGCACGGAGCTCTCAAACAGCTCTCCTGCTCTGCACAGCCTGAGCAGGGCTCTGCCAGCCCAGGCACACCCCAAATGTGTCCCAGGAGCACCCCAATCTCAGGGCACACACCCCAAATGGTAAAAGTGCTTGTGCCAGGCTGCTTGCCCTGGCTAAGGCTGCCCACAGTGCTCCCTCCCCACACCAAGGGTGTCCCAGACCACCACTGTCAGTGTCCCAGTACTGGTGGTTCTGCACTGACTCTCCCATCTCTTAGGCCATCTCTTTGGCCCCTGGAGTTATTTGGGAAGTGGCAGCTGCCTTCCCTGTCATGAGGTGCTCAGCATGATCCACCCAGCCGCCAGCAGCCCCACGTGCCAGGCAACATGACAGACTGGCTCCCTGAGCAGAAACAGGGGCTCATCCCAGAAACCATAATTTACTTATTAGGATGGGCTCCCTTCTCCTTTGGATGGCACAGGGAAGCCACCAGGACACCTGTAAAAAGCATGGGTGTAATCCACCCCTGTGGACACCCGAGCTGCCTGGGGCAGGGTGGCCTGGGAAAAGGGCAGAAGCTATAAATACCTGGGGAACTGGCTTATACTTTTAAGATTATTTCTATTATTGCAAATCGCTTAATCTGAGGTCTGTGTCCCTACAAAACCGATCCCACCACTTCTAAGGACGTGTCAGCACCTGACTTCAGTTCTCACTATTTGCAGAGGCGTCCCCGGGCGGGGGCTGGGGAGCTCCGAGCCAGAGCGCAGCGGGTGACCTTGCTCTTTCTGGCCTCTGTTCAGCCTGCACTAACCGAGGAGCGAGCAGCACCGTGAGAGCAGCCCAGCCAAGCTGACCCCAGGCAAACCGAGCCTGCCCTCCCGCCCCGTCCTGCACAGGTCCCCGGGGAGCGCGGCTCCGAGGCGCGATGCTGCACTCCGGTAACCTCCCTCCTGCAAACACTGTGCCGGGGGCTGGACGGGGGCGCTGGGGCCACTAGAGGGGAACGGGCCAATGAATGGGGTGCAAAGTCCAGCACGCTGCTGCAGGACGGCCCCCGGCACCTGGCACAAAGTCAGCACGGCCCCGCGGGACCCCAGCGCTGAGCCAGAACTCACACACCAAGGGGCTGCTGTCAAACCTCAGCCCCTGCCCGCAGGAAAGGGACAATTCCTTTTTCCACAGTTGCCTGGATCCTGAATGAATCGCTGCTCGTGAGTGCTTCAGCAGTGAAGTACTACCACTGGGAGTGTTTTTATTACTGTTAGAGGATACTTTGAATCTCACTCAAAAACACATTGCAGTGGCTAGATTTAAAGCAGAACAAAGCAGTGCCCACTGCAGGCAGCTGGCCAGGGTGAGCTGGAGTCCCCCCACAAGAAGGTCTCCCCAGGGAGGCTCGTCCCTCCCTCTGCCCCTCACCCAGAGCAGGCAGGGGGATTAAGGGTGTGTGGTTGGACACGGATGAGCCTCACAGGCAGATGAGGGAAGGCAGGCAGCAGTGGTAACAGCGAGAGAATATGGATGGAGAACCTCCGTCACAAGTCTTTGCCATGACAACTGGGCCAGTTCCTTTTTATTTCAATGAGCTCCCTCATACCTCTATTACTGTTAACAAACAGGGCTGGCTCTGGTCTGTGGGCAGTGTGCAGCAACCATCGACACCAGGGCCACCAGCCACTGCCAAGGCCACCACTGGGCACGCCTGCACTGCCACCCACTAAGGGCTGATGTGACCATACCTGCCTCCTAATTGTTTACCAGGCATAAACACTCTGCTACAACAGGAGATGGGACATCTGCCTCCTGTGCCTGCTGTGTGCTGGGTCTCTGGAGGGAAAGAAAGAGCTGGAAAGGATCCCGTGCCCCCATAGGAAGCGCTGCCATTGCTGTTTTCCTATGAACATGGTGCAGAGCTGGGCTCATCCAAGGTGAGAGCAGATCACTCTGGTCAATGCTCAAATCATCTTACCCAATGATGAGCCCAACGGGACGTGCCTGTGCCCCCTGTGCCACATCACTACATGCATGTGGTGGCACCAAGCTGCCCTCCCCAGCTGGCCCAGGCTGTCCACAAGGCTTTGTGGCATTTGCTTTGCATCAGTCTGAGGTGCAGACATTCCTTTTGCAGAAAATCTTCTAAAAAGAAAATTACCTTGCACAAAAAAATGAGGCTGAGGCACTGTGCAAGGAGGAAACTTCACTTTTCCTATATATTTCCAATGCTCCAGAGCCATCCACAGCTGCACAGATCTCTGGGATCTACCAGGGCAGCTCTCAGAAACAAACAGTTTTTACTAGAAGTCATAGAAAGTCTCCCACTGAATAGTTTTCTTTCAGTAAACACTCACTTGATAAATTTTAAATGTTCCACAGGACGATAAAATAAATACCATTTCTTTCTTTTGTAATTTTAGTCCACAATCACTAGCAGAAAGTATCCACTGCAAACACCAACCCAGCAGCCTCCAGTGTGTGCTCCAAGTCTAGACAGCAACTGGCAATGGAGAACTGGCAAACTGGGACAGCCACCCTCAAACAAGCAATTTATAAAATATGAGTGAAGATCTGTGCCAAGAGTGAAATTCATGGGAATGACAGAAAAACACAAAGAACTGAGCTACTGCTCTCTACTACAAATTGTTCTTAACCCTGAGTAATGAAACTGTGTTTTCATCACATCAAAACATGACTACAAGATTTTCAACATTTTAGGGAATTTTGTGATTTCCTCCTGCAACACGTGGCAGTGTTTCCAGCGTACAGCTCGGGAGCATGCCCCCCTTGCCATGCAGAGGCTGATCTGCTCCAGTTTCCCCTGTGCCTGTTCCTCCCACTGCCCATCCGCAACCTGCTCCCTTTGGGACCCAGAGGTGACCCCTGGCACGGACACAGAGCGGGCTCTTGTCCCTGCTGGGGCCCAGCACGGCCTTGGAGGGTCCTGGTGTGGGAGCGTGGGGAGCTGGCATCCTCCCTTGGATGCCGCTCACATTCGCTGCCTCGCTACAGAGTTTCTGCTTTCATTCTTCCCCGGCCTGTCCCACACCTTCCTTGCTCTGAGAAAGAGACAGAGGCAGCGACTTCCAGGAATCCTGGGCTCCGTGCCACGGGGACACAATCCCAACTCCAGCACCCACTGGTGCCCATCCCCAGGGGCTGGTACCTGTGCCCATGGTAGGGGTCTTGTCCCGGGGGAAAAACCCATCTCTGCAGTGGGAATCCTGACCCGGGAGTCACCCATGTCCCCTGGGCTACAAAACATGCTGCATCTCTCATTTCAAGTCAATTTTTTGACACACTCTTCTGTCCTCAGAAGCAGCACTAGAGCAGTACATCCCATTGTTAACTGGCTCTCAGTATGGAACAAAGTTCTCCTAGGAGGAAAACCAATGGTTATGCCAGACTGGCTGCAGGGTGTGGTGCAAAGCACAGCTCATCTGTGCAATGCATAAATACCAGGAATCTGTAAACAGTGGGAAGAATGTAAAAGCTGCATGAGCAGGAGAAGAGCTGCCATGAGCAGATCCTGGGCAGCTTCCAGCCCTGAAGCCTCAGGAAAACACACAAAATACCTGTGTGACTCCAACCCACCAACACTGTTGAAGCTTATCGTGGATTGTTTCTTTGGCAAAATTTTCTGATTCCTCAGCTGCTGTTTCCAATACCAGGTGCCACATAAAGCCTGTCCTTCCACTGCAACCGGCAATTAAGAGGAACCAGGGTGGAACACTCACTGCCGATACCAAGCACGAGACTGTGGAAACAGCTTCCAAAGGGTGTAAGAGGCTCAAAAATTCAAGACATTTGGAAAATAGGATGGGAAAGCCTAGAGGAGGATGGGGCAAAGTCTGTCTTTGAGCAGTGAAGAGGCGAAGAGACGCTGTGTACCCTCAGAGCAGCGGGGTAGGTGCCACACAAACACCCTACATGTCTGCCCTCCACAGCCCTGCCCCTGACAGGTGACCCATCTCCTCTTCCCAGCAGTAAGAGACAGCTGGAGCACAGGAGAGCAGGGAAGAGAGGGAGGGACAGGCAGAGGAGGGAGGGGAGAAGGAGGAGACCATTTTATGAGATTTGACGTGTGCTCAGGAGCGAGGAAAAGGAGGCACCAGTGCCGTGCTCCAGCGCAGCGCCCGCTTGGCTGCTCCCCTTCCTGAGGGGTTCTCCTTGCTGAGCAAGGAGAACGCTCCAAGGGTGCTGCTCCAGCATCCCTGCAGCTCCAGTTACCCGGCCTCAGTGTATTGTTTCACAACCTCTGCTCCAGCCATGACAGACATTCACCCTGCCACAGCCTGCTATCGTTCCAGCTCACATTAGAGAACAAGCCCTGTGTTCTCTAATCCAGCTCCAGATGGATTATCATAGTCCTCAGTGTCTCTGAGAAAAGAAAGGATGCGAGGTGCTGAGGAAGAAATTTATTTATCTTTTCTCTTCTCCATTTATCAGGAACTGTTCACAAGCTTTAGCACATCCCCAACTCTCCTGACCACCAGAGATTCCCCATCCATGTGTCCATAGGGGCCGACGGGACCAGCTGCCCACACGACATTTGCCATGGTCCTCTTGTCTTCAAAGAAATATTTACATCCTGTGTATGCCAGAGCACAAAGGCCACACTGACAACAGCAGACAGGAGGGTCAGCCCCTTCCCAAGGGCTTTGGAGTTCTGCCAGTGCAGTGCTGGGGGTCCCCAGAGCCCTCTGGGACTGGGATGTCAGAGCAGCTGCTGCTGGGCATGGACTGGGAGTGAGGGCAACCGTGCAAACAACCTCCTGCCTCATTGCATCTCTCGGTGTAGCAGCTGCCCTTCACCCCTTCATCTCTTTGCCAGTCTTATCTCCTCCCTCCATGGGAAGGAATTACTGCAGGTTTTATCTGTAAGCCTATCACAATTACGGAACTGAAACGATTACAGAGCCATCGAGCCAGGTGATGAATGAACACGTGGCGCTGGCCCAAACCGACCACAGCCAGACTAGGGAAGGGAACCAAAGGCAGATGTAACCAGCAAACACTGGGATTCCAACCAGTATCAGCACCAGATAACAGCAGTGATAGTAAATGCCACTTAAAAACATCTGAAGCTACATGGACAGCAGATTTTCCTGAGCTAAAAGCCCCTTAAATCCTTTTCTTCCATTTGATTCCATTGATTCAATAACAGCTCCTTCTCTGATTCCATTTCATTTCTAAACCAGAGGCCATTGCCTCCAATCCGCCACTGTAATTTGTCTTCTGATGGCAGAAACTTGGATTTATTCTGACAATGCTCCATCTTGCTCTTGAAAGAGGTTATTTAGTCACCTCAAATACTGCTGGTAATAACAACCAGAGCACAAAGATAAACATCTCCAAGTCCGCAGAGTAACAAAACCTCAGATTAATTTGCTAATTACATGTAAAGCTGACTGGTGCAGCCAGGGACACTGTACCAAAAGCTCTAAATTAAACCAAATTGTTTTAATAACCATAGTGTTTCTGAGATATGCCAGCACCTCTTAACACTGACACTCCCCTGAATATTAAAAACTGCTCATGCTTTAGTATCATATGAAGGGTGTTTGCCTCAAAAAATACCTACCCATACCTGGTCCCAGCTGCAGAAGGGTAGAACTGGGGCTTGGGAGATCTTCATCTGTGAGGGAAGAGCCATTATCCTGCTGGCTGATAGAAGGACCATTCCGAGAGGAAAGAAGGTAGGAGCAGCACACGTTGAAATGCTCCTTATTCTCCAAAGCAAGGGAGCCCGTGTGTGCCTCTGCTCCCTGCAGCACCTCAAGGGACAGGGCTCTGAGGTGCCCATTGCCCCTGGCTTGTAAAGCCCCAGAAGTGCCCCTGACTGTCCTCACAGAACACTGAGGCTGCATCCTCTGAGGCTACGAGGAGAAAGCTTCATGTGCAAGGTCAAGTAGGGCAGGAGATCAGATTTAGCAACAGACAGCACAGGGGTGCAGGTCCAAAAGCCAATCATCCTTCCATCAGGGAATTTTACTACAGAGCCTCTCAGCTCCCACGAACATTTCTTCCCACAGGCACTGCAGCCTGAGATGCTGGTACACAATCCTCCACTCCAGGGGCAGCAGAGGCTGTTCCAGTGCTGGCACCCACAGATCCAGGAGAAAATGCAAAGCTGCAGGAATGGGCCAGCAGCACGCTGTAAAGCTAATAGAGACTTTGCTAGGATGAAATGTAAAACCTGGCAGCAATTATCACATATGGCTTGAGCCAGACCACAACCAGTGTCCCACTTTCCTTACGGTGTTTGAAAATTACATCTGAGCACAGAGAGCTGGTGTCACTCCATTACACCTTTTCAGCAGCAGGGTAGTGCTGTACGAGCCCTGTAGTTCAAAGGACAAGGCACTGGTGTTGAAAAGGTTGCTGTGCCAGCTCCAACCCTGCTGACCCCACAGGAATCTGCTAGGAGAGGCAGGCACAGCACACCCAGCAGAGCTGCAGGGAAGAGGAGTATACAGCACTTCCCACAGGAATGAGGGAGATGCCGTTTATCTCTAAGGCAAGACTGGGGCAAAATGTACCTGCTGCTGCCTAGTCCAGCCTCCAAGGCTGGCTGCAGACCTCCGTGGGACCCCACACCTGCTCCCCTCAGTGCAACATTCCCTGTCTGTGCGGGGTCCCACTGCACAGGCTCCGCAGGCAGAACGGCTGCACGGAACAAACCTGCACCACCATCACCAGCATCCAAACGCTGAACTTTTCCAACTTCATTCCTCCCTGCCCTCTCTGTGCTGATTCCAGCAGAGATTTATCCAGACTCCAGACGCACACCCAGAGCTTCCATAGCTCCTGCCACGTACAAAGCTCACAGCTGGATGATGCTCACAGCTGCACTCCTTCTGACCTGTCACTACTTTTACTCTTTTTTCTTTTGCCAAGCCCCTGACATCTCTGTGCAATCCCCCCGTAAATCACTGTGTGGATGGAAATTGCCCCAGTACCCAAATGAAGCTGTGAGCATTTAAAACAGAAACAAGCCCAGAGGCAGTGCACTCGCTTGGTGCTAATTTAGAGGTAAAATCTAATTGTTCATTTCAGCCTTTGCTCCCAAGCATCATGGGGTGAGTGTGTGGATGCAGGACTCCCACAATGCAAACCCCAGCTGAGGTCTCATATGCTCCTCGACGGGGCTACCTCTGAGCCAGCAGAAAATCCCTTGGGCAGCCCTTTCTCCCTCAGATTTCCATCAGCTCGGCCACATTTTGCTGTGCTGACAGGTGAGTGTGCAGGTGGCCACTGCTTCAAATGTTGTACAGGTTTTTTTATAGAGACGGCTCATCTTTTCTTGAGGTTAATCCACCAGGAAAAATTATTCTTGACTGAATCCTGCTTCTCAAAAAAATCTCCCCTCCCGTTGTTCATTCCCAAAACCTGTTCTAGCTCTACTTCGAAACACATTTTCTACGTGTACTTAAAACAGCCCTGAAGCACAGGTGATGTTTCTCTGCCACTACACTCGGGGTTTCCTGCTCTGCACAGCGCATTCCCGGCAGGCAGCTCTCGGCGAGACAAGTTGCTGGGAGGATTTTAACTCGATGTCAAGATCCGTCCGTGCTTCGGGGCACAGAGTCCCGACCTCGCCCGCTCCCAGCGGCCGGGAGCAGCGGGATAACAGATGCGTGAGGAAACGAGATAAACACAACGACCTCACAGGACGGCGGGGACACCGGGCGTGCACCGCGGTATTCTTGGCACGATCTCTCCTAGTCAGTCCCAAATGACAGCATCCCGGCTACAGGGAAGGTTCGGCAGCGGAGAGGTGCACCAAAGCGGGAACAGCCAGGACGCAGCGGGGTTGGCCCCGCGGTGAGCGCGGGGCAGCCGCGGCAGGCGGCGGGGAGGCTGGGGCGGCGCGGGGTGCCGGCGGGATGCGGGGTGCAGAAGGTGGCAAGAGGGATGCGGGCACAGGATGCCGGTACTGGCGGGAGGTGGGATGCAGGATGCCGGCGCCGGGGCGAAGCACAGTGCAGGGTACGCATGCCGGTGCGCTGCGGGACGCGGGTACTCACCGGAGGTCGCCGTAAGCGCCGGCGTATCCTTCGACCCAGGGCTCCAGCTCGCTCTTGATGCCGGGGGCGGCGGCGGCGAAAGGCGCCCGGCCCGGTGGGTACCAGGCATCGGCAGGGCAGTCGGCGGGCCCGGCGGGCGGCTCGGGGCACGGCCCGTAGAGCTGCCCCTCCTCTGCGAAGAAGGTGGGCCAGGGAGGCGCGGGGCCCGGCGGGACCAGCTCGGCCCCGAAGCGACACGGGCCGCCCCAGCCGCCGCCCGCGGCCGGCCCCGCCGCGCTCTCCAGCTTGACGCGGCCGAAGCCGCGGGGCAGCCCCGGCCCGGCGGGCGGCTCGGCGGCCAGGGCGGCCTCGAAGGCGGGCGAGGGGTCGCGGGCGGGCGGGCGCGGGGCGCGGGCCGGCCCGGCGGGCACGGCGAACATGCAGTCCTCTCGGGGCAGCGGCTCGGCCGGAGTCTCCAGCGCTTCCAGCGCCAGCCCCATGGAGGCAGACACGGCGCGGCACAGCTGCCGGGCGCTGTCGCCCAGTGCGTCTTCCTTGTCCGCCGGCTCGGTCTCGGGCGGCGGCAGCAGCGGCATCGCACCCGCCTCGCCCAGCAGCTCCCTCAGCTCTCCGGTGCAGGGGAAGGACGAGCCCATGGCGGGGCCGGCGGCCGGCAGCGCCTTACCGACGGCGCGGGGCTCGGGGGGAGGCAGGCAGCCCGGCGGGGGCGGCAGGCAGGCGGGGGAGTCCGGCGGCGGCCGGGGACTCGGCGGGCAGGGCGCGCTTGGCGGCGGCTGCCCGGCGCCCGGTTCCTCTCGCGGCGGCTGGAAAGCGTCGCAGACGCTCTGGAAGAAGCTCTGAAAAGCCCCGCGGAAGGTCCTGCCCGCCGGTCGCGGGTAGACGCGACCGACCCCCAGCTGCACCTCCATGCTCGCCGAGCGCGGGGCAGCGATCGCTGCAGCGGCGGCGGAGCGAGGCGAGGGCGGAGAGCCTTGGCAGCGCTCCCGGCCCGACCCCCGCGGGCCGCCTACCCGTGGCGCTGCTCCGCGGCGCCCATGGCACTCACTGACCGCCGGGCACGGAGCTCGGTGCGCGCAACAGGCAGCGAAAGTTGTCGGCGGGGGCGCGGGCAGGTGCGGCGGCGGAGCGAGGGGCGGGCGGGGGCGGCCGCGGGGAGGGAGGCGCGGCGGGGAGACCGCCCCGCACCGCGGCTCTGCCGCGATTAACCCTGTGACGGCAGCGACACCCGCCTGGCCCCGGGCTCGGCGCGGCTCCACCGGCGACCCTGGAGCAGCGCGGAGCCGCAGCCCCGCCGCAGTGTCCGGGCTTGGCGCCTCAGCGGCCGGGTCGGAGCTGGATGAGGCTGCCCGGCACGGCCCGCTGGGGACATCGCCCGGCACCGCGGCCCCTGGGTGAGCGCCCGGCCGGCCTCCGCACCCCGGCGGGGCGGGACGGGGCGGGGACGGGGGCGCGGCCGCGGCCGTCCCGGTTCCCAGCTGGGCTGCTGATGGAGCGGGTGCGTGCGGACCACCCGCCCCGGGCTGGCTCGGCTGCTCCCCCGCTGTCCCCCCGGCTGACAGCTGGCGCAGCTGGGCGGACTTGGTCAGAAAAATGCTTCTTTTCGCGCTGGCGTGTCGGCGCTCAGCAGCTCCCCACCCCCGGCTGGGCCCGAGCCGACTCCCGCACCTCTTGGTTCGTCTCCTGCCTGGAGACCGGCCGCCCGCTTCCACCTCCCACTGCCCCGCGTCGTGCCACAGCCCCCGCCTGCCGAAGCACAAACCATCCCGTGGGCATCCCCGCCCGGGTCACGCACAGCGATGAAAAACACCTCTCTAGCAGAAAAAAAATTAGTGCGGGACCTACCGTAAACAAGGCTTGAGCTCCCCTTGCTGGTCCTGGAATAGCAATCCTAAAGCAACTTCTGGGAGGCACCATCCCCGGGTAACCTGGGAATGGAATAATTTTCATTCGGGGGAGCTTAAAACAAGTCCTTACTTACGTTACTTTGAGCCCCTTTGGAGATAAAGGGAAAAAAAGTCATAAACAAGCAGAGCCTGTGGGGAAAACAGAGAGACATATCCCATCTTTTAAAAGCGTTTTTACAAGCTGCAGAAGATAAAAATAAAAATCGAAGTCCAGCCAAGCAAAATTTGGCAATGTCCTCCATATCCTGCCTGCGTGATCAGAGCAGCTGGAGGAGGGGGAGCAGGGCTGGTGCGCCTGTGGGGACAGGGTCACTGCTGCTGGCTGCTGCAGCCCAGGACGGCTGCGGGCAGGACCTGACACCCCCCGGGCCGTGGCAGGCCCAGGATTGTGCCCAGCTCTCCCTGGGCACCAGTGAGGCAAGAGCATTTGCAGAGAAATTTCATCAGCCCTGGCGTGTGGTTGAAACACCAAGCTGGGCTCTAATGCCAAGTCCCACAGCCCCTGAAGCACTGAAGGCAGCTCAGCTAGCACCTGAGACTGTAAAAACCCAGGGAGATGCAGAAAGATATGTGCTGCCAAGTGGATGTGGGTTCCAGTGTTTTTGCTGTTCCAGCTTCCCGGAGCTGACAGGCTTCTGGAGTGAAATATACAGGCTCTGGAAAACATCTCACCATCAGCCTCAAGAACTGTACTGAGGAGGGCTGAGGGCTGGGGTTGCAGCATGGTATCACTGCAGGAACAAGGGCCTCTATGCATCAAACAAGACATGGGTTCTGACCAGAGAGCTTGGTTTGACCCCACTGCTCCCACAAGGAGGGAATATCCTCAGTTTGTACACCCTGAAGCACCACAAACTGCAAAGACCTCAGCACAATTCAGAATTTTGATGTTCAAACAACCTTCCCATTTGGGATGGGACCTATTTGGGCCTCAGCTCCCAGCTCTGGAGCTTTGGCTCTGGTGCTGTTCATGTTGCCTTGCCCTTTCCCTTTCCTCCCTCTGCAGCATCCACAGGGCCCTGGGTTTCCCTCTGTCTGATTGTTGCTGTGGGGTTTTTGTAATGTTGATCACTGCAGAAGTGCAGCAAGCGAGACTGCAAAATGGTTTGTGTGCTTCAGCCTGTACAGCCAACTTCAGTTCTGACCGATGATCTGTGGTAAAGATGTTTTTAATTTGTTTCTTGAACAGGCATCTTCCAAGGGTGATTTTTTTTACTTGGTCCTCATGTTTCATTTAAAATTGATGATGTTAGTGGATTTTCTGGCTGTATATGTGCACGACTGCATATGCTACGCCTAAAGACTCTGTGTATTTTAATCTTTATACTTGGTTGCCAAAGTCATCACACACTGTTCTGAAGATGTCCTTTTCCAGGCTTGAATTTAATATGGATTTCAATTATTTTTTCCCATTCTGCCAACAACTCACATTCAGGTAATTTGTATCTGTAAATGGTTATTAAAATGTGGATTTAACATCCCATACACGTATTTATCAGACTTTCTCCATAGGCTGAGTTCTGAGCCGTGTATGTCACCAACAGTTTGGTCTTTCAGTTCAAAGTCCATTTAAATGCATGAGGAGTTAAAAAAATTGAAGATGATGGACTCTACTGTGTGTCATAGAACAGGCACTTTGCCTGGCCTCATAGAAAGCAGAGACCTCCAGTTTGGGCAGGGGGAGATGCTGAGGAAACCTAATCCAGCAAAACACTTCGACACATATTCATCATAAAATGTATAAATAGTCCCACTGAAATCTAGGAAATACTCCTGTGCTTAAGGTTAAGGATTCCCTTAAGTGCTTTGCTGGATCAGTACCAAGATGATTATTTACGAAGTGCTGTCAAAAACATTGGACACCAAGAAAAAACCTTTTCTGATAAAATCCTTTGGATCGGAATGTCCTGTGTGATTGCTCAGAACTGCAGCAAACAACATTTTTCAGAGATATGGGGGCCTGTCCCTCTAGACCCAAGAGTAACAGGTGGTCGTTTGTTTTGTTGCCTGAAAAAATACTCAACACCAGGTGATCTCTAAGAGCTCAAATCTGCAGCCACAGAGAGCTCAAATGTTGTCAGCACAGTCCTGCAGAACTTGCCAGGAACAGAATCAATCATTTTTTCACCATTAATCTTTAGTAAAATGAGGCCAGTAACGCAGAGTCCGACAGTTTTGCTTCATTCCCTGAAGCGACTTGCAGGCATAACCCATCAGCCAGTGCTTACTGAATTACTCTGATTGCACTCCTCCTTTTGTACCATCCCAGCTGTGAGGAGATGTCAGCAGCCATGAACATGTCTGTGGTACACCTGCCCTGCCAACCTTCCCTAAATGGTGAACTAATGGAGTTTTTTCCAGCTGCAGCAGCCTGAATGAGAAAAAGAGGAATCGTTTCTGTGAAGCATTAAAAATAATGGCAGAGATTCGGAAAGAATCACAAGTACAAGTGCTGTATCCCACTCCCTGCCGGGGCAGAGGCAGAGTTGGATGAGCCAGAGGCACTTGGAGCCTCAGTGGTGCCTGTGCAGATTGGAACATGTCTCTGCTCTCCCCTAATTGCCACTCGGCAAGGAAGACACTGTAATTTAGGGGAAAGCAGCAGGAATGCAGGCGAGAGAGACTGGTTTGTACTCTCCTGGATGCTGTGGCCAGGGTGTAAGCCCATTAGGGCTGGAGGAGCAGCCAGCCCAGCCTTCCCACTAGCCCACACCTGTGGGCAGTAAGCAGGAGGGAGCCTGTAGAACACCAAGCTCATTAATGCTGCCTCCCACAGCTTTTCCTCATTAATCCGTCCACTTTATTATTCTTCGGCTGCCAGAGCTACATAACAATACAATTTTCTTAAGATTTCAAATATTTTAGCCCTTTTTTGTCAATCCTGGACTGCTAACTACCTTGTCTCATCAGACAGATATGTGTGGTCATATGGGTTGGTTAAGAGGCTTTAAAATTTGCCCTTGCAGGAAGGTGCATACAATGTTTTCACTTTCATCTATTTTAATTCTAAACATCAATAATGGCACACGTCTCTCATAGCTTGCACCTTTCTGATTTAGGGCACAGGTTGCTTAACTCTTCCTTGCACCTCTCCTTAGTGGCCAACACTGATGTTTCTTTTACCCAAGCAAGCCCTGAGCTCAGGTGCCCCTGGGGCAGGAATATCTGTCCCTCACTGCTGCCCTCAGTGAGTTTTGATCAAGCATTTGGGACAGATCAGTGAGAGGATCCTGCAAGGCTTCTCTCACCAAGGGGGGATTGATTGAGCATTGTGACCCTTCAAAAAGCAGGAGAAGGAGAGTTTGACCAAGACCTGACTTGCAGCAGGATTCCCTGGCTGGACCCTGCCCAGGGGTGGCATCAGCCAAGCAGCATCAGAGGGAGGCAGACCTGCACAGTGCCTCCCAAACGCCTTTGTTCACATCTGGGAACAAGTCTTGCTTTAAATACAGGGCTAAACGATGTCTGAGGTAATACTTCTGGAACTGTTACAACCACCTGAAGTGTTATTCCTCTCTCTGCCCAAATTCATCCCTGTCACCTCCACAGAATCACTAGCATGTTTTCCTTCTCTGACACCTCGGAGGCTGATTTTCAGAACAGCCTGTTCATGCACCTTAGTGAGATGACTGAAGTGCTTGGTCCATTTGATCAACCCTTGCTGTGCTGAGAACAACACAAATCTTCACTCCTGATGAAATACACACTTGTACCATTTCCCATGTCTTACACAATTGCCTTTTGGGCAGAGTTTGCAGTTTCTCAGGAGCCAGGGAGGTGATACACCACTTTGTGATGAGTTCCAGTATGAAATCTGGATCAAGGCAACAACACTGGCAGATCCATTTTCCCAGCCTGAAGCTGGTAGAAGACTGGGATAAGCCCACTTCCACTGCTCAGCAGGGATGCCCACCTAAAGTGAGATGCCAGAGGCTGATGGGGGTTCTATGGCTTCATTGAAGTCTGTGGGCACTTTGGACTGCCTGCAGCAGGCCAGGGCTCATCCAAGCTTCACTGTGGTGTTGTGTTTGGTTATTGCTGTGCATTTGAATACTCTGAGGATTTCAAGAAGAGTCAGAATGTTTTCCTTTATCTGCAGTTTCTAATGCTGCTGGTCTGTCCTAGCTCAGCAGGCACAGCTCTTCCACAGCACACCTCAGAGGTCACTGTATGTGTTTCAATTTCCAACACTGCTGTTTAAAGACCCTGTAATACATCTAAAGAAAATCAGAGAGTGGGAAAGTATGTCAGGGCTAAGCTGAGAGTGACTGAAAGGACAAGGCTGTGTTGATCAAGTATAAGAGCTGCCTAGGGAAGGAAATTGCCCGTTGGAAACTTCAATAAAACAACATACCTCTTTCATGTTGTTACAGCACAGCTCACAAAAACTCTGATGCAATGTCCTAGAGGTGAAACACTGCACAGTTTACTCATAGGCTTATTTTTACTTGTCCTTGGATACTGAGGTGTCCATTCTTTCATCAGGAAAAATTCCCATTCCTCTTATACCTTGACTTCTGTCTACATTCTCCCCATCTACTGACTATGAACTCCTGGCCTCCCTTCACTGAGCATGGAGCTCTTCCTGCACGGGGTGGTGTGACAAGCAATTTTTTATTGCCTGTACAGCCAGGCAAGCTTCTGAGGGGGAGAATTTCCATCCCTCCTGCTGTCCCCTGTGTGTGGATCCTTTGCTGCATAGCACACACACTAGGGCACTCATCTGGAGGCAGGTCCTGAGATGCTGCCTCTGCATTCCACACTGCAGGCTGCACACCCCAGGATAACATGCAAGGTGGATCAGGAGTGTCCTTGGGCTCACCCTTGGAAAGGTAAGTCCAGGCCTGGCTGGTTCTCACTGCTTCTTGCACTTTCAAGCACTTCCCTGCCCCTCTGGTACAAGGAGGAGGCGTGCTTGGTAGTAAATTAAAGGACAAACTAGAATAGTGCATCCCCAAGGGAGACAGTAGAGATGAAAAGTATTTGTCAAAGCATACCTCACTTAAATGACCTGGAAAAAAGTCATAAATACGGGTAATGTAGTGTCTCCAAAGTGCCTGCAGTGAATCAAAATAAAGAAACCTTTAAGCACAGGAGTCTGAAGTCACCAGGACAGCTGCAACACAGAGGTGAGAATAATTTACAGAGAACCCAGAGAGGGCGTACGGGTTTGTGTTCCCCACGTGTTTTCCTGCAGCACAATAGTAACCTGCTGGTGGAACAAGCTTTCAGTGATTTATCTCCTGCTGCCTTTCAATTAGTATTGAAAATTTTTGACTTATAGTGTAAAAACCTGTTAGTGACATCATTCCAGGGCAGTAAATCTTGACTTAAGGAGGCCACAGATACTCCCAGCCCTCTGCACCCTGGGCAGAGGTGTGATCTCTGTAATATTGCTGCCGTGGGCAGTGATATGGGTTGTTAACTCCTTAAGCTTTGTCTTTGCTGCTCCAATTCCAGCCTCAGCAGCACACACTGCTGCACACACGAGGGTGCACACAGACACAGATGCCTCAGTCTGGTCCCATACTGGGAACAGAGGTTACACCAGTGTTTGCAGCCCTTCTCTGACACTTCAGGGCTCTGGCCAGAGACCAGCCATGCTACCAAACTGAGTATTGGTTTTGGGCCTTGCTCAACCAATAACTGACATTTATTGACTTTAAGAATTTAAATTTGTATCTGGAACCATATTGCCCAAAGCCTCCTTTGTAGATCCCATTATTGTTTCTCATGTGATGTTCTCTGTTGCTGCACGTTTCCTTGGGAAGTCTCTGTGGCTGTAAATTATCAGCAGATGTCTCATTTTTTTGAAACATCAAGAAACTGGCAGCTTTACTAACAGAAAAGGGAGAACATTTTTCTTGTTGTTACGTAGCTCCCTGTTAAGCACAGAGGTCTGCAGTTCCTGTGTGTATTTGTATTTTGTTGTTTAGTCCTGCCCCCAAGGAATCCATCCCTCTGATATCCAGCCCTACTTTGAAACAGACACTAGAAATGCTGGTTTTGTGCTGTCAGGTTTTGTAGTCCTGACAGATCCCCAGGCTAGCCTCGTGTCCACTCTGCCCAGAAAGCCGAGATCATTACCAGGGTCACTAATTGCCCCTGCTGTGATCCCCCAGCCGCATTTCTGTCCCTCTCCCTGCAGATGCAGAGAGCTGCTGGCTCCCTCGTGCCTGAGGGAGGCCTGAGGGATGGCTGCATGTGCCTCTGCAGCTGGAAGCCAAGCACCACATTTCATTCCCGGCCTCCTCTCCTCCTGAGCCTGAGACCACATCAGCCACAGCTGGCAGGAAGAGGAGGGGAGTTAAGCCATGCCTCAGTTAGTTCCTGCTTCACTTTAGTTGTTTTGATAAATTTTCTTTCTTTCTTTTTTTTTTTTTATTTTTTTTAAAATTCCATTTAGACGCAGTTGTAACCCTGCAAAACTGTAGGATCATGTTCTAACCCAAAGCCAGCACAACTTTCTGGGCTTGTTGGCCCCAAACAGGCAACAGCCACTGAGCATATAAACCACTGTTGGATGGTGTTCCTTGCAGCAGCACAGCCCAGGTGTGTTACAGAGCTCATCAAGCATATCAACACACACACAGCATTTCTTTCAGGCTGTGTGTGATTCTGGGACCCCTTAAGAACATGGTCCACCGTGCCCATCCATTCTGCAAAGAGAGGAGGCTTTTGGCTGAATTGAAATGTGAGCCATCTCCCCGGATTTAGAAAAGGGAGGAGGATTTCTCTCCTGTCTGCTGGGGGATGAACACTGTGTTTGCAAATCTGCAGCAAAAAGCTGGGCAAAACATCTGCATTAGAGAGAACACCGCCTGAAAGGAAAATAGAATTCGCTTGCATAGCAATCTCTGTGAGGTGTCTGCCAACCTTGTTTATCCGATTTTCTGGCAAGCCAAGAGTTTCAACCAATTATTTAGTGCTTCCTTCCTCTTCACGAGTGCTGCTCACAACAACTCATATCAGCTCATCATTTCTGTGCTATTAGACAAAGTACTGTTTGGTGTTACCAAAATAAAGGGGAAACAAAGCGTGAGCAATCTGTTTCAAATGCACTGCCTCTGCTCAGGTCCTGCCTCACAACAGATCTTTGAACACCTGAAATCTGTTCTGTCTGCTTGAACTGAGCTGCTTTTCCCCTGAAAAACCACAACAACAACAACCCAGCCAAAATTATTTTAGCATTTTCAGCCCAAGAAAAACAAGTTTAAAATAAATGCAAAATGTGGATGTCCCAAAGACCACAGTATAGCCAAGAAATTATTTCCCCATTGATATCCATGAATTTACCACAGGACAAGGGAAAGGCAAAGGCTGTACAATTTTTGGCAGCTAAAGAACAGTGAGTTAGACCAGCAGGAGAGCTTTCTCTGCCTCTTTCTTTCAGTGGCAGTTGATCTTTCCCTTTTTGATCTTCCTGCAGCACTGTAGTAGGACAGGAACCCCTCAATGCCTTTGTGGTTTTTATAAGCCCGTGAGTCCTGCAGAGCTCTCCCAGTGCCAGCAGCCCAGCTGCTGTCCCTGTGCTCACACGTGGCAGACGCCTTTGTCCCCAGCCACGGACGTGCATCATCCTGTGCCGTGTCCAGTGGGGCTTGGAAGATCCTCCAGTCCTGGAACTGAGTTGTCATAGAACAAAAATGCAATGAGAAAACTGATTTCAACAAAAAAAGAGTGGGTCTGGTTTATACATAAATAATTCTGTTCGACCTGGCGCACAAACACATTGAACATTGGGTCAATAAGCCATGAGATAAACAGACAGGAAAAGTGAGTTGGCTGTTTCACACCCCACTATAACCAATACCCAGAAAGGCCACAGAGGCCAGAGAGGGGATTTGAGAAAGGGATTTCTGCATGTCCTTGAGCATCCACAATCTTTCGGGCTCTGATGTTAATGTAGAATCCAAACTATCTGCAGTTTTTGATGGAATGTAACAAGGCATGAGGAATTCCAGAATAATCAGAGACCTGATTCAAAGAAGGAGAGATAAGACTGTGTTGTAGCGCTGCAGAGAAGGTTGGAGCCTTTTTCATAATCTTCTCAGAAAAAAGATTTAAGAACTCAGAAAAACAGTAACGTGAAAGGAATCCGTTGTTTTTACCAACACAAGAGCAAATATTTAAAGTTCCATTGAAAAGCCCCAGAGTGTCTCAGAGGTGTGGAGCGGGCCAATTGATTGTATTTCCAATTTGACCTTTTCTCTGCAGAGAAAGGGTCTTTTCAATAGATTATCTGCTCTTTTTCCAACCCTCAATAATAACAGTGCAAACCCATACGAGCTGCCCTTTGGGTGATTGGGACAGTGCTGCCTCTGTGTTGCCTTATCTGCCTGTCCATCTGCAAGAAGGTGCCAGGTCCTGCCTTGTGTTTACTGAGCAATTGCTGCCTTCATTGTGTTGACTAATTTGGCAACGTGAAATACAATTCCTTATCCAGCTCTATCTTCTTCTCAGCCCCTAAAGGTTTTGCACGCAATCAGTTTCGTGGAACGCTTCCAGTCGCTTTAAGGGTGGGACCTTTCTGCTTTTGGAAGAGGCTGTAAATTTTGAGAGGAAAATGGAAGACCAACAGCTGCACAGGCTACTATATAATGGTAAATAAAGTAAAAAGAAGTTGAGGAAAGAATCACCTTTTATGTCATCTCTCCCTTTCCTTAGGATGGTTAGTGGGCTGCTATATTGGAAAACCTGTTTTTTAAGGAGAAAGGAAACTTTTCCTCTGTGTAAGGCTGCTGGCATGAAAGAGAGAATTCCCTTGGTGAATCTGTCCCTCTGAGTGGGACAGAAGGCCAGCCCTTCTGCCTCTGTGCACAGCCCTTCCCCATGCCTCAGCTTTGTTTAGTGCTGCTTTATGTATTTGTTTATTCCTTTACTCATCCAGTCACTTCTGCTCCTGCTGGAACCGGAGGGCGTCCATGGCTCTCCTTGTTCATCCATCTCCCATTCCCCACGTGTGAGAGCAGCTCACAGCCCGTGTGCACCCGTGGTGAGGAAATAAGGTGAGAGATATTTTTTGCAGATTATGTTCAATAAAAACACCCCCAAACATGTCTCTTGTGTCTGTTGGGTTCCTTGAAAGAGAGGGTTTGAAAAGCCCTCATAGGAAGGAAGTGTCTGGAATGGCAAAGGGGCATATTAAGGTTAATCATAATTAGGAGTGGGGTGTAAAGCAAGAATGATGCTCCTAAGGCACACAGGTAAGGAAAGGGTCCAAGGTAAACCAGCATGGTCTCTGATTCCTTCCAGTGTTTTGCCATAATTACAACTCAGAGAGAGATACAGAGTCCGCTGGACCCTCCGCTGCTGCTGCAGGGACCCAGCACAGTTCTTGGTCAGAATTACTCTCAGCATGGTCCCAGGCAGGTCTGAACCTGTGCACAATCTTTAGGCCACTGCAAGCACCTTGCATTGATGGAGTATAGGAATCTGAGTGTGATGTACATGGGAAAGGGAAAAGGACAGGACTCTTCTGTTTCCTCCACCCTCTGATCTCCATTAAAGATCACAACTTAGGAACCTGATAACATCTGAGCAACCTCTTGTTTCAGAAGAATTCCAGGAAGGGTTTGCATAAACCAGCTGAGGAGTTCCTCATTCTGTATGTGACCCTGTGACTCCAACATCTATCTTCTGCCACCGTGTAGAAAGTTACCCAGTTTGTTTTCTTCTCACCCAAACATCTATTCAGTGACTATTTCTGAGGACCACGAGATTGACATCAGTCTTATTTTCATCTTTCACTCCTCCCTGAGGCATAATTAAGCACATTCCCTACTGCTCAGTTTCAATCCAGATTCCAGGATTGGGTAGTGGCTGCCCAGTGTCCTTGGGAGTCCATTTGGTAATTGCTTGTCACCCTTGGGAATTCTCACTGTCTGTGGTGGAAGGGAGTCAAGGCTGTCACTCCTCAACAGCCTCATGGCCTGAAAGATGGTATTTAGTTTGTTTTCTACACCATTCCCATTCCTGTCTTGTATCTGAACCATTCCTGTTGCTCCCACTGAATTTGTAACAAACATTTTAAAGCATTCTCAGTTTATCTGTGGCTGTTTGTAAATGTTATCAGGTGTATGTTCTGGCACCTTTCACATACAGAGCACTAGGAAATACATCCTAATGAACCTGCCGAGCTTCCTTGTAAGGTGGGTGAGCTTTCTGATCATCCATTTATCCCTGCTGAAGTTCTCTGGTTTCTCCAAACTCATAAAACAGTGTCAGAACCGAGGTTAAACTCAGAAATCCTTAACTCCTGTTGCTGGGATCTGACCTTGCTGCTCCCACAGAAACCTCCCCACTCGGTTTGCAACTGACACATTGCACATTGCACATTGCACATTGCAATCCATCCCTGCCCACACCAACAACCACCAGGAGGCTTTAACCCCTTCCTGTACCCACCTCACCGGGAAAGGCTGCAGGTATGTGCAGGGATGGGTACAGACAGGTCCTCCTGCCTGAGAACAGAATTTAGGGAGTTTTCCCCAAATGTCAGAGGGAGCCTTTCAGATTAGTTTGAGATGTCCATGATCAGTTTTACATACCCTGGACTGGGAATCTCTTATTTGCACTAAAAGTCACAGTAATTACTCTCCCTGTAAACAAAGAGTTTAATATGCTGAGGGGAATTCACTTAACTCAAGCCATGACAGATTTATAGTTATTAAATGGAATGCCAGGACGTTGTTAGCACTTTGGGAATCCTGGTTTCTTATTTCATAATCACATATTTATGGTTCCCACAGCACATTGTTTTTGTCTTGCCGTTCATTTATGGCAGGTCTATTAAACTGCCACCACTAAAGCATCCAGGCCCTGGGCTGTAACTCTCCCCAGCACTCCTGTGATTGCACTTCCATTCTTCTGGGGCTGGTTTAATGGAGATCAATACCAGTACCCTGGAGAATATAGAGAGAGCAGGTTCTGCCCTGTGAAACAGGCACAAAATGAAGCCTGTGGATGATCTATTGTCTGAGGAACACACTCCGTACCAGCAGGATTTGTTATCTGCAGTCCCAGGAGCTGGCTCTTGGAGAGAGTGTGCATAAACTGAGCCCACAGTCTCCAGACTGGTGAGCTGAACGCTGGGTGTGCTGCTGGGCCATGATGGGAGGAGCAGCCCCTCACCCCTGCCACAGCTGCCCCCTCATGCAGAAACTTCACGAGCTTTCCTGCACATGCCCACACCCATGCTTCTACCTTCTCCAGGCCTTCAGTAGACTTGCAAGCCTCAGCCGTTCTCATTTTTTCTGCTGCTAATTTGTCTCTCTCTGTCCCACTCTTCTCCTCCCTCACCATTTCCAAACATATACCCATCAAGACCTGGGGTGTTTGTGAGGCTTTGCCAGAACCATCCAACCCTGTGATACTTGTCACATTTATGGAGGAGAAGGACTAGAGCCCAACAGTTCTACTCAAAAGTCAGGAAATGGGGTGAATTTCAGCAAGAATTTTTTCACACAAAAGGGCTGTAAAGTATTGGAAAGGGCTTCCCAGGGAGCTGGTGGGGTCCCCATCCCTGGAGGTGTCCAAGGAATGCCTGGACTCAGTGCTCTGAGCTGGTGACAAGGTGGGGATCTGTCACAGGCTGGACTTGATGATCTTGGAGGTCTTTTCCAGCCTCTGTGATTCTGTGATTCTGTGAAATGAGATGCATTTGTAAAGAGCTGGTATTTTAGGGGGCTTTAGAAAGGTGGTCTTACCACAAAAGCAATTCTAGTTCTGGAATTCTCTCAAATTCGGGCCACCAACAACGTGCAAGTTCCCATCAGTGAGGACAGTTTAGGGCAGAGCTTGAGCACACTGCACTACAAAGAATTCATCCTCCTAACATTTTTTTTTTCTTCACTTATCTTCTTCTTTTGTAGTAAACAATTCCGATGATGCACTGAAAATCCTTGTTCAAATATCAATTTATTTAGTTGACTCATTCTTACACAGGGAATAACCTGGAGAGTGCTCTTTTGTTTTCCTCCTTCATACCTCTGGCTCTTCTTTAGAAAAATGTACAGTTTAAGTTTATGGGCAATCTAGAATGCTACAGCTTTTCAGTCAAGTTTCAAAAGCACATACCAAAATAAAGCCAAAGTTTCCAGTTTGTAACCAAAAGAGGAAAAAAAAAAAAAAAAAGCAAAGCAGTGCATGAGGGTTTTAATTCAGCAGCCAAATCACTGGCTGCATGTTCCCAAGGACAAACAGGCATCGCTGAGCCTGTGGGAGCTGTGGGAGCAGCTCCCAGAGACCCCTGAGCTCAGGGAATCTGGGGCAATAAGAGATCATAACTGTGGCAAAGTAAAACACCAAAAGGCATACAATGAAACTTGAGGGTCATTTGGATAATTTTAAAAAATGGAGAATGAGCCAAAGTAGCAGAAAATAGAGCAGGAGGAGTCTGAGATTTATTCAATTGTTACTGAAGAGAATTCCTGAACAGCAGTGGAAACAGGGCCAGAATCCTGGACCCCATGAACTCAGCTGTACTCCTGTCCTTGAGACTATAAACAGAGTTTGTTTTCTCTGCAAGTCTTGCATTCATTTCTAGGAAAAGAAGTCAGCAGGAACAGTGGGAGCTGTTCTCTTTTACATATACCCAGCAACGTTAGTACCTAAGCACTGATGTGGTCCTCTCTTCCAGGCTTGATGCCCCCAGGTCAGGAAATAATTACAAGTATATTAGTCATAAGGCCAGTAATAGTGGCATAAGGCAAGTGCCATGGGTGTCCTGCCCAGAGCACACAATTTCACTGAGGTCAGATGTCAGTCAGCAGAACCAGCACTGCTGGCAGCACTTCAGACATCGACACAGATGATGTTTGATTTTCAGTTCTGCCGTGCCTCAGCTCCTCGGCCTGGGCCAGTTAGTCCTGCCCAGAACCAAACTCACACATTTTCAAAGGAGCTTTAGGGTCAAAATGAGGATTCGTTCTAGTTAGAAGGTAGCTGAGAGAGGTGGAACTTTCCCCTCCTTAGACTGCAGGATCTGCATTAAGCATCTGTTGCCTGCCCTTATTTTGGCTGGGGTTGCAGTGAGTGACCCCAGTGGACGGACAGGGGCAGAGCAGGGGGGAGCTCGGGCGTGCTCAGCCTCACCAGCACTGCTGCAGCAGCAACAATTCTCATACCTCAGTCTGTAGTGGGTGGCTTTGGCTTTTTTGGCCGGCACTCAGCAGGCAGTAAGAGTATCAGCTCTTGTAATTCCAGCTCGATTCCCTGTCTGCCTTCTGATTCCTTTGTGGTGTGAATGCAGAAACTGCTGTGTATGTGTGTAGAACACAACAGCCCATTCAGGCACTTACAAAAAGGTTCGAAACTATTTTTTTTCTGCTTAAAAAACTAACAGAAGCAACTGAAATTCTGCTCAAGGACACAACTGAATAGAGGAAGCAGTGAGTATTGTGTTTGTGCGGAGGGAGGGTAACTAATAACAGAGTGGTTAGCAATTATTGGTTTCCATTTTCAATATTTTGTTTTTATCCACTCTGGAAGTTTCTCTGTGAGACGTGAATTTTCTAAAGAGACTTTTCTGTGCAGCAAATCAGCATTACTGGTGCTGCCCACTGTACCTGCCCCTTACCATGCTGTGATGGGGATATTTTCTGTCTGGCACCAATGGATGGGAAGTTTTTCATAGATATTTCTAGCATCAAGCAAAGCATTTCTTACTGATGTTGATCAGCTCTGGGCTCTCATTAGACAAGCTTGGCCTTGCCCCAGCCTCTCTGTAGTGCCCAGGCCAGCCCCAGGCTCTGTTAGAGTGTGCTGGGATGGCTGCAGTGTTCCTGCCAGGCCACTCACCCATCTCAGGCTGAATGTGCTTCTGCTCCTTCCTACTCCCAAAAACCCCCTCACCTTGGCCTTTCACAAAGCTGCCCCTCACCAAACCCTAAGGGTGCCCCTGGGAGCTCCCACAACCCCTGCTCACCTCTGCATTCTTTTCAGCCAGCTAAAGCAGGTTGTGTTCACTGTGCTGAGGTCAGTGCTGCCTTGGTGTGTGCAGGTGATGGATTTGTTACTTAAACCAAGTCTCACATTCCTGGCACCCAAACAGCTCTTCCCTGTCCTCAGCAGTCTCACCTGTCACAGGGATGTGCACAGTATGATTCCAGTCAGCACTGAAGAAGTAAGGAAAGCACCTGGAGTGCATAAATACAAAGGCAAGTGGATCAGAGTGCTTCCCACTAGCAAGAAATGTCCTCCAACCATCCTGCCAGGGCACAGGGGCTCCTTCTCTCCTTCCCTCCACACTTACAAGCTCCCAGCTGTGCAGGCTGTTTGTACTGAATCCATCTGCATGCAATTTGCTGGACTTAACTGCTGACAAATTTATTAGGTATCATTTCTTGCACAGCTATCACCAAATGTAGTTCTAGATTTTGAAGAGCATTTTTGAGGCTCAGTAATCACAGTGTGTTTGGAAACAGGGCACACACACACTGAAGTCAGTGTTTTTAGACCACAGAACTGACCATCTCATGCAGAATCACAAAATCACAGAATCATTCAGGCTGGAAAAGATCTTTAAGATCATGAAGCCCAGCATCACCACCACATTCACCAGTAAATCCTGTCCTCAAGTGCCACATCCACAGGGATGAATCAGGGTGCTGGGATGCAAACTTCATCTTTCAGCAGAGCTTACAGCCAAGTCTATGCTACAGAATAAAATATAAATGTGAAGTGTTTCAATTGTTTAGACATTCAAGTATTTCAAGATTTCAAACAGGTCCACAGGTTCACACTGAGTGGGGCCAGTTCTAAAGCAGAATAAGAGATAAGGAGACACTGAGTCATATCCCAAAGTCTAGTCAGCCCTCAGTAAAAATCACCCAGCATGTCACAAGCCTCAGTGTTCCTTTAGGAGTACTTAAAAGTAAAATCATGTGCATAATCAGTCCAACCACTAAGTCACAGCAAAGCTAATGGTAAAAACAGCTCTTGTACTTTTCGCATGCAGCTGAGAAAATTGTCTATTTCAGGGGAGTCCCAGCTCCATGATGTGTTGTGACTGTACAACTGTAACTTTGTCCCTCAGTGATGTGCACACTCACGCTTATTGATTTCCTGGGGTGAATTTGTGTCTCATAAGTCACACCAGCAGGGCAGGAAGGCTGTTTCTGCCAGGGATATTTACAAATTCCACCTCAGGCAAGGTGCAAGAGTTCAGAGATTTCACCAGGGAGGCTGAAGTGGTGATGCAGCAATTCTACTCCATTATTCAGATCCTGATCCAGAGATAGGAATTACTCGTCTACTGCAAAATATCTCTCTTGCGCACATAAAAATCTGAAATAAGCAGCATCATCAGCAACATTAGTTTGCTGATTTAAATCCTTTTTTGGCCAAATCCATCTCTTCTGTCTGGGGCTGCCATTTCCCACCTTCCTGAAAGGAAAAGATTTGGTGAACCTCAGGAGACAGTCACAGCACCCAAACAAGGAGCAATGCCTGATTTTATCTGGTTGGAAGCCCATGAAATCTACTCTAAGTAGATGTTGACCTCTTTTACAATAACTGGTATTTTTAAACATCTGTATTTGTCAAGACCTTTCTGAACTGATGAAATATTCATCCAAATCCCTCTTTGTGGGGAAATGAACTTGATACCTATCCTCAGACCCTTCTCCTGCCCTGGCTTATCAGCTTGAACAGCCCACACTGAGGGGCAGGATCACAATTCTAAATTCTGTTTCTAGTTTAAATATGCGTTCTGTTATGCACACTTTGGTTCCTATCTCAGCTCCTTGTGTTAGGCTTGACACCCAGCACGAAAAATGTTGCTGATATGTACAGAATTTGCTTTTATTAAACCCAGGTCAATATATTATGCCCAATTAATATAAATTTAGGAAAGGTTGTTAGTTTAACATGAGCCGGAACTCTGTCCTGGGCTTTGTCACTGGCCTGGGAAAATCTGCTTTCTCTAATCTCTAATCAGTTTGTGACCTTTCCTGTGCCTGAGTGCCAGCTCTTTTGGATAAATGCTGTCAGCAGATACAGTGCCTGGGGAGGGCTGACCTGGGTGAGGCTCTCCTCCCACATTAACACAACACACTCCTCAGTGCCACTCTCTCTGTGCTGCAGTCTCCTGTGTCCTGGTACGTGGTGAAGGGAGGTAAAACCCTACCCACAGTTTCATTGCAACTGCTCAGGGAAGGAGTGACTTGGGATTTCTAAGACAGCCACTGCCCTGACTGTCTTGGTAGCAGGGATTGCCCCCAGTGGTTGACATGCTTATATTCAAGGCAGAAAAATCCCTCTTGTCTACCACACTGCTAAATTATTCAGAAGTTCCTGTTTTCCCTGTAAAAAGCTGTGAGAAGACACTAAACAAGTCACAAATATCAAAGGTCCTTACCCCTCAACACCCCATGTGGGGTGCAGCAGTTGCTTTATGACCCCTCCATTCCCACAAGAGAATTCAGAAAGAAGAAACCTTGTCTAAATAAAGACAACCTTGGCAAAGCACATCATTCCAGCCAGAGATTTCTGTCAAGGCAGCGCGCGGTCACCGTGAGGCCATGAGGCAGGAATGGGGAGCGAAGGAACAAGAGAGACGTTTTTGTGGAAATAAACAAGAGAGGGATCTGATGGTGAGAGATGCTTGTGAGAGCAGGGGCTGCCTCAGTACTGCCCAAGGGAACACTCCAAGAATGGTTATTTCCTGACAGGCTCTCTCCAGAGCAGGGTTTCCAGCCTTTACACCCTTCTTAGATCCCAACAGCCAATGTCAGCAGGAGAAAAGCAGCACAAGTGCTTGTAAACATACTACACACATCACAGAGCTCAACGTGTCACATGTATGTGTTAACCCTAACCCTACCTATATGCTGATTTTCTTATAGGATCTGAATTTCCCTTGAATTCTAAAGAAGTGGGATTTCAGCTTCATGGAGCTCAGGGAGAACAGAGAGTGAGCACAGTCAGAGTTTACCTCCAGGGATGGTTTGGTACAGCAGCAGATTCTCCCAATGTGAGTTCTACCAATAATGATAGACTCAGGCACACAAGTCTCCTCCCTAATCCAGCCAGGTGGTTGGACACAGACCTGACACTAATTTACTTCTCCAAGTCACGACCTTGGAAAGTAAAACCCCTACACAGAGATGTCAATCTGCTGTTCAATACAGCCTTAGATCAACTATAACTGCCATTCAATCAGCTGTGAAACTCATGATAGCTGGGATGAAAATGGGATTGGCAGAGAAAAGTTCTGAGATACCCTCAGCAGAAACTGGAAATAAAAGAATGAAGATCTGAGCAGCTCCTTTCATGCTTTGGCAAGATCTGACAGCGCCAGAAGTAGGAAGAAAAGTCTCTCGGATACTTTGATGTTTATTCTTCTCCAGACTCGTGGTTTCTCCTATCTACACAAAGGGAAGAGAAGTGCAAGTGAGGTGGTCCCAATGGACTCCACCAGTCCCTGCAGGAGACAGAACCCTGTGAGAATTCCTGTCCTGTCCCACAGCTCCCCAAACACCCAAAGAGCCTCCAGCCCTCCCCAGGCACTTTCTTCCCTCTCCAGCTATGCACAGGCTTCTGCAAATGTGGTTTTCCACCTGCAAGAAACAAGGAGTGCTAATATTGATTTAAGCCATGTGAAATATTGGGGGCTCAGAATTTTCTGCGCTCACAATGATAAACCATAAATTCCTAATCTTTAATGGATATTCTGTATATCCTATTGGGCTCAACAAATCATATTTGAGGAAAGACCTTACATTATCAAGTTCAACCCATGGTCCAGAAAGAAACCTACTGAGAATGTGACACCAAGATTGAAAGACTGGTTCTTTGTCGAGGTGCCTGTTCCAGGGTTTAATCACCTTGCTGTTTAAAATGAGCCCATGTTTCCTATTTCAGACTCTCTGACTTTGGAGTAAATTCCAACCAATGCCTTTCTTTTCCCCCTGCCAGACCAGGCAGGAATCGGCCACATATGCTACACAAAAAAGTGATTATGGATTTTTTTTTCTCCTTCTTCTGTTGTCTTTTTACTTAAGAAATTAAGTTAATGCAACTTTAAGGCCATGCTCCTTTGCAAAGGCTGTATGTTGCAAAATCCTCATGACTTTGGAGCATTTCTAAAACTCTCTGCTGTCCAGCGATTTTGCTCATCTCAGGGCTGGTGACAAACTCATGAATTCTTAAGAAGCCACAAATGACAAACCAACAGTAGGAATGAGACCTTGGACAACACTGTGTGAATCAAACAGGCTTTCTACTCCCTCCACCAGTGCAGCACCATTACTTTTGCATCACACAGATGCTCTGAAGACACAACCCTCCGGGTTTTGATCCTCAGATACCTGACCCAGCAGTGGAATTAAAATGCTGACCAAAAAAGCAAGGTACCAAGGTCATGTACTCCATGCTCTCCTGTCAGGAGTCAGAACACAGTTTCCCAGGGTCCCATGAGGTACATACAATTACAGAGGCAAACAGAAGCCCTTTCTGGTCAGACAGGGTTTGTGGCTGTTGCCCTTAAATGAAAAATACTAGTGTGGTCAGGGAAATGACATACATGGAATACAGTTTCTAATTTTGTACTGGATTCCCACTTAAACCTCTGAAAGAAACTGCAGAAAATATCCATCCCAAGGTCAGGAATGAAGACAGATAAACAAATATGTAAATACTGTAATTTGTCTGGGCTGCAGTCACCGCAAAATGGCCACTGAATTCAACAGAGTAAAACTTTACAGTTTGGTTGTTATTTTGGAACACTGACAACAGATATCATCTTGCAAAGAAGAGTGATTCATCCAAGTGCTTAGAGGATGGGAGCCCTGGACAGGTTCTGAGGCTGGTGACCAACATAAACAGGCTGTAAATTCAGTAGGTAATAGTGCAAGTCAAAGGAAAAGAGGGAGAGAAAGGAAAACATATGGCCAGAGTTAGAGAAGGAGATCATAGTTTGAAAAGTGAAAACAAATCCAGAAATTCAGACAGGGAAATATTTGCTCCAGCCTAAGCACATACAGCAAATCCTGCTGAGGAGATTGCGTGGGACATCATTCACAGAGCCTCAAATGGAAACTGAGCTCAGACACCTCTGAACTAATGGAATCTGCAAACCCTCATCCATACTGAGGACCAAGCAGGCCCTTGACTTGAACTCTGAAGGAGTCCAATTACAAATCCTGTGGCTCTGACCCTCTCCAACAAACACCTCCTCCAGGCTGTTCTGCAGCAGCTCCGCTGTCTGGTGACGGCTGACACAGCTCAGTAATTACACACAGATTTTAGAATGTGAACTGAAGGGTTTTGTTCAAGAGCTTGACCAACACTCAGGCATAAAAGAGGTTGTGAAGCAATGTAGGGACATGAGTGGTGTTCCCCTAGAGCTGACAGTGGCTGGTACTGTGTACAGGAGGCTTCATGGCTTCATCCCTGCCAGGTAGGCAGCTGGTTATAGAAACCATTTTATTGTTTGCATGTTACATAGTGAGCTGTGACTTCCCTGCAGAGGAGTTTGCACATCACCATAATTTATTTTTGGCCTTGACAACTCCTAGCTTCCGTGGTGAGTGAAAGCACTTGTCAAAACCCACTCAGATGAAGCTGAAGATATCACTCTTAATGGCTGAACATATCCAACACTGATAACTAATCTCAGTTATCTCTAAGATCTCATGACAAAAATAATTGTGTGCAAGAGTGTCTTATTGCCACAGACCTCAACAACAAAGGGCAGGTTTTACACAATGACACGGGTTTCTCTGTGCAGAATGACACAACATTATGAACTGTTTCCTCTCAGGGAAGAAGTTAGTGAGGAAATGGAAGTGGAGTATTGATCTTGCACTCCAAGGACCTGTCTCGTGCATCATCACACCTCCAGTTTGTGTCCCTTGCCTTTCAGGAGAGTGACTTTGGAGACTTTCTCTCCAACCAGGCTATGCCCAGTTCTGAGCACTCATTGCAAACAAGGAGGGGCTGGGGCTGCTGTGACCAGAAGCAAGAGACGTACTGCATTTCTTCACATAGGGTCCCACCTCTGGCTCCTCAGGCAGCACAGTGAAACCTCCCAATGATGCTGAAAAGAAGGAACCAGTCTGGATCTGCAAGCGCAGTCTGGACTTGGAGGTAAGGGAGGGTTGAATGCACCACAGGGATGTACAAACAGCTAAACCCCAGATAGGCAGAGGGACAGTTGAGGTTGGAATTTGGGAGAGAACTGATGCTGGCAGGAGATAAGAAGGTATCAGAACAGTGAATTCAGCATGGAGTAAGTTTTTCTTGGGAAGAGCTATCTGTGTTTGCCAGCACAGTGCGTATTGACAGTCTGCAGCTGTGGACAACAGCTGAGTGTGGATCTACCTCCTGTCTGAGCAGAAATCATGGGCTTGGAAAGTACTTGTTCTGGCAAGCAAGCATAGAGAGCTTGTGTTAGACAGCTGGGTGACACAGGCGCAAATAAAACCCAGAATCCACAGTTAATTTTTGGTGAAGATTTACCCTTTGTCCTTATTAGCTTGCCTTTAAACAGACATGATAAATGCAGTTCATTACTCAAATGTATTCTGAAGGAGTCTAAACTTCCCCAGCTCACTCTTTAATCATCCTCTGGCTTACAGGTTTGTATTTCCTTCCAAGACGCTGGTAATAAATAAAGCTGTTGAAATGGTCACAGTGCTGTGGCAAGACTGCAAGCCCGTACATCTTGTTGTTGGGTTGTTGGTGCTTTTTAACTGCCTCTATATTTCTTAATTCAAAGACTTCAAAGCTCAGTACTTGTTTTCTGGCTCAAGATGTCTGGTGAAATGTCTGCTGACATCTTGTCTCTAGTGTTAGTGGCAATGGCAGGTGAATAAGCAAAACAAGAGAGCAGCTGCCTGGTGCCTGGGCCACAGCACAGGGAAAAGGGAGAAGTGCTGCTCATTTGTCTCCTTCTTGTCCTCCATGACTGCACATGAAGAGAAGGTGTGAGCTTGTATCTGATGTACATTTATACCCAAGTAAAGGCTTTTTCACTCAAAGGATGAATGAACACTGGAACATCTTGGCATGAGAGGCTGTGGAGGCTCCATCCTAGGAGATGTTATGGCCTTTATAATATAAAGAGAATCAGCAAGACTGAATATTCTCTCTGCTGCAAAGGAAGAAAGGGTGCTGGCATCAAAACCGTCTCAATGTTGGAGTGAAAGAGGAGCTGATATCTCAGCAGCAATAGGAGGTAGTAACACCCATCTATCTCCCAGATTTTTGTCAGTTTGGAAAACCAGAGGTTGGAAAGATGGCCAGAATCACCTAGGATAATCTCAGGCAAAGTACAGAACAAATTAATTAATATGAGTCATTAATTGGGGTCTTGAACCTCTGGAATGATGGATCTACAGCTGATTAATTGTGGCAGTGTGTTCCCCAGAACCAATCATGACTGCTTTCCATGGAGGGAGTTCAATCACTGGCTTGGGAAAGTGTTGGTGAGAAGTTCTATGATGAAAGGGAATTTGAGCTTTTAAGATGCTTGGATCATTAAGGAAGAGTTATTATGTGTAGCATTGATTCATCAACTTGTGCTTTTAAGTTAACGAGATCTGTTTGGCAATTGCAATCTCTCCTTTTTCTGGACTGCAAGCAGTAATCAATCAAAAGCCAGCACTGGAGTGACTGGAGAAGTACCCACCGTGAACTGTGGCCTTGGCAAGGGTCTGGGTATTCACTGGAACCTGCAAAGAACTCTGCCTGTCTAAAGAAACTTCCCATCTTACACACTGCTGAATCACCAGCTTGGGGTTGTTCCGGGATAGACAAGAAGAATGGAGAGAACATTACCTGTCAGAGAGCTGTCAAGCACTGAAGAGAAAGGAATTCCTTTGTTGGGATTTTTCTGGCAAAAATCTCAAAGCTCAAGGTGAGCTTTGAACTTGGTCAATACTTGTCCAAGTATTGGACAAGTCTTCACATGAACTGTAAATCCAAAAGCCAGAGAACTGCAAGATCCCAGCATATACTACAATTATTTTGCAGGCACTCACCAGAGTTAAAGCTTTCCCTGCAGTTTCTCCACAGTCTCCTTGGGCAAGCTGTAAATCAGGGATAAAATTTATTCATTAAATACATAAATGGAGGCATCACAGCTCTTCCACATGATTGCAGCTCTCCAGGTTTTGGGCCTGGAGCTGAGTTCCAGTGGTCTGTTCCTACCTGGCAGTATGTTTCCATAAGCATTCAAAGCTGCACTCAGACAATTGCTTATATATCAAGCCAGGAAAGGTTTTAATTCTTGAAAGAAAAATACCGGAACCAGCACCATCCCAAGGTCTCGTAGGAGAACTTCCTGGAATTCCTTATGGATGGAAAGAAGCCTCAACAACCAACACTTGTTGATTTCTTCTTGAGGCTGGGAGAAGAGAACATTAAATGAAGGAAAATGTTAGTTTGACTGAAAACAAAAGCAAAACTTGTTCTAAAGCCAGGACTGAGCTGGAATTTCTTTCTACTGTCTGCAAAGGATAATAAAATGAAGCACCAGGAAAATACCACATCTCATAATGATGAATGTGATTACATCAGACTTTCTAAATACAGCTTGATGAATATGTGCAATAAATACAGAAATGAACACAGGAAGAAATCAAAAGTCAGGTGAGTTTAGGTAATACAACTCTAAAAGCCATTTGTGCTGTGCACTCTTCCCTAGAGTTTTTCCAACCAGAATTACAAAGTTACTTCACAAACTTGGACCAGCTCCGCATCCTTTGAATGATTTAGGGAAGTATTTCCCTTTGAATGTGAGAGATAATTGAGTCATGGAGATGAGCAGAGGTGAAGGAGTGATCCGGTGGCACAGGTGGGGAGAGCCTCCTCTGCTTCCCTCTCGGGATGAAGGTGCATTGGCATCAAACAGCAGCACAGCAGCCGTGAGCCAGTGCTGGGATCTGCTGCAGGCACCAGCAGCCACTGACCAGCCTGATAAACCAATTTTTCCTTAGGAAAATGCCTTATTCAGGTCAGCACCACTGTTCAGGACACATACAGAGCACAGGTGTGAGAACCTGTGAGCGTGAATTTCAGATGGTTCACTGGCAGGTTTTAGGATGCTGTGAACACTCTGCCTCCAGTGGAAGTGATGCTGGGTCTTTCCCCCCCCCCAAAGCAGTAAGGGCTGAAATCCTGAGTTCAGAAAGGAACTCCTGGAAGCATCCCCAGTTTGACTCACCTGACTCCTGCAAACATTTCTCATTCTCAGGGAAGGACATAATAATCATGTACACATTTAGAGCTTTTGCTGAATTCACTCTGTCTTAACCTCTGTCATGGCTGTGGAAGTGCTTTCTAACACCTTTTCCAGAGGATTATGTTGTTACCAACTCTATGGCACTATTTAATTTAATTTTTCTCTGCTAATAAGCCACAAAAAGACATTAGAGACCCTCCTGATGCTACTCATAGCTGACCTCCTTTCTGTGGGATCTGCAAATATCCACCCACATCACCCAAAAATAACGTGGCCTGTAACTTTTGACTGCAATACCTGTCCCAGGCTACCTGGTTTCTACTCCTTTTGGCTCTGTCTTCCTCTCCCTGTTGATCCCTGCAGCTGTTCTGGAGCATTTTTACTTATCAAGAGACAGCTCAAGTTACAAGAACACAAAGTAAATAAACCATTAATGGTGCCTGTACCAAATTAAAACCTCTCTAATCTTTGTACTTCTATCTTTATTTATTCTACTAATTTCATGGCTGGAACAAGTCTAAATATAAACAAAACGTTCTCCACTATCCATCCACACAGCTCAGAGTCGTGGCTCCAAGGAAATGTGCTGACACGGTTAAAGGAAACCCACAGTAGCAAATGCCAGGAGTTTTCAACCTCTCCTAAATGACCACTCAGATGCTGTGAACTGGGATGAAATCAGGAATCTTCAGCCCATTAAATAACACAGAAAATGGAGAATGTTCTTCATTCTCTGGCAGCTCTTCCCACCTCTGAGGGCTCTCAGAGGGCTTCTCCAGAGCCTCTCTCAGGGGAAGAACACAGGCAATCAGATCTGTTTCCTGGCCACTGTGCACTGAAATTACCCAGTGGATGGAAGATGAATTTTTTCTCTTCTAGACAAGACTGTGAAAATGGAATATCTAGAAATTCTCCATAGCAATGTGTTTCTAAGACACTTGAGCTATCTCTTATTGCAAGTGGTTGAAAAATCCATCCAGCAACCTTTCAGAATGTTATGTATGCACAGGCAGATGGAAGAATGGATGATTTCACAGGTTCTTTGCATTTCCAAATGCTGTAACTCTGCTGCCTTCCCTGCCCCAGTTCAACATCAGCCAGCCCACACTCTGAACACAAACACAGACGAAATGCATCAAGGCAGGAGTTCTTAATAGTTGCTGAAAAATGAGTTCTAAAAATGGATAGATGTTTGCAGTGATCTAGACAGTAAAATACTGGGAAATACTTTTTTTTCTGCTTGTACCAAACAGTCTTTGAGAATGACTAATACACTATTTCCACTGGCTCCAAAACACGCAGGTACAAATTGTTGCCTGAGAAAACAGAAACATCTCTTCTTCTTCAGTCTATTGCCTTAAGACTATGAGGTTTGAAATTCCCAATTTCTTTATGTTAATGACCCATATATGGGGTTGGTTGACCAGCCATGCCCGGCCCCAGAGAGGAGAGTTGCTGTTGGGAAGTTTCTTTCTTCTAACACAGCGTGAAGAAATTTAAGTCACCTTGGTAATGGTGATCCTCTGAGGCTCCTCTGAGAGTCATCAAATTCAGTCTCCTTAGCAAACAGTAAAACACAAGGTAAATGTCATTAAAATGATGAGGCTTGAACAAAAAGCATTGTGGGAGGGAATATTTCAATATCCTGCCATTGAAATTGTAATTTTCTGTGTCTCTGACACTGTAAGCTGCTTCCACACTGCCTAATTAACACAGTCATTAATATCCTGTTACAGGAACCAGAATGTGTTGTGAGTGTTCCATGGGGTTTTGCTAACTGGCTTTATTTATTCACACAGCTATTCATTATCACATTTCCTGAACATGCCCCATAATGGTTGTGAAAATCTGTCTGTGGTGAGAGGATGGTCCTTGACTGAACAAGCAGCCTTTTGCATCTTGCCCCTCCCACACCCCTCCTGCATCCTTCAAGGCTAAGGGAGGCTACTGCCAGGATCTAGTTTGATCCCTGAAACATAAACCAGGGCAATTTTGCCTGGTAACACCTGCACTAAATGATATTAAGATACAGGCAGCTTTGCTGTGCAAATAAACTCTCTTCAAGTCTGACAACTGCTCATGGAACTAGAAATGTTTCATAAAATCTTCCAGTCCTAATTTACTTATCTGAAGTGCTGAAAAATTTACAGCCTTTCTCTTGAGAGCCCGTTGCATTGGCTGCCCACCCCACCTTTAAAAACCTGTGTTATGTTCCTTGATTGCAGTTTTGTAACTCAGTCCTGGCATTTCATTATGTCTCCGCTGGGCATCAGGGATGGAACAGGCTGTTCTCTCCAGGATTCTCTCCAGTGATGCAGCTCTGAGATAAAAGTTTTGGCTGCTTCAAGTCAAAGCTCTGGTGAGTTCTGCACATATCTGCACTGGGTATGCAGAGCTGAGCTGCAGTCCCCCCTTTGACTGATTTGGCCAACTCGTCATAAGAATTCAGTAGTCCCTCATTGTCACCTCCCTGTCCCATTGCAAAAATGTTTACCTTGTACAGCTGCAAAAACTAGCAGGATTTGTGTGGGGGAAGGGAATATCTGGATGAATGTGGCAGGGAAAATAATAGTTCTTGCTCTCAGATAGCCTTGTGACCCTCTGAGCACGTCAGGAAGCCGAGCTCCCTTACATTCTGTTTTGCAGCCGTACAAGGCAAAAATTTTTGCAATGGCACAAGGAGGTGACAATGAGGGACTTCTGAATTCTCCTGGCACGTTGGCCATAGTGATCCTATGGGGAATCCTACTGGCAAGTTTTTATTGATGAAAAACAAAAAGACAAGTGAAAACTCCCAGGACACCAGCATCAGAGTGAGATATTCATGTTTCTCTTCCTGCAGAGCCCTCACTCCTGCCCTCCAGGTAGGTACTAGAACAGAAACTCCATCATCACCATAGTTTTGTGGAACTGGCTCAATTAATTTATGCCTTTTTAAAGTGAACAGCCCTCACTCCAAGATTTTCCAGTCTAGAATAAAAGCACAGACTGCTTCCTCAAATTCCCAGGAAGAGAAAATGCAAGAGATACCACAAGTCATTAGGAACAGTTCTTTGCAATTTCCACTACCACTTCACACAAGGCCAATCAAAAGTTCATCCAACACCATCACAGAAAAGGATTAGGTTGTTTTCTCCCTCCTTTCTATTCCTACTGGGAGAGGCACAGGGCACATTTCTGAACAAAGGGGTTTCTTTCTTTCTGCCCTCAAGCCACTGAGTTTAAAGATAATTCAGACACCTCTGGCCCATGTGGCAGCCTGTACTTGTGTATAGCTCTGCTGTCTGGCCTCCCTGACATCCCAAGACTCTTTCTCAACACCTGCTCCACTCTGAATTTTATTTCTTAAATCTATTTCTAAGGTAAAAATGTTAGAACCATGGCCCAAGACAGAGCTGTGACACCATTTAATGCCATTTCTAATCTTCCTCCTTATACAAGTCAGTATGGCTTAATACCCACTAAGAAGTTCTCAATTGCGGCATACGAAAGTCAAATCTCACAATTACAAGAAAGAACAACTGCGGGGAAAATCCCCAAAAGCAGAACTCAGATAGCCATCTACCTTTTCCTCCTTGGCTTCTAGGTCTGAAAAGTTATCAGTTCCCATCAGATCTCACCAAACAAACCCATCCAGTCTGAGGCTGTAACATTGCTTTTTGCTGAGACCAGAGGGGCAAACAAAAGCTTTGATCAACTAACCACTGCAAGCTTTTATTTATTTTTAATTTCCCTTTTACGTAGCAGACATGGTTTGCAACAAAAGGTCACTTGAAAAAGCGATTTGGCCAGTGCACAGGGCAGCAATGTTTTCCCCAGCACACTCAGCTTGGTTGTGTTGAAGGGCCTGCCCGAGGGCTATCAGGGGGGTTTATGGTCATTACTGTCATTCAGATTTTTGGCTGTTCTAATTTTTTCTTCAGCTTTTGGAATGGGATGGGATGGAATGGGTTGACACGGAACAAACCTCTGCCTGGGAAGTCTGGTGGACGCCTTTTAGATGTTTTCTTGGTGCCTGTTTCACGGGCCACATAACTACAGAGTTCATTCTGCCCCATTTCTTACATAACTGGTAAATTTTCAATTTCAAATCCATGAGTAACCAAGTGATACAAATTCCTAGGGGTAGTGGAAGGCAATGCACTGAGAGGTGCAGCTGTGATTGGAGACAGGTCTGCCACAGGTTTCTTTCCAAGCCAGTACCACAGCAGCTGGGTTAACCCTGTGGCCTGACAGAAGAACAGAGTTTGTTTTCCTCTTTTCTTTTTTAGTTTTTGTCCTTCCACCTTTCAGCAGGGCTCTGCTATGCACTTCCATTCTTGTGCTATTGATCTGCCTTGCTTCTTTGAAGTGAAATAAGGCTGTGACTTTCCTCTGTCCTGGTCAGCAAATCCAAGGGGACAGAGATTAAGGGGAGCTGTCCCTGGGTGCACACATCACTCAGTATTGCAACCGAGTGACTGAGCCAAAACCAGCCAGTTATTTCCCCAAAAGCAGCTCTCATCTGTTGAGAATGAGTATTGTATCATCATCAAGAAGAAACCTGTACAGGGTCCAGCCAGTCTGCACTGACTGTATCACACAACAGCCCCTGACAAAGTTAATTAGGGTGACCCCAAGAAATTAGTAACAACCAGGAAGATCACAGGAAGTACTCTGCCAGCACTGCTGCACAGTGGGATTTGTTATGCATCAGGTCTTCAAAGGAGACAAAAAGCCTGACAAGACTTTCAAGAAAATTAATAATGAGAAAGGAAAAATCACACATGATTTTGAGGTTTCATAGGAACACCTAAGGTATCCTATTTCTGTTGGATCTGGAATATCTTACACATGAGATCCTTGATGACTTCATTGGAAATTCCTCAGACTCCATTCTCACTGAGTATGTAAACAATGAAAATTCACCCTTGGCAGCATTTGCTACACCACAGTGGTTTGAGGAGTGAGTTCACACTCCTTGCTGAGCCTCCTGCAGCACACCAAGAGCACAGGACTGCAGTCCTGGAGGATAAACAACAACTTCACAGAAACCAGAAGGGGCCTCAGAGAACAAATAATCCATCTTTTTATCATGAACCAAGTCTAATCAAAACCAAGCACTCCTGGCCTCCTCTTACAAACCTCTGGGAACAGACCTCACCACATCCCCAGACAAATCTATTCCAAAGCTTTCATTGTCCTTTGCCAATATTTCTTTTTTATTTTATGTCTCCCTTTAATCATTGTCACTGCAGTTTACACACATTATTTCTTGTCTTACCCATTATGAGCTCACAGAACAGATTATTCCCTTCTGTGCAACAGCATTGCATGGATTTGCCACAGTTCTCTGTCTTTGTAGGTTATGAAAGCAAGTTAAGGATCTCTGATTATTTCTGTTACTCTGCCCACAGGCTCTCCAGCCAGTTTGTATTTCCCTTGAAGAACAGCCCCTCTAAGAGATGGGATTTGAGGCTTTACCCAGACTTAGTTGAGCTACAAGAACATCCCTCTAACAAGACTCTCCCTCCTGGATTACAGAGGCAAACAAAATACAGTGATGCATGCAAGATGAAAATGATCAGCAAGTGGCTCAAGCCACTCAGTGACTCATTGGTAGACTAAAATGTCTCATCCAGGTATGTGCTAGAACCAAACTGTTCAGCTCGTTTGAATGTGAAATGTAATCTACAGCCAATTTCCTTTTGGCAAGGAAAAAGACCTGAATCTCTCTAGGAATCAGCAGATGAACTCCTGAATTTAATTGCATTACTACTCCATACCATCTTTCACATGATGAAACAAATGTATCATGATTGCATTGCCCTAAACCAAGCTAATGCTCTTTTTCTCCTTTGTATTTTTTTAAAAAGCTGAATTAATACTTGGCTTGGGATCGCATGCTGCTCATATTGAACAGACGAAGGTTGTCAGACAGTTCAAAGATTTATTTGGAATTCCTGTTACTGAACTATCCAAAGTGTGTTGGGAAAACTTTTCCCTTGGGGTGTTATTGGGATCTCAGTTTCCACGATTTCCAGACTTGTTTAGTTTCAGCCAAGCTAATAATCTCTCTCTGTGGCATTTGGTTCTTTTCCTTCTATTCCTTATCAGGAATTTTAGATACATGTGAGAATAGAGAAAGCAGAAAGTGACTAAATATAGTCAGCAGCAGGCTGAACATCTCCAAAATCTTCAGCAAACAGCTAATTTTGACTGCAGGATAATTTTCTGGTTGGGGACTCTTGGTCAGTGGCTGACTCAGGAAATCTGCAGCAAAAAAAAGTTCTGTTCTTTCATTTGGGATTTAACTCAAAGATGGAATAAACCTGTTATGTCCAAACTGGTCAGGGAGTGCCAGTGCCACTGAATCTAATGCTGCTGTGGCTGAGCTTTAACTGTGCCTCTTGCTGAGGTGTGCTGACCACCTAACTTAGAAATCCTGTGCATTGAGAGATCTTCCCTAATACCTAAATCACTGATTCTGCCTGGGAAACAGGGGCATGCTCCTTCTAGCCTAAACAACTGGAGAATTTTCTTTGGGGAAGGTTAAAAGTAAAATAATAAGGAAAAGGGAAGAAAAAAAAAAAAAAAAGAGAAGTCACAGGATGCAGCCAGTTTCCACCCCAGTGTACTGCTCTCTTACTTGCTGAACTACAGGGGACACCTTTGAGCATCTGCTTAAGAAAGAGATGGAAAAATAAATCTGAAAAAAACCACAAAAAAATTCCACTGCTAGGAATGCTTTTAGCAACTCTTCAGTGGTCCTAATTTTAGACCATATTTCAGTTAAACTTAGCATTTTCCGAAGTTTAATTACAGAGTTATTTCTTTCAGCCTGACAGGAAATTATTTCTTTAAGATTTTTTCCTCTTTGGGTGTACATTGGAGCATCTTTCTGGAAATGCTGCCCTTGGTTTGAACATCTTTCCAAGGCAGATGTGCACAGATTGCTACAGTAGGATAAAAATCCACATCCTGCAGTCACGTAAGTTGTGTGTGCCTAATTAGTATGACTAAAGCTAAAGATCAGAAATGTTGCAGATGAACATTATGGCTACACGCTGTCTCGGCTTTTTCCTTTTGGGAGCAATGAAGGAAGCATTTACCTAAAGCACTTTCATGGATAATGTTGCCATCTTGCTTTCATTCTGAGTTGAAAACTGTCTGCAATTTATGCATGAAATATGGAGCATAAATACCGCTCCACTGAGGGGAAATATGTTATGCTGATGTAGAATTCGAAAAAGAAGTAGGGACTAAAGAGCCATTAAGTTTTTTTATTAGCACTACCTCACAAATATTGCAGCATGCTGATGGATTGTCTCTCACCACAAACTCTCAGCACAGGCTCTAGGGCTGCCCAAGATGGATAGAGCAGGATGCCAATATTTGGAAAGACTAGAGAAAATTAGACAGAAATGAAAGAAAAAAGAGTTAAACTTGAGGACTGTTTGTTCCACTCTCAGCAAACAGAGGCATCTCAGGGGAGGGCACAGGCCTAACTTCAGACTGTCATAAAGGACTTGAGAATCAGTGAAGATCTGGCAATATGAGCAGTTCTGGTCACTTTGCTCACTGCTCCCCCTTGTTCCCGTGAACATTCCACACAGGTCACCCAGGATTAACATGAAGCATTGGGTGAGCACCTTAACTTCACTCAGCTTCCACCTTCCCAGTCTCTCACCCTACTTTCCCCACAGCTTTCACCTCCCCACACCTGTGTGCATGACAGAAAACTCTTACAATGAGCCCAAGTGTGCCTGAGCTGGGGCAGAGGGGGAGGCTGGGGTGAACTTCTGTTTCAGGGAACAGTTCAGCTCTTCTCATCTCAATATACCTTGCTTAAAATATCTTCAATTCTCCTTGAATTAAATCCTTCTTCAATTTTTCTTTTGTTGTTGTTTTTCCTACCTTTGCCATTTCTGCAACAAAGCAAAGAGTGGCAGAACCCCCTAGATTTCTTTGCTTCTACTTTTTGAGAGACTTCTCACAAAGACACATCACTGATCCCATTTCCTGCATTCCCTTCACTGTGGAAGTGCTGTGCTTTCATTATTATGACATTTCCCTGCTTTAAATCCTCTGTAACTCTGTGAAAGTTGAAGTGACAGTCAAAACTAGACACTCCTTGAGGAAAGGATGGCTTTGTTTTGTGGTGCCAGAAGATCATGGGCTTAAGGGACTCCAAATTCCACAGGAATCCATGTCCCTACACAGTATCTTTGTCACCAGTGTCTCCCTGCCCCTCCTGTGCTGGAACAATTCCTTACATTCTGTTCAATTCACACACCCTCATCCTTCCAAGCTCCTCAGGCAGTCTTACATTCCCCCACCATTTTTTCACAGCACAGATGCCTTTCTAGAACAAAAATAAGCCTTTTTCCAAAGAGGCCAGGATGCCTTTTCCACAACACAAGCATCTGTCTGTCACTTTGCACATCCAGTCCCCCAGCTGGCCCACACTTCCAAACTCTCCTCAGGGGTGATCAGGAATCCACACAATCCTCTGGGCTTCCTCTCTTTGGTTTCCTTCCCAAAGGCTGAGGGTTCCTTCAGGTTCCATCCTGACCCTGCCACGATGCCTCAGCACAGAGAATTCTGCACTCCTGTGGCCTGCCTGGCCCTGCACATGTCCTGGCATTGTCTGAGCACAGCAGCCCAGGGTTTGCTTGGCCCACCTGCGTACCCCCCTGGGGAGCCTCAGCAGGAATCTGCCTGTCCTCCAAAATCTCCTCTCTTGCCCTAGGCAGGATTCCCTCGGCGACTTGTGGGGTTCAGCACATAATTAGGTGCAGGAATTAGGGAGGATTGGCACAGAGCTGCTCACCTCTGCTCCTTGCAGAACTCCCTCTGCCTGTGGTGGAGCTGAGCCACTTCCAGAGGAGTCAGAGGGTTCAATGCAGCACATCCAGCAGTTTCTGCTGTGCAGCAACTCCTACAGCTTTAGGCTTTTCCCATCCCTGCCGCAAGTTCTGAAGTGAAGCAGCCAGCCCCAGGCATAAATCCAGTGATTTATGTGCCACTGGCAGGTTGTTGGTTTAATCTCTACAGGTTCAGGTGTATGAGATCCATATGAAGGCTTTAGCTACAAAAAAATGCAGTTTTATGTTCCATGTTCCTGATTGCCTTAGGATGTGCTGGAGTTTGCTTAGAACTTTGAGAAGGAAACCAGTCAGCAAGTCCTGCTGCTTCCAAGTCCTCAGATCTGATTCTTCTCCTTCCTCCATACCCGTAGCATAACCCTCTGCTACCTTCTGTTACCTCCTGTTCTTCTGCCACTGACAGATGCTTGTCCCCTTTGGGTTTTAATCTCTGCTGGGTTTACATTTGAGCTTTCTTTTGTCCTAAACTCTGCTCTAAAGTCAGGGTATCTATTATCTATGACTCATGTGCATGTTCCAACGTGAAGTTCAGGTACAGGGCATGGTAAAGATCCGTTTTTGGAAGTCCTTTTCTCACTCCACTGTTTCTCCAGCTGTGTAATGGTGTGATGAACAATGAACCTCTTTCATGCAGCTCCTTAGGAATGGTGGAAATCACAATTTAAGTCTGTCTCCATGTGGAAAAGGAGGCTTGTGAACAAACAATACTGATGATGGTTAATGAACACCCATGGGGTGTTGGGAACCAAAGATCCTGCTCGGGCTAACAGGAGAGGTGGTGCCTGGCCAACCAAAGGCACCTCTGAACTCTCTCCTGTGACAAGAGTATGAACAGAATAGACTGTCGCCTGAGGTGAAATGTTGCTTTACAAGAGCTAAACAAGAAATAACTGTGCCAAACCCAGACACTTTCCTAAGAAACTGGCTGCCAGTGCTCATGGGGCATTGCGGTTTTATCTGAGTTCAGGGAAGAAGGCAGCTGGGAAGCCTCAAAACTTACTGGACGAGAGAACAAAAAGGGCTTCAGGGCACAGAACTGGCTAGGAAAGTGTGCTTGAAAGCTGCCAGCATGGAAACTGCTAGCTGTTGTTGACCTTTCCCATGTTTACAGAAGCAGAACTTTCAACACCTGTAACTGGGAGGGAAAGAGCTGAAGAAAGATCTGACTCACGTAGTCATTTTCACCTCCTAAGAGAAACAATCTTGTAAGGCTTCAAGCCCTCACCATGCAAGCCACAAGGCAGTGTCCCTGGAGAACAAGCTGTCTCTGAGCACTGCCACACGATTTCATCACTGACATTCATTCCACATCCCTCTTCATCGCTCCCAACACCATCCTGACACCTCCACGTGTTGTCTATTCACTGCTGCTGCTCCATCCCCTTGACTCCCTCCCATGCTCCTGCCTGCCAGCCTGGCAGCAGCACACAGGCAGATCCTGCCTGACCTCACGCTGGAGCTTTGCTTTCCATGAGGGCTTTCCATGAGGTCTCTCATCTATCACTGACTGTGCAAGGCTTGGTCTGACCGGGTTCCTGTCAGACCTTTCCTGCGGAGCCTGGGCTCAGGAGGGGAAGAGGACACACGCTGGACAGCGCAGCACTGTGGGGAGTCAGGCCTCCCTGGACTGGGACACAGGTGAGAAAGGGACATTGTTGATGTAGGCACTGCTGGGATGTCATTGCAGGGAGAACAAACAGTGAAGCTGTTGCCCAGCCTGTCAGAGTCCTCAGGGAGACACCAAAATGCTGGGAGACAGGACAGGGCTTGAGTATTGCTCATTACTCTGATTTCTGAAGAGTGCTCAGTGGAGAAAAAAACAGTTCATTGGTGTTGAGCTTTTGGATCGTTTTTTGTTTATCCTGTGCAACCGGGGGAGATTTAAATTTCTGCTTTCCATAAAACAAACCAATGAGACTGAAGTTTGGATATGGTCATCTGGCACCCACGGCTGAAGCTAAAATCTGCACACTGCATGATTAGTGATGAAATTCCGTGTGTTGGCAATGTCAGTGACAATCCATCTGCAGCAGAAGGCTCATGTAGTTGTCTCCATGTGCTTCTCCTTTTTCTTGAAGAAATTCAGTATTTCATCTTCCTGCAAAATATTTAAACAATTCCTTTCTCTGTACAAGGCAATTTGTGACACAGGGTAAGGAGAAAGTTCATTGGAAATAATCTCGGGGGATTTCTATTAATATCTCAGTGCTACCAGAATGTGGGTTTGGGTTCTTTCCCCTTCTTTAAAGTTTATTTTATACTAAGTTTATAAATGTGACTGCATTATTTTTCCTGACTATAGAATACCAAGAAAATGGAACTAAAATCTGTGGAATGGAAATAATGTACTTTTTTTTTTTTTTAAACTTGAGATAGGTTTATTTATCTCTATTAATGCCACTCAGGGATATTTTAGAGATTCATAGCTGGATCCATGCAAAGCCAGGCGCAACAGGGAGAAATATGGGCATGGAATTTTTTAGTTAGGGCAGTTTAAATGAGAAATGAAAAGGAGCAATCCTTTTCATGCTCTACTCCTGCAAGACCAACTCCATGATTATTGATTGGTACTAGAAATAACTGTTTAATATTGAAATAGCTGTTTGAGCTACAGGATGCACAATGTTCATGCTGCTTGAGCTTTTTATTTCAAAGTGTTATCAGTACTCATAAATCAGAGTTAAACCTGATTTCCTTCAATAGGACGAGATTTAATTACAAGATTCAATTATTTCTGTCTTCAAGACTGATTTCTGGGAAAGAAGTGATAGAGAAGAGGGACATAGAAGGGTGATGCAAAACCAATCACAGTCACATATGCATCCCCTGGCCTAGAAGCCAAGACATTCCTGTTTCATCATTCACAGCAAAAATTATCACACCAATGTGAAAGTTGCTATTTTTTTCCTGGGTATTTCAATGATGTTAACAAATTTTAGCTCATTATCCAGCCCTGTGGTGTCCTCATATAGGACTTAAAAACTGACTTGCCCCAGCTGTTGGGATCATGGTCCCAGTTCCCCCAGACCATGGAAGTGGAGGGAATGGGACAGACCTGAGAACTGCAGCAGTGCCAAAACTGGAAGAGGAATGTCTCATTTTCTCTCACAGCTTTACAGCATGCCCAGACAGGCTCTTTTGAATTAAATATACATAGATAGGTGTGGGAAATCTCTCCACTGATATTTTTAATTGTTTTTTCTTCATTATGTAGTGCCTAGGTTAACCCTTATGGTACACAGCAACTGTCCTTAAAAAAAAATTTCCTCAGCAAGGCTTTCTAGACAAGACCCTTCTCTGCCCCAGTGCTGTCCTGTGGAACAAGGCTGAGGGGGCCCTGCTGAAGGTGGAGGAGAGGGCAGAGGGACAGAAGTCCAGCCCTACAGAGATGCCAATGCCATGGATGGTGCCAGTTTCCCTCTCCTTGGGAACACAGCCCCTCCCTCTCACTGTCTGCTCAGCGTAACTTTCAGACCAAACTAGCTTTGCCTTTATGACCTCTGGAAGCTCTGAGTGCTCAGTGCCTTGGGGTGGGCAGGGCTGGGATCCCAGCTCCAGGGGAGCCACGGGGGCAGAGGTAACAACCTTAGTCCCTTTGATCAGTCTGGCTGACAGGAGCCCTGGCACAGGGTGTGCAATCCTGTGCTCAGTCTACTGTCAGCTCTGAGTGTGACATTCCCTGAACACCTACGAGTTACCCTCCAGCTTTGATCATCTCAGTTTATTGAGAAACAGAGATTATGTGATACCGCTGTGCTGAGCTTCTTGGAATCACCAGCAGTTAAATTTCCAGCAGTTAAATCTGCAATCAAAGGTAATGCACAAGGTTCAGCCAGCAGAAAGTATCTTCTGTAGGATAATAACCACCAAAGTGTCTTTTACTGCTCTCAGCAAAACACGCACTTGCTTTCGTGTGCATCTTGAACAAAACAAAGGGAACCTTTTCACACTGCTCCTTTGCCCTCCTCTGCTCTGGAAGACACTCACTGCTGTGCCTGCAGCAGTGTTGGGAAGCTGGCAGCGTGCAATGCTGCCTTTTAAGAATGTTCCTTATTCCACTGGGACAGAGGTGCACCACAAGAAGCACAGGGATTTTTTTGTAATGGACCTGATTTACTGCACATGAGTTTACCTGGGTCAGCTGCCAGGATGCAGGTCTGGTGCACAAGTTTTGGCAGTGTTTGGTAATAAAGAATGGCAGCCCCACACCCAGCCTGCTCCAGGAATACCAGTGATCCTGGCAGCAACAGTCGCAGCAATTAACACATTTGAACCTGGTGCTGACCGTGACAGACTCTGCACTGTGGGGACCTTTTGTTCACCACAGGCAGCTCTGCAGCATCTCCATTTCTTCAGTGAATGATTCCTTCAGTGAGACAGTTATTTGCACGTTGTCTGATCCTTTGCACAGGATAAAAACTCATAGAAGCATAGAAGGCTTTGGGTTGGAAGGGGTCTGAAGGATCATCTCATTCCAATCCTCTGGAACAGGCAGGGGCAGCTTCACCAGACCTGGTTGCTCCAAGCCCCATCCAACCTGGCCTTGGACACTTGGAGGCCAATCCTGTCATGGCAGTGGCACAGCTCTGTCCCAAGCACTCATCCTGACTCTTGGGTGGTGATAGAACAGGTCCCACAGTGTGTGGGCTGGAAGGGTCTATGATTTGCTTCTCTGTATCTGTGCACACACACAGATGAAGTTTCAGGGGGAACCAGTTCTGGGGTTTTACTGGCATCAGGTATCTCCTGTGTTACAGTGTTTGCTTTGCAAATTTGTTCCATCCCCATGTCACTGCCTTTGTCAGTGACTGGCACAGGAACTGTTGGTGCAGGTGTTAATTCATCCTGTGATAGGATGAGTGAAAGTCCCTGCTACTTGTCCCTCCCCTGGTCCTTTAGAGGCCCTGTTAGGCTGTTTGGATGCACCCCCTTTCATAAGCAACTTCCAGGAGCCCGTTCCCAGAGGAGGAGAGGGCTGTGTGTGAGCACACTCTGCTCCCAGCTGGGTCACAGACACATGCAAGCAGGCTTCCCTGCAATGGTTTGGCACTTGTATTTCCCATTGGGCCAGACATACCGAGGAGGAAAAAAATTGTACTTAACTATTATAATTTGTCAAAGTTCCAGTTAAGCTTGAAGTCAGGCAGAAAGAAAAATAGAGCCAGGGAATATAATCATTTTTTATCAGTGACTCAAGATAAAAGATTCAGTGAGAAGCACCCTCTGAAGTGCTAAACTGATGATGAGTTCTGAAGACATATGTCTCTGTTCTGACAGGACCAAATACTACATAAAAGACATTTTTCAAGAAGCAGTGCTTTAAACATTTACCGGTCAGAGAAGAGGCTCTAAATGTGTACATTTATGCAAAATATAAATCAAAATATAAATCACAAACCTTCACCAAGAGCAGATAAACTTGCTATGCATTGCTTGAAAGGCATTAGAAATCAAGCATCCTGATTTTCTTCTGGGTTTGTTTTAGGTTTTGTTTTTGTTTTGTGAGTTTTTGGGTTTTTTTGGTTTTGGTGGGTTTTTTTTTTTTGTTGTTTTTTTTTTTTTTATCATAGAGTAGGAATAGTGTGCAAGATCTATCCAGGTTGTGCAAGACTGCAGCTTGCACGTGCTGCCTGTGGTACCAAGGCACACAGCTCCCATGGTTTAGCAAGGAGAGTCACTGCTCTGAACAAGCTCAGGACACTCCAGAATTCTGCTGCTCTCATCACCCACCCAGCACATGCAGCAATGTGGGCATCAGGGTGCTGCTCCCAAGCTGCTGGAGCCTGGGCAGTGGGCTCACACCTCTCCTTGTGCTGTGGCTCAGGAGCAGTTCCACTCCATTCTGCAGCACTCTCCTGCAGCCACCTGCCTGCACCAGCCTGTCCTCTTGCTCCAAGCTAGGTTGGCATCTGTACCAGGGGAGAATGGGAATTGGCAACTGAGTGCTGTTCTGAGGAAGCTGATGGCATTTTCTGGAAGCCAAGGGGTTTATCACTTGCTTAAGTTACTGAGTAAGACCCACCCAGTCCAGTTAAAATCCATGTTCCACATCCTCTCTTAATGGCTGTCCAACAAAGGGCCAGCAGCACGCCTCAGTGCTCTGGCCCACAGGAATTACCCTTTGGTTTACCCCGACAATGAGGGCCTTTGTTCCAAGGGAAGAAGGCACCTGACTGAAGCAGGTGACACTCACTTGATTCTGAGACTAGGGGAGGTTAAAACTCCCTCACACTTTGTGATCCAGTGCCTGTAGAGGAATGGTCCCCTCCAAGATACCCTGCTCCGGTTGATTGGGCTGCTTGCTGATGTTGTTATCATTCTGCTATCAGTGGTGTTATCAACCCTTCTCCATGCTTGGTGAGTTTCCCTTTGTTGTCATCCAGGCCTCGAGGTGATCCCTCAGCTGTGGTCCCCATGATGAGCTCCACTGGAGCCAGACTTTGTTTGTTTCCCTGGGATTTCACAGGTGCAGCCCGTCATGGGGTTCAGGCACGTGTCCCTCTCAGGGGATAAAAACAATACTTCTGGTGAGCCTGGAAATGTTGCTGTGAAACATTTTCTGTGAAAAATCAGACAAGTTAGTGAGGGAATAGGCAGGAAGAGCACAGGTCTGATGGGGAGTGGCTGAGGGGGCTGGGGGTGCTCAGCCTGGAGAAAAGGAGGCTCAGGAACTCCCTGACAGGAGGATGTAGCAAAGTGGGGGTCAGTTTCTTGTCCCAGGTAACAGGTGTCAGGACAAGGCAAAAACAGCCTCAAGTTGCACCAGGGGAAGTTTAGATTGGACATTTGGAAAAATCCTTTCCAGAAAGGACTGTCCAGCCCTGGCACAGCTGCCCAGGGCAGTGGTGGAGTGCCCATTCCTGGAGGGATTCAACAGGAATGGATGTGGCACCTGGTGACATGGCTTAGTGGTGGCCTTGTCAGTGCGGGGGGAGCGGCAGGACTCAATCTCAGAGTGCTTTTCCAACCTCAATGCTGGTGTGATTCTATATCTAAGGAGGAAGTGGAGAAGAAGAAAAAGGGGTAGACTTTTTCTGTCATGTGGAAGTTTGCTGGCTCAGTCCAACAGGAGTGCATTCTGTGCCAGTCATTCACATGAAGATGCTGAGATACGATTATCTTTGACTTCTCTGATACTTATCTGCATAATTTGTTCTATGTTTTCACTTATCTCTTCTTTAATAAGGAAACATGCCAATAAGTGAATGCATGGGTCAAGTTCTATTTGTCAATTTAATTTGTTTTGACTACAACGTGAAGATTAAAACATGCAAGTGAGAAGGAAATGGGCTGAATACAAAAGCAGGTGATCTGAATGCCCAGAAACCTGGGCTTAGACCATCCACTGCAACCCCCCTACTTGGGTTAGTAACACTTTCCTGTCAAAGGGAGCTGATGTAATCAGGTTCAAATTTGTCTCTGGTCAGCCAGACGTGACCAAAAAGATCTGCTCATTAAATACAAACCACAAGTATCTCAGACCCCCCTCATTCTGGATTATCCTAAACAAGATTGATTTCTCTTTTTTTTTAAATTGGCTAGTAAATGCAGCTGAAAATCACTTTTCTTTTTGTAACTGCTGGTATTGTACAGATGTCACATGGCCAGAGCATTTTGGGAAGAGGATTTAAGGGAAGGGCTTTCTGCTCAGCTGAAGAACAGAAATTCAAAGGAGAGGCAGACCTTCCCTGGCATTCACAACATCTTGCCCCTGAGTGGAAAGGGCAGAGGGTGTTGGACACCACCATGGGTGTCAGAGTAAGGGGCTTTTACAGAGAGAGCAGTTCATCCTGCAGACCACTCAGGTACACCCCTTGAGCAAAGAATATTTTTTCCCTACAAGAAAATCAGTAGTGGAAAGGGGATGTAAGACAGAGTGATATTTAATGTGAGTGAGGGAGATAATTATTCATGGCAGATGATAATGGCAGATGGGGAATCACAGTGTCAAACTCAACAGAGTGATGGAGAAGTTGTACACACTGGGAATTGTTCCTTTCCCCCTGGATAAAACATACTTTGTTTTCACACATGCTCAGGTGGGACAGTGTAAAGGATAAAGGATACTTTCACTTAAGGGCTTCTAGGAAGGAAATTTTGTTTGGTTTGGTTTCTTATTTTGCAGAAGTATTTTGTGTTTGAATCCAACCCTCCCTGCTCTCAGCAGAAAGCAGCTGCAGCTGAACCCTCACACAATTTTGGGTAATACTGTGTGTGTGAGCACTGGGGTAATGGTTAGACTTGGTGATCTTACAGGTCTTCCCCAGCCTAAATGGTTCTGTGATTCAATGGAAGTCCTAACTAGCTGGGTAACAGCTAGGACAGACCTGAAAGGACTGTCTGCCTTTCCTTGACTCAAAAGACAGACTGTGGTACCTGGGAATGCTTCTGGTTAGACAGGAGACCGATCAGGGCTGGCTCTTCTTGCCCTGGGGTTTTACAGAGAGGGCTGAGGAGTATCCATTGCCAGAGCAGGCATCACGTACTGATTCTCTGCTATGACTCACTTCTAGCCCAGGCTCAAACCAAGATGGAAAATCTTGAGTTGAAGCTAAGCCAGGCTCAAGGGACATTAATCAGCTGCCTGAAGCACCCTGCTGGCTCCTGGCTGGGTCTTGGCAGCCCAGTCCACCTCACCTCTCTGCTTCCAGCAGCGACAGGATGAGGAATCTCTCCCCAAACCAGAGGGGGTCAGCCATCAGGAGAGCAATTTTGTGTGTATCACCTGCTTCTAGGCTCTCCCTGGAGCCAGGAATGTTGCAAGTGAGCGAGCAGCTACAAAAGAACCATCTAATTAAGACCTGAGGTCATAAATCTGTGGTAGTTTGTTTTTACTGTGGCTTTACTTGATACTTGCCTCAAAAAGATCAAGAGAGTCAAGGGCAAAGCAGGCTGTAAGGAATGAAGTCACGGCTTTGTCCACTGTTTCCTCCTACACCAGCAGGGCCCAGAGTGGTACATGCAGCTGTGGACAACCCTCTCCTCCTCCCTGAGGAAACATTCCAGGCAGGAGAGGCTCTGTGGACTCATCAGACACTCCTCACACTGCCCACAGGGCTCTGCTGAGCTGGGCCTCACAAGTCTTCCTGTCCTGGGGAGTCTTCAGGCTTGTGCTTGTCCACGGACATATCTTACCCTCTGGAGAAAATAGAGGATTTGGAAAAGCTGAGGTCTGCAGCTGGGTGAGAAAAGCAAAAAGAACACTTTGGTCCAAAGTGTTCAGATCAAAGTCAGTCTGGTGGCAGGAATAAAAGAAGTCATCTGGTTTGGTTTTGGTCTTCCAAAAGAAAATGGGCCTAGGAAGGCACATATTAAAAGGATTGCCTGGATTTCTGAGCAACTGTCCTGGGCGTTCTAAGAGTCTAGGCCAATAAATATTTGAAGCTGTGAGTGCAGTGGGTCCTTGAGAGCAGACTGATACCATCACAGCTTCCTCCATGATGTTCACCAAGAGAAATTATGGCCTGGACCCCTCTTTAAGCAGTTTCTATCTTTGCAGCCCCACATCCCAACCTGGCAATGCTGGAGGACAGCAGCCCTGGCAGCAGCCTGCCCTGTGCCCGTGATCACTGTGCTGTGAAAATGACCTGGAACAGAGGCATGGACATGGCTGCTCATTTATAATATAGCAGAAAAAGTCGTTGTCACTGCCAAGGGAAGACAAACGGCCACCAAACAATAACACAGCCATAAATGAAGGCTACAAACATGGAGATGGGTGAAAGGTAATTACAGGATTCCTCCCATACACATGGCACCCAGCTTGGAAACTGTCCTTCATGTCAAGATGTTGTGTGCACCATGGGCAGCTTTTTCTGATCAGAAATTTTTCAGTGGGAAAAAAAAAATAAAATCTGCTTTTCTTACTTTCCATAGGTCAACATTAGGATGCAGGGTCAGAGCTCAACTTTGAGTGAAAAAGAGGGATAAGTGATGCCTGTGGCCCCTGGACACTCCATGTCTCACACAGAGGGAGCTCCTGCAAGGATCTGAAAGCTTGAAAAATCCATTCAAAAATACGATTGATTGCACAGAATGAAGCTGCGGGGACAAGTGAGAGCAGAAAGTTGTGCAAAGATCGTGGTACACTTAAAAAATTGCACTGATTGCAGCTGCATTCAGGCTGTGGCTGCCTCCCTGAAACAGCTCTCTGCAAGATTCATTGAGCAAAGGCTGAAACGTTATTTAGTTTTCAATATTGCCATAACTGTGCCACAGCCATCACTGTTGCCAGGTGGGTAAGAGTGGTTGGTTTGCGTGTAAGTCCTGGGGAGTTACCTTAGGCAGCAGTTTGCTCCTGCCATTGCCGGGTTTCACCCAATTCCTGATCCCAGATGCAGCTCTGGCAGAGCAGGTACACACACATTTAGGGCTGGATTCTGCTCAGGATGGACTGCGTGCTGGACACATCACAGGAGCTACATCTGTCCTAAGGGTCAGGTGGACTCCGTGGCAGCAAGTGAAACCAGAAAATCGAGAGGGGAGGGGAGGAGAGGACACGTGAAACTGGGTGCAACAACAGAAGGAGAGGAAAGGACGAGGCACAACTGAATCTGTGACCTTCGTACACGAAGCTTGAAAAGCTGATGTTCCTCGGGCAGGGCAGGCTCCCGGTGATCCCCCAGTGCCCTCTGCTGACACCAGAAGGGAGCAGCCTCTGCAGAAGCCCAAGGTATCAACCGAGTTGCTCAGCAGAGATCCCGAGCTCTTAATTCCTCTGGCAGCACAAAACCACAACAATTCCCCTCTGGGAAAAAGCTGGAACCGAGCTGGCCTGTCCCTTCCCGCAGCTCCTGCGGGGATGCCCCGTGTCCTGCCCGTGCCTGCCCGCCCGAGTGAGCCCATGGAAACACCCGTGATTCAGCCTTGCAGGATGCGGTGGAAAAACACTCCTAGGAGTCTGACCTCTGCACCTCAGCGTGCGTTAAGGGGATGATCCTCCTGTGCCAGTGGAGGGTATTTCTACGTCCGTGTGTCCACGTGTCCGTGTGCCCGTATGTCCGTGAGCGGGGGTGCTCACAGCCTGCCTCGCCTCCCCAGATGATTCCTGCCTGATCTCGGTGCCCTCTAGTGTTGTGAGCACTCCAGTGTGTAAAAAACCCTGTAAAACCGACCTCTGCTTCAGAATTCCTGGCTTTGCTAACTCTTAATACCCTAATTCTGTTAATTGTGCAGCACAGTTACAACTTAACCGAGACAACGTGACCCTGAGCATATCAGATGATCACAGCACAACACCACACACCTGAGAACACGGTTCTGTAAGGCATAGCTAACATTTCTAGGGCCTCAGCCTGCAAACCACACCCAAATCTGGTGGCTGTACAGCACTCTACCTGATGCAGCCATCCCTGCATCTGGGATTAGCAGCTCTCCCAGATGTTCTCCTGGCTGTGGCTACGAGGTGCTGATTGAGCTGGGAAATAATCCACCTCAGTAACATCTGGCCCAACAGACAAGAACTGGGATCAGAGCAGGACTGCCTGGTTTGGTCTCAGACCCAGCGTTGGTGGGCTCAGGCTGGTCAGAGCAGTGTGGCTTCCCAGGACCTCCGTGAGGACCACCATTAACCACCCACAAACCACCACTAACCACTAACCAAACACAAACCACCCACAAACTATCACTAACCACTACTAACCACCCACAAACCACCACAAACTATCATTAACTAACCACAAACCACCACTAACTATCACTAACCACCACAAACTATCACTAACACTAACCAACAGCAAACCACACTGAGCTATCACTAACCACCACTAACCAACCATTAACCACCACAAACTATCACTAACACTAACCAAAACCACCCTGAGCTATCACTAACCACCACTAACCAACCATTAACCACCACAAATTATCACTAACACTAACCAACCACAAACCACCATCACTAGCCACCACAAACTATCACTAACACTAACCAACCACAAACTATCATTAACACTAACCAAAACCACCCTGAGCTATCTCTAACCACCACTAACCACCACAAACTATCAGTAACACTAACCAACCACAAACCACCACAAATTACCACTAACTAACAGTAACCACCCATAACCAACCACAAACCACCACTAACCACCACAAACTATCACTAACACTAGCCAACCACAAACCACCACCAACCACACAAACCACCACTAACAACCACCAAACAACCACAAACCACCACGAACTATCATTGACCACCACTAACCATCCAAAAACCACCACAAACTTATCACTGAGCACCACCAAACCACCACTAACCAACCACAAACCAGCACTAACTAACCACAAACCACCAACCACCACCGCAAGCAGCCACCAGCATCTCGGTCTGGGGCAGCTCTGCCCGTGCCCACCCGGCAGCCGGACGCTCTGCCGGCAAACCCTTCCCTCTGATGCAATCGGCTTTAGGCAGAAATCAGTTCTGCAGGTGACCTCTGCTGCCGGGGCTGTGCTCAGCCCAGCCGCTCTGGTGACAGCCCCCGCAGGGCAGCCGCGGGTGTCTCTGCCCCCCACGTCCCGCCACGGGAGCCCCCCCGCCCCGTGGGTGATGCAATGAGGCGATTGCATCAGACGCGGCCCCGCTGAGCCGCCCGCCCGTGTGAGCGGTGAAATCATCCTCACCGCCCTGAGCGGCTCCTCCGAGCTCCCCTCGCCTGAGAGGTTGAGTCACGGAGCGCTGAAGCGCTGGGGTGAGAAATCCCACCAGTGAGGGGACAGGGAGAGAGAGCGCAGGTCCCATGGGGAGCGGCTGAGGGAGCTGAGGGGGCTCAGCCTGGAGAGAAGGAGGCTCAGGGGGGACCTTGTGGCTCTGCACAAATCCCTGACAGAAGGGGGCAGCCGGAAGGGATCGAGCTCTGCTCCCAGGGAACAGGGACAGGATGAGAGGGAACGGCCTCAAGTTGCACCAGGTGAGGTTCAGGTCAGATACGAGGGAAAACTTCCCTGAAAAGTGGTCAGGCACGGGTTGCCCAAGGCGCTGATGGAATCACCATCCCTGGACGTGTTCAAAAGGAGTGTGGTGTGGCACTTGGGAGCGTTGTTTAGTGGTGAACATGGTGCATGCTGGGTTAACACTTGGACTCGATGTTCTTAGAGGTCTTTTCCAACCATAATAATTTTGTGAAGTTGACTGCTTAACAGAATTTCATTAAATCCTTTCAGTTATTCTGACTTGACTGTGTGGCTGCTGTTGAAGCTGCTCCACTGTGACCGTGGGGACCTGAGGACCGTTCTCAAAAGCATTGACTGGAACCAGAGCACTTGAAGTTTGAAAGGAAAAAAAGAGAAATGGAGACCACTCCCCAAAATAACAAATTTAAACCCAAAGACAGTTCAGGTACTCATTCTGGCACAGCAACCAGGATGGCCCAGGGCACAGAAATGAGCAGCACTGACTGCCCATCCTGCCCCTCCCGGAGGTTGGGAAGGCAGCAGGAAAGCAGCAGAGTCCTGTCGTGGGCCTGGGTCAGGAGTGAGGAGCAACAGTTCAGGGACAGCGCACTGAAGGGGGAGCGCTAAGGGCATCACTGGGAAATTTAACTCGCCCTGCTCAAGGAGGTTCAGTTCCACACACCACTTTGGCTGTGGTTAACACTGTGGTGGAGTCAGTCATTGCACAGCAATCTTGGGATACCTGAACCACAGAGAGACTGAGAGTGAGTCACGGCAAGTGCTGGGAGATGTTAATGCTGAGCCTGGGAGAAGCCCTCTGTCTGTTCTGGGCCCGGCCCTGCCCGGTGTGTGCTGCCCACACGAACCCCGCACACCCTGCACGCACACGGTACACAGCGTACACACACCGTGCGTGGCACAGCCGCGGTCGGAACCCCTGAGGTTTTTCCTTTCTGGTGCGTGCTCCCCTACAGCTGGAGAGGAGCGGCCGGGCCCGGCGCTCCTTCAGCCTCCAGCCCACACCTGAGGTGCCGGACATCCTCAGGTCTTCGGGAGCAAGGTCCCGCAAACCCGGGGGTTCTCTAGAGTCACAGCCCGGCCGGTGACAGCGGGACGCCCCGTCATTGCTGTCCCCAGACTCCGCCGCCCCCCGGTGCCGACCCCGCCGCTCCCCCTGTGCCGGCCCCGCCCCGGCGGCGCCGCCGCCAATGCCGGCTGCGGGGCGGGGCGCGGGGGCGCTGCCGGTGCCCGGGACGGGACGGGCTTCGACCCGCTCCGCTCCACGCGGGGCCGCCGAGTCATTGGCGGTGCGGTGCCGGTCCGGATCCGGGTCCAGGTCCGCGCCGTCTTTCCTGGCCCCGCCGCCCTGCCGGTCCCAGTCCCGGTCCGCGCCGTGCTGCTAGCACCGGCACACAGGTAAGCCCGGGGGTCGCGCACCTGCCCGCCCGCTGACGGCGGTCCCGTCCCTCCCCGGTGCCGGTGTCACCGCCGGGCCGAGGCGGTGGCGGGGTCGGGGGCACCGGCGGGAGCTGCGGCGGGTCCCGCTCCCGGCAGCGCAGCGGCAGCGATACACGTGGGCTGTAGCCGGCTCCGCGATCCCCTCCGAACGCCGGCGGTACCGGGCCCGGCGGTACCGGCCCGATGGGTGAGGGATCGGGAGATGCGGAGACCGGAGCCAGGGTCCCGGGGGATGCCGGGCGGGTGATGCGGGGCGGCTGTACCGCGGCGGAGCCCCCGGCCGGGACGTGCCCGGGCATATCCCGGCGCGCTGCTGCCTTCCCCGAGCGGGCGGCGGGGGGCGCCGGCGCGGCCGCGGGGGTCTGGCCGGGCTGCGGGGGCGGTGGGCGAGCCGGGCCGAGCCGGGCCGGCGCTGGCCGGGGCGCGCCCACGGCCGGCACTCGAGTGGGCGCCGCGCAGCTCGCTGCCCCCGCACCCGTCCCGCCGCCAGCCTCGCCTCGGCTGCTCTTCAAGAAACCAGCAGCTGCCAGATGCGGGGGTCGGCAGGTTTAGGTTGCATATTAGGAATAAGTTTTTCCCCAGAAGATTTCTTGCCCCGCCACATTTGGTGGTGAAGTGGGGAGATCAATGGACGCGTGGATGTGGCACTTGGGGACGTGGGTTAGGGGTGGCCTGAGCAGTGCTGGGGGAACAGCTGGATTCCATGGTCTCAGAGAGCTTTTACGGCTTCAGTGGTTTTCTAAGTATTGCAGGAAGATAGTGAGAGAATCAGATTACTTAGAATTAGATGTGAGGCAAAAAACAGATGGAAATCCGAAGTTTTTTGCAAATTGATAGGAGCTTTGGAGGTGTTACTTGAGATACCTGGTAAGGCAGAGTGTGGGTTTCCAAGGTGGGCAGCTCTAAACTCGGCGAAAGTCACTGGAAAGTGGGCATTGTGCCCTGGGGACTCCTGCTGTGCTCCAAAGAGGGGTGAGAGCAGCCCGGAGCACTTCCTCTCCCACCCGAGCACGGCGCTTTCACTTAAAGCAAATACAAGTCCCCAGCCACTCCAGATAAAATAATTAGTGGGCAACTGTGTTCGTAGAACCTCCAGTTTGGGAAACTTGCTGCTTTCCAAGCCACGTGGAAAGGCTCAGATTCCACCTTTTTCCTCTTTTTCTTGCCTCTGTGAGAAGCCCTTTGCAAAAGGGTGCACTTTGCCACTGCTGCAAAAGTTCTCCCAGCATGGTTTGTAGCACAAGGAGATGAGGAGACGCTGCCTGGACCAGAGTGAGGGAATGGCTGAGCAGGAGACTGGGGCTGACTGTGGCCAACCATGAGGCGTGCACTCATATTTTCCAGATAGCATTTTTTTCCCCTGCTTTTTCACTTGCAGTTCTTATTTAGGATTTCAGCTCTCTGTTCTTAGCTTCCAATGTATACAAGTGCCTCATCTTGAGGCATAGTGCTGCCTGACTGTGCCAGTCAGTCCTGCAGCAGAGAGGAAATCTCCTGTAATGTCTGTGCTGGCTCACGTGGTGACATGGAGGAGCCTCTGCTGGGGTGTCTGAGCCCCTGAGGATGGGTCTGGGCACCTCCTGTCCCAGGCAAGCAGAGCCCCATGGCTGGAGGGGACAGGGTCCACAGCTGGGACAGGGAGCAGCCCACCCCAATTCCTGTCCTGCCTGATCCCTGCCAGCTCCCCTGCCCCAGTACCTGCTGAGCAGATGGGGAGAATCAGCAGCGCTGAAGGTTTCACTGATTACTTTCATTTTGTACCGTTTCACCTATTGTTTTCCTCACCCTTGTTTTCCTCCCAGAATCCTTTAGCTGCACACAAAAGAAATAGATTGTATTCCAATACGGTCTAATTTTCTTTTTTTAATTACACTTTCACAGAGAAAAGACAATGTAGTGTTGTCACAGGGTGGATGAACTGCAGCTCACGCTGTGGCACTGCTGGAACCATTTCATCTCACACAGTGAAACTCATTCAGGAGCTCGTGGTTTTGGTATCTTAAGGGCTGATGCAGTGGGGGAGCCCATTCTGCTCTCCTGCTCAGGCAGGATGTCTCTTTAAGGCAATAAAAGAATTCTTTAATAAATTAATGATGTTTTTAAATTAGATCTCGTGCATCTGGGACTGATGGCAGGAGGTTCTTCTTCCCCTCAACCTCTTAAGTAGACTGATACTGTATCCCATGTATACTCATTGTTTCTGTGTCACCCTTGTATTCCCCTGTGGCAGATAAAATGTGTCGCTCTGGCAGTCTCTGGGAGACTCCATGTGGTTCCCAAAGAGGTGGGAGTTGTTGGTTTTGGCTTTCCCTTTAGCCTCAGTAAGACAAGTTGTTTCAGTCAAACATTAGGTGATCCAAGGGTGCTGCCATACCAGGGCAGTGCTGGGTGGTTTAGATGTGTCCTCCATGTAACCAGTCTGGGGTCTGGTGCTATTGAAATAAGAAGCACAAAGGTCCCCCAGCTTTGAATTTCATGCCATATATTCAGCAAAATGTTGGTTGCCTGTATTGTTACCCTTGAGCAGCAGCAGACCTGCCCTGTGCCCAGTATCCTGCTGGCAGATCGGGTACGGCTGCCTCCTCCATCTTGAGTGATTCCATCATCCTGGCAGACATCCTTGTGCTTGGAACAGCTCTGACACAGGATTCCTTTGGCCTGTGTAACTTTCTGTATTTGGCAAACTGCTTTAAACTGGGTTCTTGTGGGGAGGGGGCTATGAGGGCATTGTCTCAGCTGCAGGCTCTTTGAAAGGCTGGGAAACCCTGTAAATATATGAGAAAAAGTGGCAAAGTTGTGTTCACAGGACAGTTTCACCAAAAACTGGTTTGGGGTGGTTTGGGGGGTTTTCTTTTGTTGAGGTTATTTTCACCAGTGCTTTTTTCCTTGTATTCCAGCACTTTGGAGAGTGGGTAAAAATCACCCCCTTGCTCTCCATACTCTGGTATTTGGGCTCCTTTCCTGTTGCCTGCAATTCTTTTTCATTCATCTTGTGCTGTTATTAGGAGCAAAAGCCTGAGTTGAACTCCAGACTGGAGCATCAGCAGTGCTGACCCACACATCAGGCAGAGGCAGCTGCTGCCAGGGCCGGGCTGGGCACCGAGTTCACCAAGAGGCTGGGCTCAGGCCCCTGGCATGCTGTCCACCTGGAGCAGATGGGTGACACTGCCGGGTGTGCCAGCCCCCCAAAAGGTGTTGTGTGTCATTCATTTGGGACCTGGCTCCCTGCTTTTTATTTTCCCTCCTGCATTCAACCTGAGGCTGAACCCTGACACCAAACCCTGTGCATCTCCTGGGGCTGTGACACTGGGCTCCCTCTTGAGCACCTTCTGAGATGGTGACAAATCCTCCTTTTATTCCGTGGTGTCAGGAACCTTTATGCTGGTTATAAGCTGTGCCTGTGCCCCTCCCGAGGTGCTTGCGAGACAGATTTAGTCCCTTCAGCTCCTCCTGGCCTGTCCCCCTGGGCTTGGCTGCTGATCCTTGTATCAGCCCATGTGCTGTGAGCAGGAGCTACGTGAGCGTGACTCATGTGCTGTGCTCGTCTGGGCAGACCTCATCTCCCATGAATCTCGGCCCTCCAGAGCCGGGGGAGCCCAGCCAAGTGTCCGCTTCCAAAAGGCACCGGCAAGGGAGTGGTGGGATTAGGCAGAGAAGGCAGAAAAAGCCGGCAGAGGAATGCTGCTGTGGGAGGGGAAGGAGCTGTGGCAGGAGAGGCTGAGGGTCCTGTAGATGATCCCTCTGTGCTGCAGGAGCCTTGCAGGGGCCAGACATCTGGCCAAGCTTCCCTCTCAGAGGACGGCTCTGGTTGAAGTGCCAGGTTCTCCTAGGCTGTTCAGGGTGGTGCCCTCCAAAAGGTGTTCACTCTTCCTGATGCGTGTTGAGAACTTGCTCCCAAGGCTGGTTGTACAGTTTCTCTCCTGATTTTCTGTGCAAGGTAATAGGAAAAGCAAAGTGGAAACTGCTCTAGTGAAAGTGGATTTTATTCCCTGTCATCATGGGAAGAACCCATTTAGAATCTGCAGAAATAATCAGGCAGCCCCAAAACTCCAAATAAATTGTTCAGTTTTGCAGATTCAGTCTGAACTGCTTGCCCTGATTGAGATGCTGGTCCTATGCTGCCTTTTGAGCCACCCTTACTGACAGTGTGGCCCTGTGGCTCCTGGGCTGGTTCTCTTGTTGGCTTCTGCTGAGCCATTAATGCACCTCAGGAAGGCTTTGGAGGGTGTTTCAGAGGGAGGGGAGAGCTTGTTTTGTGGGTCCTCTGAGTTAGATGTGAGTGATGCCATGCAGAGCTGAAATGTGCATGGAGCAAGAGCCTGAGTGACTGCTCAGCTCCAGGATGGAGCAGCAGGGCCACAGATGTGTGTATTTCCCTTTCTGCTGGGGGTGCAGGGTGTGTGTGGGGCACATGTTCTATCAGGGACACATCAGCCACCAGCATTTGGTGCTGTCACACCAATGCAGGCTCGTTGGCCAGAGCTGGGCTGCTGGATCACAAAGCTGGGGCTCTGCTGAGCCTTTTCTGAGGCCAGGCTCTCTACTGGTTGTCTCTGATACCCAGAGCCACAGCTGGGGCTGGCAGAATCCACTGGTGAGCTGAGCAGTGAGTGGCCAATACTTCAATATTGTGACTAAAATTTCATTTGCTGCATTGTGAGGCTGTGAGATAGCAGCAGAATGGGGCAGCTCATCAGCAGCCTTGCAGGGAAGCCTGGGACTGGATGGAGCCATGTGGAAGGAGCCAGGAATTGCCTCCTGCCCAGGTCCCACCCATGGTGCTCAGCAGTGTTGGCTGCTGTCCTGGCCAGGTGGAGATGTCCACCCAGAGATGGGCACTCTGCTCATCCCAAATGTGTCAGGGCTGGCTTTGATCCCTCTGCCTTCTCTTCCTCTCGTCCCCAAGCTCCCCTCTCCTCTTCAGCACAATGGCCTGCCAAGAGAGTGAGTACCTGGATGACCAGAAGAAATGTGTCCCCTGCAGAAAGTGCATGCCCGGGCAGGAGCTTTCCAAGGTAAATTGACTTCTCTGTAAGGAGCAGGAATCATCATGGGTGGCACAGCTGGGTTAATCCTCTGCCAGCCTCCCTTCAGAAAGATGATCTTGGGTCCCAGCATGTTGGGAAGAGCAGAGACTTGGTAGGATGGGATGGTGGATTGCTTCATTTACCCTGGTAGAAGGGTGAGACAATGGAAGCAGGAGGTGTTGAGGGATTTAAGGCAGCACAAGGAGCAACCTGATCTCCTTTTTTGCAGGTGGAAATCTAAATTTCCCCTGGTCTGTAGCCCCAAAAAGGTCACACTGCATGGCTGGGCTGCACATGGGTGGGTGCCAGCAGGACACTGCTGCAGGGTTCCCAGCCTGGCATCAGTGTTGGAGGCTTGGATTGGTGGGAGGCAGCAGGGTTCCCCTGGTGGTGCCTTCTGGGGCATGGTGCAGCTGCAGCTTTCCAACACCCAAAGCACTCCAGTGGGCTCCGTCTGGGCAACAAACAGGGTCCCTGAGTGTCTCCTGAGAGCTGCATTGGTGGTGCCTGCTCTCAGCTGGGTTCTGAGGACCCCAGGAGAACGGTGGCCCTGCCACCCTTTGCCCCAAAGAAGGGACAGTTTCCCTCAGCAGCATTTGGTTCCCATGGTGGCCCCTCACCACAGCCATGCCCTCAACCTCGTGCCTTGCAGGACTGCGGTGACGGCAGCGGTGGGGACGCGCAGTGCGTGGCCTGCCCTCCCAGGAAGTTCAAGGACCGCTGGGGACATCACGGCTGCAAGCCCTGCCTGTCCTGTGCCCTCATCAACCGTGTCCAGAAGTCCAACTGCACAGCGACGGCTGATGCAGTGTGCGGGGAGTGCCTGCCAGGGTGAGCAGGGCAGAGCCACCACAGCCACGCTGGGGGCAGGCAGGGAGGGGCTGGGCAGAGGGGGCTTCACCTGACACCACTCATGGTCCCACGACCTAAGAGGAGCCTGGTGACCCAGGCTCTGTGAACTCTGCTAATGACGTGGAAGTCAGACCCGTCTGGTGGGTCCCATTGCAGCTCCAGAGGAGGGAGCATGAAGGCTCCCGTAAACAAGCCATGAAAGAGAACTTCCAGACTCTAGTTGTTCTGTAGACACCAGGGTGGCTGAGTCCTGGAAGATGAGGGGTTGTAGGCCACTATGGTTGGCAGACCCCAAAGAGGGGGTTTGAGGGGATACTGAAATGAAATGGCTACATGCAGATAGCCCATGCCAAACCCAGGTGCTGCAGACACCGCTGGCCAGCAGTGGGCCTGGGACAGGAGTGAGCCAGGGCTCTGGTCTGTGAGTCTCTTCTCAGATAGAGCTGTAGCTGGGGTGTTCCCAGCCCTGTGGGGAGCTGTTAATCATTCAAATCCACTTCAGCAGACATAGGGGTGGGAGGACTCTTAGAAAGATGTTGCCTCTTGACAAATGGCTAGACATGAACAAGTAGGTGTGGTGCAGCTCCAGCCAGCGATGAGAGCCCTGTGTTGCCAGCCAGGCTGGAGTGCAGGGTCAGCTGTCCCCCTCTGCCTCAGGGGGGTGGCACAGCTGGCTGCAGAGCCAGGGTGGTGGGAGCTCAGTGGGGACCAGGCTGTGCTGAGCCTGTCTGCTCTGTTGGCAGGTTTTACCGGAAGGCACGGATCAGCGGGCAGCTGGAGTGGGAATGCATTCCCTGCACCAAGCAGACGCCATCCTCCGAGCCGCAGTGTAGGTGCCCCCAGGCTGGTGGGGTCGGGAGAGGTGATGTGGGCACAGGGAAGCTGCAGCCCCACTGGAGGAGGCACAGTCATGGCATGTGACAAGGGATGGGGCAGGGAAGGGGTGGTCCAAGCCTTGGAGTTTGGCTCCAGTGCTTTATGGATGATGTTTGCAGGTCAGTCCAGAACAAACCTGGTGAAGGTTGCTGTCCCTACTGTACCACCACAGGACACAGCCCTTCTTGCACTGACCAGCAGTGCCCTGGTCATCATTGTCCTGGTGCTTCTGGCACTTTCCATCATCTACTGCAAGCGATTCTGGAAAAGCCAGTGCCAGAGAGGTGAGTTGGTGCTCTCCTCCTTTCTGTGCCATTCACCTCTGCCCGTGGCCCCTTCTTGCTGTGTAGAGCATTGCTGCCCTCTCAGTACAGTGACCCAGCTGTTCCTCAGCTCACACAGAATAGACACCTCATCCTGCTTCTCATGCCTGCAGGGCCTTCTCATTGCTTTACCTGTTTAAGGTGAAGGAGCCTCCCTCCTTCTTAGGGCCATCAGGAGGAGGAAGAGGCCATTTCACAGTCAGAACTGGCAATCCTCCCTTCTGAGGTTTTTCTGGTTGGGTGGCTCTTTGCTTCAGAATGAAGAGGGCTGCAGGTTTGGTGGCCAGGGTTGGGGCAGGATGACATCCAACAGCATGCCAGGGAGCTGCTGAGCTCCCAGCTCCTCACTGGCAGACATACCACAGGGCTGACGACATGCTAGGGAAGCAAGCCAAGCCTTTTCTCAGGCTGTTTCTCCTCTATCCTCAAGTCTTCCTGAGGACTCAGAACTTCTCGGGCCAGCGAGCAACGTTCCCGACTGCAGCAGCACCCGGCAGGTTCCTGTGTGAGGAGCAGATGTCTGGACCCTGCTGCCTGGGTGTGAAGAATTTGAGCCCTTGCTACAGGCAGGCAGAAGGTACCTGCTCTTGCTGCCTTCTCTGGGGAAGGGAGGGTGGTGCTGGGCTGCAGCTCACATGCTCCCAGGATGAGATGCCCTTAGGCAGGAAGGATGGAACTGCATGGTGAGCTTCACTGATCCGTGCTGATTTCTGGTTCCAGGCCCTGTGGAAGCGGTGCAGTTCATTTCGGATGGGGAAGCCGTGGGTCTCCAGCTCGCCTCTCTCCAGCCAGAGATAGACTTGACACCAGCCATTGCAGTCAGCACTGCCTCCAAGGCCCAGCTGGGCAGGAGCCTCCTGGAAAGCCAGCCCCTTATCCGGGCATCAGGCCACAGTGACTGCCTGGACGGGGTTCTGCCACCTCCCACCCCCAGGCAGGGCCGGCCAGGCACGGTGGAGGCCCTGGCCCCCCTCTCCTCCTGTGCCTCTGAGATGCAGCACAAGTGGCCACATGCACCCGTGGAGTGCACTGAGCTGGACCTCCAAAAGTTCTCCACCCAGGCGGAGTTTGTGGGTGGTGAGCGGCTGGAGGATGCAGCAAGCCGGGCGATGAAGAGGATTCCAGCAGAGAATGGTGGTGTGGTGCAAGAGGGGGCTCATCACCTGCCCACAGCTGAAGTCCCACCTGGGGAGCAGCTGGTAAGTTCCTCCCGCCTCATCACTCCTCAGAACCAGTTGCCCAAGGCTCAGGCACAGAGGGTTAGGAACATGAACTGAGTTACGTTAATATGGTTAATATGGGGTGATAAGGCTGGAGGAGAAGCACCATTCCCTGAGCCCCTGTGACAGCCCTGGGAGCAGAGCCAGGTGTTGCTGTTCTCAGCAGACTGCCACCAACCTTGGGGTCTTTGTCTCACCAGGTGGATGATGCCCAGAGCCTGGTGACTCAGATCAACAGCACGGCCAAAGGTAAGTGAACTTCCAGTCTCACCTTTGTGCTCCAAGTTCAGGCATATCAGAGGCAGGTTCTTGGAAGGGAGCCCCTCCAGAAGCCCACCATGTCCCCACCAGGGACTGACGTGACTTGTGGCCTTTGGTGCTGCTCCACAGGGGTATATTTTCTGTGATGCTGCCTTTGTAGCCTGTGGGCAGGTGGCCCAGCTATCACCAGTTACCAGCTTCCCCAGAACTGAGCCAGCTCCATATTGCTGAGCTCTAAAAGTGATGTTGGAGGAGATACTTGCCCTGGCAGGGTGGCCTTTCACCTGCTCAACTCAGGCTGAGGCTGGAGGCTGGCTGTCCTCTTTTCCCTTATGGTGTTTGGGTAGGGTGGGTACTAACCCAGCTTCGCTGTGTTGCTGCCCGCAGGTCTCCCAATAGCAGAGCTGCCCCATTCCTTGGTGCAGTCGCTTGCCTTCTTGCTGGACCCTTCCCTGAACGGTGCGAAGAACTTCAGCCATGTGGCACTGGAGCTGGGGCTGATGCCGCAGTTGCTGGGGCGGATTTCAGGGTTTGAGCAGCTGGTCGCCCACTTCACCTACGCGGGAGCCGCAGTCACCGTCCCGCTGCTGGCGCAGGCGCTGCAGCGACTCCAGAGGTTTGACGCCCTCCTCCTGCTCTGCGACCACTTCACGCTCAGCCCCGCACCCGACCGCCAGCGCTAGAGCACAGGGAGGGATGAAGGAAGCTCCATGCACTGTTACTCTTGTGAGAGAGGATCTGGTGGCCTGCAGTCAGATAACCTCCCTGGTTTGCGTGGCGGGAGAACACAGAGATGGTCTTTGCATCATGGAGTGGAAGGACATGACAGGGACGTCTCTGCACAGGGGTTCCAGGAAGCACAGCTGTGCCTTTGCCCTGCTCCGTGGGGGAGGGCTTGCTCAGGCCCCTCCAGAACTGTTTTTCTCTGGCTGTGACATCCTGGCCTGTCAGGCGCTGTGCTGCCTGTGCTGTGGTGCTCTGGCTCTGCAGGGAGCCCTGTCCTGCCCCACTGTTGCCATGGGGTCCCTAGGCCATGGGGCTTGGTCTCTGTGGGCAGTGTCCTCCTATGAGCCCAGCCATCTCCTCTCTTCTAGCTTTCCCATCCTTCCTCTGGCCCATGCTCTGCCTTCCTGGGTGCCACCTGCCATTTTCTCAACTTACTTTTCAGTTCCTTCTCTCCCTCTGTGCTGCGATTTCCGTGGCAGAGGACCTGGCCATGGCTGGTGTGCCAGGCTCCAACGTTTGGCCCTCTGTACCACCCTGACACCTTCCTCTTGCATCCATTTCTGGTGCAGTGTAGCATCCTGGCACGAGTTTTGGACTGACTCCCGGGATGAGCTGGTGTAAGTCCTCGTTGGGCTGTGGCTGTTGGCCATGGGCAGGTGCTGGCTCACCCCAGCCCCATGGCTGTTCACTGCCCATCGCCTCCAAGGCTTCACAAAACCAGCTGTGGTGGCACAGGGTGCCAGGGCAGGGACACTGCAGTGCAGGTGGCAGCTGAGGGCTGAAACTGTGACTGTGGTCACAGGCAGCAGTGACGTTCCTGCGCCAGCCGCAGCAGGACCTCCTCCAGAAGCTCCTCCTCTTTTAAAATAGTATTTTTCTCTTTTTTTTCCTGCCTAAAAATGGCCTGATTTCTCATTCCTGGGAGTTGCTACTGGGAAGGGGGAGCACCCTTCTGCTTGGTATTTCATCCTGGGGGATTTGTCATAACTTGCCGCAGTCTTGCTGTCACTGGTCACCCTGATTTCAGCTTTGCGCCTCAGCCTGGGGGCTGCAGGCAGCTGGGCTGTTCTCGGTCTGCTCTGGCCACTAGGGCTCTGCTGGTGGCCCTGAACAGGAGCGGGGGCTGCAGGAACACGTTCCTGAGCGGGGCACAGCGGCGCGGGGGCGGCCAGGCACGCAGGGCCTGCGGGGGCAGAGCAGCTGCCGGCGGGGCTGCGGCGGTGGCTCAGCGCCCGGCAGCACTGACAGAGCGTGGTGCTGTTAGCACCGGGGCTGAGGGCTCCATCTCTCTGTGGGCCATTCACTTTAGAGTTAGACTCCATGATCTTTGTGGTCCCTTCCAATTCCGGATGTTCTGTGATGTGGTAAGTGTCACCCTAGCTGTCCTGAGACTCCCAGACAGTGTCACAGGGGCTGAGCTGGTGGTGCTCGCTCTGCCTCAGTTGCTTTGTCCCTCACTGCCGTGGCTGGATCTGCCGAGTGCTTTCTGCTGTCCTGCCTGTCAGCGGGGTCTCAGGCCAAGCCGGTGGTGTGGTGGTCACCAGCAAGTGGCACTGTTACCCCACTGCCTGCTGTCCCCACCCAGGGCCCCTCAGCAGACCCCTCAGAATTCTCCTTTATCTGACCACGGTACCTGGAAGAAGCAGGTGCCCTTCTAGGAAGGCAGGCCTCCCGCACACCCTGGGTAGTAATAGCTGCTGGTGTTTCCTTTCCCTGTTTAAAGATGTTGGGGCTTGAACACGCCCAGGATGTGCTCAGATAAGCAAAGGCATGGGCAGTTTGATTTGAACCTGGCACTTCCCCTCACTGCTTGTTTTTTCCACAGTCAAGGTCGTTTCACTGCTCTTTGCTCCCCAAGACCCACAGCATTGAACCTTGTGCCTTGTGGGGCCAGGATTAGTCAGACTCTTGCTGCACTCTCAGACTGTTAAGGAGCAGCCGGGAGTGTTGCTATAGCACACACAGCCTGGGGCCAGGGATTTCCTGTTTGAGGTTTTTCTGTGGCAGGGAGAGTGCTGGGTTTAATCACCTCACAAAATTCAATAAATATTTAATCCCTCTGTGGACATAGTCACTTCCAGTGGGAAGGAAAATAACTTCACCCACTGCCTCTGAGTAAGAGCCTCCCTGCAGCTCAGCTTGCTGGCCCTGGCTTTGAAGTTGGAACTGGACTGGGCAGCTTGTCCTGTGTGTGCTTGTGTCACCAGTGTGTGGTTACTTGGACTGCACAGAGCAGTGGCAGCCAGGCAGGATGGCAGAGCCAGCCTGCTCCTGTCACATGGCAGTGTCAGGAGCAAGAGATGGGCAGGAAGGGCTGTTAAATTGGAGCTGTGGGTAACGGGGACATGTCACAGGTGTGTGCTGCAAATCTCTTCACATGCTGGGCACCTCCACTGATGTGCTGGGGTTTGGCTCTGGGCCAAGCAAGTGGAGTGGGGCTTTAGTTTGTTTGTTTGGGGATTTTTCTCACTTTTATAAAGAAGTCAACCCCTTTTCCTTCATAGCTTTTAAGGTAAACTTATTTTTCAATTGTTTGATGTCTGAGCAATATTACTTACAGTCAAAACTTATCCCCTGCCTTGAGGGTGCAGCACATTGGGTCTGTGCTGTGTGTGGGTATGGGCCATGCCATACAGGGTGTGTAGGGTGGCGTGTGCTGTGCCACTGCCCCTACCCCCCTGGCCCTGCCCCTCAGGCCCTGGCTGTGCACAGGGTTTGCTGCCTCAGCACTGCTTGGCAGGGACTGGTTTTACACGTGTTTGAAGTGTTCTGGGTTCCCCCACAGAGCCTCACATGTGGTGTCAGTGCAAGTCACACTGGTTGGTGCTCCAGCAGGGCTGGACACTGCACAAGAGCCTTGCAGGACGTGGCTTTTCAGCAGTGGGGCTCCCCCAGCTCCCAGCCAAGGGTTGCTCCCCACTCTCACTGTGCTCATGGCAGGCACCCTCCTTCAGCTGTGGTGACAAAAACAGCTGTGTTTACAAGGGCCAAAAGTTCAACAGGTAGCCTTTAGCCCACCCTAAGACCCTTTGGCCAGGCTGCCTTGAGCCCAGCCAGAGCCCTCAGGGAACCATGAGAGCCTTGAAGATGGGGATAATGCTGTGATCTGGACATCAGAACAACGGTGATCCCTGAGCAGGGAACTGCTTCAGTGGGGAACCAGTGGACTTTGATACTTGACTTCTGCTTTTTAATAGTATTTTCAGCATAATACATGGAATGTAAGGGAGGCAAATTCCTGTAGTGCTGGATCTCATGCCACAGCCTCAGGAAGCCATTTGTGCCAAGCTGGCGTGGCTCACAGAGAGGTGAAAGAAATCAAACAACTCTGCATCTGTGCAAACTTGAGCTAGGACTGAATGGTGGAAACAGTCCAGTGCAATGGGGTTATTTTTTTACAAGTGATTGGTTTCCACACCAGTCTTGCCTGGAAGTCTGATTTGCAGAGGAATTTGTATGATAAGTTTAAATCCAGCCCTGTTCTGGGAAGCTCTTAAGCATAGACTTAAAATAGGCACATACTTCACTGTTGTTAAAGTGTTTATTCTAGTGAACAATTAGTGAACATCCCTCGGGTGCTGTTTCTGAACAAGGGGGCTCATGAGAGCTGTCCCTCCAATGTGCTTTTACAGAAATAGGCAATACTGAAGAAACCTTGGTGTTACTGATCTGGGCACACTTCTTGGAAGAGTCTGCAAGTGTTGGGGGGATAAACAACCCTCTCTGTGTTGGATTATTTAATACTTCAGACTCTGGTGCTTTTAAAAAAAAAATCACTACATTTCTGTAGCCATGGTTTACCCAAGGGAATACATGTTGTTTTTTATGGTAGATGTTATTTTTCTTTAAGGTTACGAATAGGTTATTTATATTTTTGTCAGTTCTGTACCGTTACCATTGTAATTCTGCTGTAGCATTGTTTCTGTTGGGTTTGGGGTGTTGTCTGTGTTCAAATCAAGCAGAAGCTGAAGCTCCTGCCCCCTGTTAATGGAAGGGGGTTGGTCCCTCACATTCCTCCAGACCTGGTGCTCTTGAGTGATGTGTGTTTTTAGTTCAATAAATTTTGGAGCCAGACACAGTGACGCTTGGTGAGTTTTGATTCCTCTTGCCATTGCTGTGGGCCCCCTGCCCTCCTGCTGGTGGGGGCTGATGCTGCAGGGGCCAGTGGGGGCTGGAAGGCCCTGTCTGGCAGGGCAGGCAGCACTTCTCAGATGCAGCAGCAGCCGAGATCCCCAGCCTTCATCCCCTGGTGTGGGAATGGGCAGGAGGGGCTGGAGCTGGTGGTGCTGGATGGGGTGGCCATGGTCCTGGGCCTGTTTCCCCCCCCCCGCCCCCCCACCAGGTATCAGCTTTACTTTTTACATGAATTTACATTCCCCAGAGTGGCCAAGTCTCAGGTGTGGTTCACTGCACAGCCTGGGGACAGGGGGAGGCAGAGACCCCTAAACAATGCCCAAGGAACTCCCATTCCCAAAGCTTCACAGAGGAACAGTTGCTGTTTAAGCTTGGTAATTACAGGGCTTGTTAAGCCTACTCATGCCCTTATACCCATATGTTTAAAATAATTATTACCATGAAGGATGTTTTCTGGTTTTTGTTCCCTTATACTCATATGTTTAAAATCATTATTAGCATGAAGCAGGTTTTCTGTTCTAATTAAAGCAATGATACTTGTCCAAACTCTGGCAGGCTTTATGAGTGCTTGCAGTGCTGCAGCTCATCCTGCTTGTGAGGATCCTCATGCAGTGCCATGTCTGCAACCCTGGCTGCCTCTGTCATACCACAGGGCAACAGCTATGGACAGCACAGCCTCCAGAGTCAGGGCCCAGAAGAACCTCTCATCCACCACCAAACACAAAGACATGGCAGTGGTGGAGGTACTCAGCATCCACAGCTTCCAAAGAAGCTTTTCCTGTGGAGCATGTGGGTGCCTGGAGCCTGTTGTCACAGATGCTGTACGTGGTGCAGCCCAGGTGTTCTGAGAGCGCCTTGTCTCACCACAGTCTGCAGGAGGGGATGATCCCAGTGTCCCTGCCTGCACCACCCAAGGCTGAAGGTGTGGGCAAGGTGCTGTGGCCCTCCCATGAGTGACCTGAGCCCAAAGCTCTGCCTGTGCCTGTCATTTGGCTGAGGCCACTGTCACTGCAGGAGGGGAGGACCAGAAGTGTCCATTGGCAGAGCAGCTTCCTGCACACCTTTGGGATGGGAATTCAACATATGCCATGCCTTACCTTCAAGTGATTTCTGGCTCTGGGGTTGTAACCATCCAGGCTCTGCATTCTCAGGTGACTGGACACGCTGCAGAAGGCAAAAGGGGGGTGGGTTTGGCCACACATTGGGTCTGTTCTTCTGGAAGAACAAGGGTGCCCCTCCCATGCAGAGCAGATGCTCCCACCCAAGGCAGGAACTCCCAGTGATCAAGAGGTTTACACCCCCTCTCCTTCTCACCTCAGACCGCTTGTTTTGTCTGGTCTTGCCTTGTTTTTGGCTGAAACCCAAGGAGTGAGGATAAATCAATCCTGTTCCCCTCAAAGTACTTGGGATTCTCGTACTCAGCGCTGGGATAAGAGCAGCTCCTGTGAAGCAGAGCTGGCAGGGAAGCACACGTGCTCCATGTGGGCAGACAAGTGTGTGGTTGAGAACCCACTCCCTGGTGGTCAGAACAAGGCTGGCTCCCGCCCCCAGTCCTGGTGCCGCCTCAGCCACTCCTCACAGAGAGGTTGGCAGCAGGTCAGGGTGTTGAGGTACCCAGTCCTTACCTCAGCTGCCTCCAGCAGGAACACCTCCAGCTGGGATGCAGAGCTGTGCAAAGGCACTCACAGCTTGGCGAGCCTCCAGCTACAGAGGGAATGCCAGGGAATGCTGTTTGGCCCACACGAGGCACACGCACTGGGCCTTCTCCTGAGCTGTCTTTGGAGCAGGAAGGCAGACGTCTGTCCTGCTGCTCTCAGCAGTCACAGATCACAGCCAGCAGTCCTGCTGAGACACATGTTCCTGACCAATGGGGTTTTGCTTTAAAGAACCCAAGGGAAATGTGTGGGGTGTGGATACCTCACTTGCATACCCTGAAACGTACCTGCAGAGGTGGGGACCATGGCCCTGTCCTTGTGTGGACAGGGACCCCTGAGCAGAGCTTATCTCAGACCTGCTGATGTGAGATTGCAGTCATGTGAAGTCTTTGCATCCTCCTCACAGGATACCCCACTCTGAGAGCCTGTCCTTCTCCCCATGAGCACTGAGAGGCAAAGGAGAGCTGCTGGAGGGGGCTGGCCAGGGTAAGGAGGTGTTCCCACTCAGGAAGTGTTCTGAGTTGGATCCTGCTTGGAATCAGATTAATTAATGAGCCCTGTGTTAACGAGGACTGCATGGTCTGTGGACAGTGAAGTCAGAGGAGCTTTCTAAGATCTCCCTTGTGTGCAGGTTCTGGGGTCACAGAGCAAGAGCTTTCACAGTTGTACTTTTTACTAAAGCCCTGTTTGCTTTGGGCTGAGATGATCTCCATGAAGAACAGTGTTTTGTTAAAACACTGACTGAAATTCCGTAGTTACAGGGAGGGGATAGCTGCCCTTTTCTGTGCAGGAAAGGGTAAGCACACAGTCCTCTGGGGAGTCTGAGCTCCAGCTTTTTAGTGAGAGCTCGAGCTCTTTTAGTGAGAAAAGGGCAGGAATGACACCAACAGCTCTGGAGTGCCTTGGCAAACAGCTTCCCTGTTTTCACACTTCATTTCCTTCCCCACCCCTAACCAGGAGGCTCACCAGCAAAGAAACCTTAAACACCTGCCCTCCATGTGCTCCTGGCCCCTGCACAGGGGCTGGGGGAACAGGCAGATAAATTTACACTGCTAAAATTGAAGACTGAAATCGGTTAGAAAGATGTGAATTTCCATACCCAAGTTCCTTTCCTTCTCCACTTTCCTTCCCCACAGGTGGTGTTTTTACTGTTTCTTCTCTGATTTTCTCATTCTGTATTTCCCCCAGGCTTCCCTTGCATGCTCAGTTCTCACCTCACTGTGTCTCTGAAGGACATGAGGGCAATTACAGGCAAAGGAAAACACAAGTTTCACAGCACATTATTGAATTGGATGTGTTTGCCAGGTGGCAGAAATCTATTGTTCTTCTGTCTTCCATGTTCACCTTCCCAGCCTGTCAGCTCACCCACAGGGACTTTCAAAAAGCAGCTGAAAATCTTCACAGTGTATGTTTGGGGCAGGCAGTCCAAGGCTTCTGGGTGCCTGTACAGGGAGTGCCAGCGTCACCCACAGCCTGGGTAGGCAAAAGAGCCACCAGATTCTGAGGAAACGAGCAGAATGCCTGGGGGAACATTAATGAGAGCAAACCATCTCATCTAGGACCAAACTGTCAGCAACATCCACCACACACCAAACCACACACACCCCCCCAAAAAAAACAAACAAAAAAACCAAACAAAAAAACCAAACAAAAACCAAACCAAAACAAAACCAAAACCAAAACAAAACCCAAAACAACAACAAAAAAACACCAACCCCCCAACTTAAAAAAAAAAAAACAACACCAAAACAAAACAAAAAAAAAAAGCCACCCACACCACCAAAAAAACCCTAATTCTTTTTATTGGCAGCAGATGCTTGTTTTTAAGGGGAAACAAATCCAGCTCCAATCCCTGAGCTGTGCTGGAGGCAAAAAAACACTGTCTTTGGGGACAGCATGATGCCAGTAATTATTATTATCCTTCAAAAATACATTATTATCCCAAATGAAATTTCTATATTCCTGCCCTGAGCCCTGGTGGTAAATGAGGTTTTGAGTCTGGCCAGCCTGTTTCTCTGTGACAGTTAATGGGAGCTGATAGCCTGGGTACTAAGCTGGTTAGCCTTCCAATACAGCAGCATTAAGGATGGAATTTTAGCAAAAGAATAAAGTGTTTTTACAACCCATTAAATACCTCTTCACACTCCCCCTCATTTTCCTCTGAGCCGGCTTGAAGGAATTACAGGATTACAAATAAATACCCCCAATCAAGTACGATAGCAACAGAGCCAGTGTTTGTAATTTCTTACCTCCTACAGTTATTATTAACACGTCAGAGCAAGGAGCACTCAATGCCCCAGGTCTGTGCCCTGGCCACCTCCAAAGTCAGACAAGTCAGACCTGACCCCAGGCTGGGGTTCCCATCCTGCCCCAGCCCAAGGACATCTCCATCGAGAGCAGGCAGGCTGTGAGCTGCTCTGCTCCACATCATGGCCTTATCCTGGTCCTGTCCTGAGGGGCTTCCTGAAGCAGGTGCCCCACATCCTCTGCCCTGGGCACCAACAGGGTTGTGCTCCTGCCCTGCAGCACCTGTGCCATGGAAAGGCATTAGAAAGGGCAGCTTGGCCTCCAGAGTGTGTGTGTGTGGACACAAACACATCAATACAGACAGAAATGAAATGAGGGAAAGGCTCCTGTCCCCATTTTCTACGGGGTGGGGAAGCAGAGAATGAGTTAGCAATGCTCAACACTGCAGATAGGAAAATAGAACACTTGTCCTATCTTCCCCCTCAATCCCTCCTTCCTTCACAGAGACCAGGAGAAAAAAAAAGGCAAAACAAACAATTTGATAACTTGACTTCACAAAGAAGCTGAGAATTAGTCAAGTGGTGAAGGTGTTCCCATTTATAGCTGAGCTGCCTGAATACATTGCTAAATATTTGTGGTCTTTATTAGCTCTGTTAATCATAATAGTTCCCCTGGAAAATGAATATCCCTACATCCTGCCCTGCAAGCTGTGCAAGACAGCAAAATACTTATATTCCCCTGAATGGAAGGCAAAGTAAGGCAAGTTAGTGCAATTCTGTTAAATAGAACACAGGGTGTGTCAAATTTAATAATGGCAGAAAAATTTAAATCCTGCCATAGAAACATGAACATAAAGAGGAAAGGGACACTGCATTAAGGGCTTTATTTGGAGTGCAGCCATTGCCATCTCCATGAGGGAACAGTCGGCATCAGTCACTGTTCATTAGCACGAGCAACTGGTGCGTTTAATTCCAGAACTGAGTGGGAATTGGAGACAAACAGTTAAATAATTGAACTGTAAAGAGGAGTTCAGGAATGCCAATGTACTGTGAAAGAAAAAGTGTAATGGTAAAAACTAAAACTCGATTCCTTTCCAGCCTTTAGGAAAGTCTTGGTTTCTTAACCTGAATGTGAAAGGTCCAAGCAGTGTATCACAGTTCAGAAGCAAATTAAACTGTCCAAAATAGCCCAGAGCCACCCAGCCTACTGCAACTCCCCACTGATGGAATTGTGGTAAATCCACCATGGAAGTGATCCAGGCAGTCCTTGTATTCTGAATTCTGCCATGTTTAGCATCTATCACCAGTAAAAGGTCAAAATAAGCTGTGGAAGGAGAAGGAAGCTGCAAAAGGTTAAGGCCATTGATTAATTGATCACTTAATTCCTGTGCAAAACTGCCTGAGACAGGATGTGGCTGCAAAAAAAAACATCGTCTGTCTCAAAAATAGGAACAAAATCTGCTGCTCTGAAACTTGTTGCCATCATTTCTGTTAGGTATCACAAATTAGGTCCTAAGAGTACCCACAGTCTGCACATCCCAGAATCACACTGATTGTGTTGTTCAGCTTGGCTCCAAGTGTGGGTTTGAAGTGGAAATTACTTCTGCAGTGCTGTAGGAACAGCAAGAAATGGTCAAATCAGACTTTGAAAATTCCTGTTGCTGCTGTCAGCTAGTAACACCAATGCAGGTCCCTGCAGAGTGGAAATCCTGGAAACAGGAGACCACCAAGGTCCCACAGCCTGCAGGGCACAGTATGGATCAGATACAGATGTATGCAATGAAAGCATGTGGGAATGATATAGAGGACATAAACCTTTATGCTCTGAAGCCCTATTAATTGTGAAGTAACAAGCAGGAATTCCATTAATGGGGACACTCCTTGTACTTGCCCCTTACAGTGTCCCATAAGGCAATCGGGTTTGTCTCCAGCAGATGCATTAGATGGTCCATTCATCTGATTTTATAAAGCAATTAGTCTGTTCTCATCTGCCAAGGAGGCTTTTATGGGCCTGTCATGAAGAAGTCTCTTCAAGTGACAAACTATTGTGTTGTACAACTAGACCTGATTCCTGCAGAGCTCAGCCTGTGGTGTTTGGGGGGGGTTATTACTATTTTTTCCCTCTCATGTCTGGTTAAGTGACAGCTGCTCTCCACTTCTACAGTTTGGCACTACTGAACTGGGCAGCATCAGCCAGTGTGGGCTGCTGGGGGAGTGAAACATCAATCAAGGACCAAGTGCATTAATTCAGCCCTTATTACCAGGGCAAACAACAAAAAACAATGAGGAGCAGGGCAAGAAGTGCTTTTGATTTGCTTCCTGTGGAGGCTCCATGAGACCTCCTGAGGGAGGGTTGGCTCCAGCACACCCCCAGGCACAGCACCCACACCCTGCCTGCTCTGGCCAGTCCCTCCCGGCTCTCCCAGCACTGCTCAGTTTGGTACCTGCTGCTGGCTCCCTGCCCCATCCCAGCAGGGACCCCAAAGAACATTAGTCCTGCTCCAGTGCAGACACCCGATATCAGCAGCACATCTGGGCACAAAGACATCTCCAACATAGCTGCTCGGCACAGACTGGGAAGAGCCAAGCTCTGGGAGTGCTCTGGTATCCCCTCAGGGGAGTAGCTTAGGAATAGACCCTGGCGCTGGGCTGGGGATCACTGCTGAGCTCTGGTGGGACAGAGCAGCTTGTGAAATGCCATTAGTCTTCAAACCAAGCCCAGATTGCACCCCGTGCCTGGTGCTAAACCTGCCCTCACTTGCCGGTATTCCTGCCTGGGCTCCATCCAAAGTCTGGGAGATCAGAAGCGTTCCTTTGCCCACCGCAGTGCAGGAGCGGTGGCGGGAGGAGGCAGCGGGGGAGAGCAGGCGGGGTCTGTGGGGACAGGTGAGTTCTTTGGGGGGCAGGCAGGTTGTCTCCGCAGTCAGTGAGAGAGCAGAGCTCTGTGTCCCGGCTCAAGTGAGAGACTTTGCTGCTGCCTGGGGCACAGGGTGGCTGCACATCTTCTCCCACGCGGGAATTCGGGGTGTGCATTTCACATCCAGTCTTCCAGGTAAAGGCCAGGCTCCTTCCTCCCTCTTCCTCCCCTGGTCTGTGAGTGACCTAAGATGCTGAGTTACTTCTCAGTGCAAGATGATGGTTTGACACTGGCCCACCTACACCCCCACTTCCAGAGCTTGAGCTGGATTTAACTGAGAACATTCCCCTATATTCCTGTAGCGTGCTTTGGCCAGCCCCTTTGTACTGTTTTCCACTTGAAGAGCTAAGTGATGATAATTGTATTCTGTTTCTCCTTCCTGAGCTAATTTTCTGACTCATTGTGGGGGTTTTTCTGCTAGCTTTTTGTTAATCTAGTTGGCATGTTGTGGTTTCTTTGTTCATTATGTGGTGGGGCTATATAAGAGGGTTTGTCTCTGGAATTCAGGTATCCCCTGCACAGTGTTCCCTGTTATCGTCTTCATCAGCAACTCTGCTGAAGGCACTTTGCTGCATTTGGCATGAGCTAACCTTAATAAATTCGGGTTGTTAATCACTCAGACATGTCTCGCTGGATCTTTGCACGCTGATTTGTGTGTGCTCAAATAGTTTCCCGGGAGGAGACTTGTGGTGACTCAGTGTTTCAATAATCTGCCCTCCAAACTCTCCCTCGGGGTTCTGCCTCCCGGGGGGCTTTTCCTGCCGAGGGGGCCGCGCTGCAGGGCACCGGGTGAGGGTTCTGTCCGCAGATAAGAACAGGGAGGGGTCTCCTCATGGCTCCCACCCCACACTCCTGTCCGGTGCCGGCCTCGGGTCTGCAGGGACCAGACTGTGCCGCTGCTGCCCCAGACCAGCCCGATCCGGCTGCGGGCGGGAGCACAGCCTTGCTCCCTCTCTGGAAGCTCTCCCTTGGATCCCGGCGCCACTTAGGAAGCCAGTTCCACAGGTGGGCGGCGGGACTGGAGAGAGATTAAGGAATGTTTCTAAGGAATGTTTAAGCATCTATTTACGTGCTGAGTTGACTCAGAAGCTGAATCTCACAGATTCCCTTTTCCAGAGCCTGGCTTGGAGTCCAGTAGAAATGCCTCCCAGGCAGTGTCCATGCCCTCACCAAGTGATATTCAGGTTATACTTTTTTTATACTTATATTGTGCATTCTGTGTTTGCCTGAAAGCTGCTGGGAGTCAGGGCATCCTCAAGTGATACAGGAGCCTCGAGGCATTGGGCAAAGCGTGCGAGGATCTGAATCTCACTCAGGCATTGATAATTATCAGTCCAGATAGCTGAGCCATTACAGATTCGATTCAGTCAGCTCTTACATCCTGCCCATTTAGGGGAGAAAAATTCAGCAATGAGGGGATGCTGCGATTGACAGATCCAAGGAAAACCAGCCAGGTTATTTCTGACAGCAAGAGATAGCTAACAACGGGGACTAGCAGAAGATGGAGGGAGTGTGGAGAGACCCCTTCTTTGGAGTAAGGGCTTGGATTCCTCCAAGAAAAGGTTATTCAGCCATTTAAAGAAAGAAAGGAAGGAAAACAAACCTAGGAAATATTAAAGACAATACATGGCAGTTTGAGAGCTGCTCACCAAGGGCTAGTGACGAGCTAGGAACAGTAAGAAACAAATGATAGCTTCTCTTAACAATTAAATGAGGTGATTCTTATTAATTAGAGATGATTTTAACATTCTGAGAAACTCACGGTGATGGGTTTTGACTGAAAACAAACCCTGCTGTACACTGAGGGAGGACAGCTCTGACACCCAGCACAGACAGCTTTGAATTCCCATGTTCAATAATTGTGAGCTTCAAGCAAAGTGCCTCAGGGACCAAGTATTCACCCATTCCTGCTGTCACTCCTCATGCTCTGCTGTTTTCTTCTGGTGCAGGCATTGCAGTGCACACCCAAGGTGCCCAACTGGGGTCAAGTGGCCCGAAGCAAGGACCTCCCTCCTTTCTGTCCTTTTCTTTCTCACTGCACAAATGGGAAAAAAAAAAAAACCAAACCAGTCCTTAGTTTCCCTTCTTTGGTCTGGTTTATCCACCCCCAGGAAAGCTGTGGGAGTATGTCCTTACTCCCTCAAGCCACCCAGGCCCCCCACTGCCTCTCTGGGCAGAAGATCTGTCTGGGCTATCACCAGGGCAGACCAGGAGCCCTCCAGCAGACTTGGCTGCCCCTGGGCTACTGAAATCCATCACCTGGTTTGCACCAACTAGGCAGCCTCAGAGTCCTTGATTGCTCCTCACAGGACATTCCTTCCAGCCCTTTTTTGCCCTCCTGTTGTTTAAATGAGACTTTTACAGCAACTAGTAACAATGCAGAATGATTCCATTCTTCAGTGAGTGAATGCTACAGTTCTGATGAAATATTTTGTGGCCTTTCATGAAGTGCCAGTGTAGCTCTCTTTACCGAATTAATATATTTATAATAAAAAGAACTTCTCAGTAGACTACATCAATCTGTCATCATGCCATCTGAGCCTACGGCCATGGCTCCTGGGGTGCATCTCTGCTCCCCTTGTCTGGGGCTGGTTTCCAGCTGCTGCGGGTGGGACAGAGACAGGGCAGGAGGAGCAGCAGAATCTGAGAGCAAAATTGTTGTTAACAGTCCTTACCTCTGCTGGAGGCTTTGCTATACACAAACTGGTGAGGCTCCTTGGGAATGAAGTTCATCTGCATGTCCAAGTCCTTCCTTCAAACACCTGTCATCACGGATTTGTTTCTGCTGCTGTGCAGAGCCCCACATAATGGCATGTGTCACAGGCCAGTGACAGAACCCGGGTCTACTCCCTTTGATAGCAATAAATGGGAAAACCTGAAAGCAGATCACTGTGTCTGAGAAGCTCCATGTCCCCTGTACATATTCCTGTCCCCCGGGCCAGCTGCAGAGTGAGTTTTAGTGGTACTGGAGAGGCTGTGTGCCCACCAGGCCAAGCAGAGGAAAGGCTATAGTAAGACAAGCCAAAAGTCAGCAGTAAAACAGCAGAGCAGCAATTCTGGCTCCTGAGGAGAGACTGAGAGATGCCCTTTGATGCCTCCCACAGCCAGGTAACTCCCCTTAGCCCCGTGGCTCACAGGTCCGTGTTGGCCATTGGGAGGTTCCCAGGGGAGCAGCCAGCCTGGGAGGCAGGTCCCTTCCTGCACCTGGCCTGCTCCAACCACGCCTCACGGCAGGACATGGCCCCGGGTGGCAGTGCCTGGTCCTGAGCCTGTGGCACCTTCTGGCAGATGCAGAGCAGGGACCGGAGCCCTGCACGGAAGCTCTCGTTCAGCCAGCAGTAGATGAAGGGGTTGTAGCAGGTGCTGCTCATGGCGAACCAGTGCAGGGCGAAATAGAGCGAGTTCTTTGTCTTGATGCCCAGACTGGAGATGAGCACCACATAGCAGTTCAGGGGGAACCAGCAGACTGCAAAGACCACCACCACCAGCATCAGCATCTTGATGCTCTTCTTCTTGTTCCTGTGGTGGGTGACGTACTGCTGCGTGGTGATGTCCCCGATGGCATTGCGGAGCCACAGCTTCTTAGCCAGACGCATGTAGGTGATGGTGATGATCAGCAGAGGCAGGAGGTAAAGAAGAAGAAAGGTAGACAGGTCCAGATACTTCCAGACCAATTCTGCGGGCTCGGGAAAATCAGGGATGCACAGACTCCGGACAGTGGCTTCCCTTGAAAATAGGAAATACAAAGATGGCATGTGGCCATTCCTGTCCATGGGTGCTGCTGGCTCGGCAAACCACAGTGGGTGTCTTGCACTAGCCAGAGCCACCTGCTCAGAGCTGTAGTGTGGACAGAGGGAGGACACAGAGCCACAGCTCTGGTGCATCTCTCTCGGGCTGAACCTGCAGCCTCTGACCTCCATGGGAGCACCCACCCTGCTGTGTCTCCCAGCAGCCAGAACCCCCTGCTCTGCCATAGCCCCCAGCACAGGATCCCTCAGCCAGAGCCACTGCAGTAACTCTAAGCCAAAGCTGTTCTGGAGGAGAGGGAAGTGCTGGAGGCTGTGAGAAAGCCTCACAGGCATGACCAACCCACGTCCCGTCCCTTCCCCTTCCCATCAGCTCCTACAACCTTCCTGCTACCTCTTAAAACTGGTGTGATGATTAGACACTTGGCTCCACTTAAACCACTGACAATTGACTAACAAAAGAACTGAGTGTAATGATATACATCAGCTCATTTTAACAACCCCTTACACCTGTCTCATCCCATCCAGCCCCAGGATCCGGGCATGTCCCTGCTGCCTGGCCAGTAGTGGCTCTCATCCCATCACCCTGAACTGTCCCTCTCTACACCCTGTAGCTGGTGACCGGAAATGATGGAATTTATTTCCAGTGGATTTTTTTTTTCCTTTTCTTTTCTTTCCCTTCTCTTTTTTTTTCTCTTTCTCTTATTCCATTTCACTCTTTTCTCTTCATCCCTTGTCCTCAGTTCTCTTCTATTCAGCACAGATTTTAGCCCCCATCAAGTCTATACTATTTATTGATTAATATCTTTAATATCCTGTTTTCAACTGCTGGAGCTGCCTTTTGTGCCACAAAATGGAGATTGCTGAGAATGCGCGGCTGAGGTCAGAGTGACAATGGGTCCACCGAGTGTGGAGGACTTGGAGATGCCACTCAAGAGGGGAACTGACTCAGGAAAATCATCTTTTCTGAGCTGCAGTCTTGATGTTTCCTCCCCTGGATCCACAGGACATCACCACTGGCACAGGGGACCTGACGGGACACTGTTTTGGTGAATTCTGACATGATGAGGGACTCGGCTGCTGTGTAGTGCAGCCAGAGTTAGATTTTGTTGGAGCCCCTGTTTCCCATCACAGAACCCCAACCACTCCCTGGAAGGAATCTCAGGAGCCCTGGCTCTGCAGGAGCTATTACAAGCAATATTACAACTGTGATTTTTTTTTTCAATGGAAAGCAGGGACAGGAATAGCATGTCCTGGAAGTCCTTATATCGCTGAGCTGCCTCGTGCCAACACAGGGTTCAGTTTCCTCTGGCCATGCCAAAGGATGAGCAGAGACAGGTGCCCCGAAACAGATCGTAGTGTTCGTTCATTCATGAGCAATTTGTTCCCTAATCCCCAGGCACAGCTGCAGAGCAACGCAAGCACAGAGTAACCCTGCCCTATGTTTACAGTCTGGACAGTTTGGAGGTTTGATATCCCCTGGCTATCTCAGGCACATCAGGCATAAGCACAGGCAGGGGAGGGCTGCGAAGCCCCCATCACCCTTCCAGCTGGTGCAGCCCCTGGTACACCAAAAGCAGTGACAGCCTATGCAAGCACTCATGCTCTCCTGCCTCGTCAACAGGAGGGGCCTGGCTGGGCTGCAGGAAATTAGATTTGTCCTTTATACAGAAGGTCATGTCTACAATAGAAATCTCATTCCTGCTGCCTGTCAGTGTCTCCTTGCCCCACTCCCTGGGATGCTGATCTCAGCCTGAAAACACAGGTCATGGTAAGATTATCCCCTTGGCCTCGAGGCTGGCATTCCTGCGAAGGGCAGCACCAGCAGTGTGACACCCGCCACAAAAATCCCACTTGGGTACTGTTACGGGCTGTTTTCTAGACAGGAGAGGTCACAGCAATGCCAGAGGCTGGTAGGGACAGGAGGGACAGAACAGTTTGGGTACCACAGGAGAAAGGACTGCAAGGGCAAAATAACCCCAAATTTTGGGTTCTATATTTCTCCGTGGCAGAGGGTGACAGCAGAGACAAGTGCCATGGCTGGGCTTTTTATGGGGAGAAAAGCTTCTGCTTTTAATTTTTTTCTTTTTCTTTCCCTATTCATCAGAACTTTCTCCTTTTTTCTGATACTTTAGCAGTCCTCATATGGATGTGAAATTCCACTTAATCTGCTGTCGTTGTGTTCAGCCAAGCAAAGAGTTCCCTTTCCTGAGGAGAGACACCACGGCACACCAGGATGGCTCCAGTTCCTGCCAAAGCATGGTCCCTCACTGGGTCCCCCCAGCTCCACACTGGTCCCCTACAGCCCTGCCTCATGAAGAAGGGAGTGGGGGCTTCTCTTTGATTTTCTTGTTAGTGCAACATTGGGCAGAGGAACCTCAAGCTTCAGGGAAGATTGGTCTTGCTTTGTAAATCCACATGGATGAAATACAAGGAAGTCACAACCTGGGATTCAATGTATGAAATCCAGGGGAAGAGGAATCAGTAGCCCTGCTGACAAACCAGAGTGGTCCCCTGCCCCTACTCCCTGTAGAGCCTTGGTGATGTCAGCACTGGTATTCCCAACAGGAAGCTTATTTTCTTTCTTTTTGAACCTGCAGTTTGCCTCTCTCTCTCCTCCCTGCCAGAGCGAGTTGGATAGGCTTGGTCTTGCTGGGTCTGAGGAGCTGAGCAGGCAAAAGAAGGGAAGAGGAAAGTCTATCTGGAGAAAATTCCCTTCTTGGGATAGAGCCTCTCCTGGCAAGGCCATGGCACTGGAGGAGGTGTGTGTTGCCAACAGCTGTGCCCCAGCCAGGCTGTGCCTGGGACTGCCCCAGCACGTGGCTGGGAGGAGGACCCAGACCCTCATCTGGGCACGCAGGGGGTGGTGAGAGCAAACCCCAGGCAGCAGGCCAGGCAGCTCTTCCATAACCCCAGCCTCTGCTGTGGGAAGTGGATGTCACCCATACACCAACTCCCCCTCATCACCTGTCCCTGTGCCTTCCCTGCTGAGCGAGTGGCACTGCACAAGGGCTGCCAGACCTCCACACGCTCACTGGGAAGGGCAGATCACTCACCTGTAGTTATACTGGAAAAGCTTTTGGTAGACGGCATGGGGCAGGGAGAAACAGGTTGCCATCAGCCAGATAACAGAGATGCTCAGAGCTCCCTTTGTCAGGGACATCCTCTGCTTCAGCGGGTTCAGGATGACCTGCAAGAGAGACTCGGTCGTGACACTTCTCCCACGGGAAGCAAAGGCCCTCACATCCCACAGGGAGAGTGGGTGGTTTGTGACATAACCTAACACAGCTAATGGTAGGGAAATGACAGCCATGGTTAGGAAAATGTTCTGCTCATTAGAGTGACCTGGAAAATGGGAAACATTGAACTTTTCAGTCTGCTCAGAGGAGCTTTCAAACTTTATCCTCAATCTTGTTATGCGAGAACCATTTTCCTTAAGCTGGGGGTTACATTAAGTTAAAAAAAGAAAAACATAAAAGAAGATATCTACCCAAGTGTCTTCACTCAAGCATATTTTTTGTTATTCTATATGAACTATATAAGAAACGTTTCTTATTCCAGATGGGCCTGTAGAGCTGAGCTTTTCTCCCCTCTGCTGAGGCAGAAATCCAGCTTTCATGAAATTTTCTTTGTTAGATCTTTTGAGCTGATAAAATCTGATAGTCTGGAACTTACTATTTGACAACAGCACAGGAAAAGAGAGTGATTTCTAGGGACAAGCATGTGGCCTGGGCTGTCCTTGCTGCCCTGCACTGGACACACAGCCAGCATTTGTCACGGACACAGATGGACACGGGTCTCTCAGAGCTCAAGTCTCCTCCCAGAGCCTTGGAAAGAAGAGGGGGTAGGGAGTGTCACCTGGTGCCTGTCGAGAGCGATTGCTGTCAGGGTCAGAGTGGAGACGTGGAGGGAGCAGTACTGCACGAAGCGGCTGATGTGGCACATGGCCTTCCCAAAAACCCACGTGCTGTTCACAAACCGGACCTGATGGGAAACAACAGCTCATCAGCCAGAAAATTTGGTGAAAACAGTTCCATGGGGATTTGTTTTGTTTTCCAACAAGCCCCTTGGCTGGAACCTGAGCTGGCTCAAGGGTTCTGGCTTGTTGGGCAGTTTCACCTGAAACTTAAAGAAAGATCAGCTATCTTGGTCTCTGAAACACCTTTACAGAGGAGTTTATAGGGTCAAACCCCACAGATTATGAAGTGGTGATGCCACAGCCCTCCTGGCCTGTTTTACAGACATTGTTTGTGAACAGTTGGCAAGAACCTTTTAGTACACTAACAACTGTAGTTGGAAAAGGGGGACCAAGGGTTTAGATCAGCCCCACTGTCAGATCTGGAAAGTTTTCACTGAAGTCTTTACCCAACTGGCATCTCTGAAAAGCTTGTCTACTTTCTTCCAGTCACGCAGTATGACCGGCACTCAGACTGTTCTTACCCAATAAAGGACTCTCTAGTGCTCTCCTGCATGAACATTAAAAACACAGGAACTTGTTCTCATTTCCAGGAAGCTCTTGCTGGGGTTTGGTAGCACACGTGGGTAGACCTTGGAGTTTCTAGAAGTTACAGGATCTAACAGAGCAACAGAGAGCCCACAGGTTGCTGAACAGTGCTTTACTTGCCTGGCACAGTTATCAGCTAGACTTGGTAGAGTTGGGTTCCCCCACTCAGCCCTAGGAGAGAGTGCATGAGGAAAAAGAGGAAAGCCTGTGACCACCAGGCAGAGCTCAGGAAGACTCCTGTCCTGGTTGAAGGGACAGCAAGACCAGCTACTTACCAATGTGAAAGGTGTGTTGAGCAATGTGATCATGATGTCTGACACTGCCAGGTTGACGATGAAGAGGCTGGTGGCTGAGTGCATCCTCTTGTTCTTCAGCACCACGTGGCACACCAGCATGTTCCCAAAGAGAGACATGACGATAATGACTGAGTACGCCACGATTAGGAGCGCTTTCACTGTTGGTTTCTGGGATTCTGGCTCATATTTAGCCAGCTCAGCAAATTTCTCCCACTCAACAATGCGGCTCTCTGTCCAGTTGAAGATGGTCCTGTTAGTTGCGTGGTAGATGGACATGAGTTTGGCCAGGGAAGAGTAATGGTCAAACTCATCAAGAAACCCCGTCACCTGTGACCTGTATGGCTGAAGCAGTGAGCGAGGCATGGTAGGCCGACCCCAGTCTTCCCTTTTGGGGAGCAGTTCCAATGGTGGGTCAGAAAGGGGCTGGTTTGGGACCACACACTCAACTCTCTCACATAGCAAGAAGAGCAAGAACTTCACAGGTGAGCTCTGGGCTCAAGCAGGCTGCCTGACCATCCCGTGCTGCTGTCGCAGGCATTTCTTCACAACGCAGAAATGTTCACCTTCCACTCCAAACAAATCCAAAGACGTCTTTCCAGCAACAGTCTGAATTCTGAATAGAAACCACCACTTCACTTTCTGGATCAGATAGGTCTGTATGTGACAATGCATACATTACAGCATGATTACATCCCAGTTCCCTGCACACCCCAACCACAAGGAGAAACCAAATTCCCCACCCTTACCCCCCTCCCTAACCTTACCCTTACCCCCCCGTCACTTACCTTGCACTGCCCGGCCCCTTTGTCCTTGACGGCGCCCGGTCCCAAGGGGCAGCAGGGGCTTCTCCGGCTCCCGGGCTGGACACCCCGCACTGCACACACGCCACTCACAACACACCCCGCACCGCACACTGCCCGCACCGCGCCGCGCCGCACACTCTGCACTCACCGCCGCACGCCGCGCACCTTCCGCACCGCCCTCCTGCACCGCACACACCCCTCGGACCCCGTGCACCTTGCACATCCCTCTCAGCCTGCACCCCGCGCATTCTCCACGCTGCACCTTGCACCCTGCACCCCTCGCACCCCGCACCCCTCTCAGCCCGCACCCTGCACCCCGTACACTCTCCGCGCTGCACCCCGCACCTCTCTCACCCCATACCCCTCGCACCCTGCACCTCTCGCACCCTGCACCCCTCGCACCCCGCACCCCTCGCACCCCGCACCTCTCTCACCCCGCACCTCTCTCACCCCGCACCTCTCACCCCTCGCCCCCCGCACCCTTCTCACCCCGCGCACTCTCCGCGCCGCACCGCGCACCCCCGGCCGGCCCGCACGTGCACCCGCCGGGGGCGGAGCCGGGGCGGGGCTGCTCCATTCATAAATCGGCGCGGGCGGGTCCCCGCCGGCTCGGGAGTCGTTCCCGGGGATTAATTAGTGCCGAGGTTCCTTATGCGCACCCGTCGGTGCCGAGGCTGCTCCCACGGTACCCCCAGAGGAGCTGCTGCGGACTCGGGCTGAGCGGCGCTGCGGGGCCGGGGGGGAGGGCAGCGCCCACCACAGCGGAGAGTGAGCACGGAGCATCCCTGCTCGCAGAGTCCCCGGCAGTGCCTTAACGGGAAAAGAGGAAAACCATCCTCACAAACCTCTCCCGGCCCGAATCTTTGTGGAAAGGCTCCTGGTGGAGTTTCAGCGCTTGTTTTATGATAAGTGTTTTTCTCATGGTTGGGTCCCTCTTGACAGATGCTGACACAGAAGACAGTTTAGGTTTCAAAGATTTTAGGCAATGTATTTTTAAACCAGATATTATCATCTTTCTCATTTTGCATTCCCTGTGTGTCACCTATTCCATACACACACACACACACACACATATATATAAAGGACATTTTTTTCCTGTCCATTTCCAGTCACTTGCATGATCTCCTTCCCCTGTCCACGGCTCTGCTCTCCCTGTCCATGTTCATGCTGTGGCCAGTCCATGCAAGGACTAAGGCAGGGGAGTAGCTACAGGATGGGGAACACATGGGAGGGACATTGGACACAGGACATAGAGAATGTGCCTCTTGCCAGACTCCAAATTCTGCTTCTGAGTAAAAAGGTCCCATGCTGACATGTGGAGCCAAGAATTCACTTTCATTGTCAGTCTGGGTTTTAACAGCCCAGTCCAGTTCAATAAACAACTATGTTAGTCCTGTGTGTTCCAATGATAACAACACTTCTATTTTCCAAGTTATCTAATTTTTCCTAATTCCAATTAACAATACATTTTAAAATGTTGTTCACAAGAGCCTTGATGTCTGCCCTGATTCCCAGCATTTGTAATCTCCATCAGGGCATGCAAACCATGATGACAGGTTAAACATTAGGTTTTTCCTAGTTTGGGGGCTTTTTGCCATAGAGCAAACTGAGCATCACAGTTGGCACTGTGTCAGCCATAGGCTCTTGGAGAGACTAATGAAAATCTTCCTGGAAAATTGTATAAAAAGAGTCCAGATGAAAAAAGGATTTCCTTCTGCAGAAGGAAAGATTTGTATATTTGGTGTGCATTTCCAAGGAAATGGTTTTTTGCTCAGAATTTTGTATTTATGGATTTACAAGTCTAAGAGATGCACTGATCCCTGACTGTGGCAGAACTCCAGTTGCTTTCAGCAGAAGCAGAATGAGCTTTGCATTTGCTCTCTGGAGTTTCTTGCCTGAGGGCTACAAAAAAGACACTCTAGGTGTTTATTACCACTATAGCAAGATGATCTGGGAGGTTTCTGCTATTTTTTAGTCTCCCTGAAGCCATTCTCACTGCAGCTGTGAGATTCTTGTGCGTCCAAAGAGCAGTTTCATTATCCTTCCTTGCTGTTCTTGCTCACATAAATCATCACTGGCTTTACAGCTACAAAATCAGAAGAGGAGAGCTATGAGTTTAGTCTAATCATATTTCCAGCAAAACCCCAGGCGTGTTAGCTTTCTCCAGCTGCGAATTATTGACCTACGGGTATGTGCTAGAACCTCCTGAAACACTCAGGCCCTCACTGGCTAAGGAGTTAAGGCTTGATCCCTTACACAGCAATAATAGCAAACAGCCTCTCCTGCCCTCAGACACCTAATGGAGCTGCCGGTCCCATGTGTTTCATGTCATTAGACAAGTCTGATGGATGCTTGTCTGGTTTTTATCTGTCAGAAAACACTTCAGGAGCAGGAATGGTTGTGATGTGGAATAAAATTGTTAGAGTTTTCTCCCTGTCCCTCTTGTTCCAGTTACCTACCTGTCTCTGAGGAGACTCTGCATGCTGTAGATATTAAAGGTAATCAGTGTCTTTCCTTGTCTTACTCTTAAATGTCAAAAAGTCCTTTTGTTTCCTGGAGGGCTGCCTTTCCTCCTGACAGAAGAATTAATAAGAGTGCAGATGCACAGGCACAAGAGGCTTTGGAACTGAGGAGCTGCAGAACTCATCCTTTTGCCCTCAGACATTGGTGTCTGTTAGATTTTAGGGCACAGAAAGTATAGCTGAGCCCCTGAAATATTAATTACCAAGTTTTATATTGCCTGTGTTACTAATGTGCACAGCCCAGACACATGTTACAACCCAGCTTGGATTTGCCTGAGGTGGCAGAAGGGTGAGAGCATCAGCGTTGGGCACTTCCACCTGAACCCGGCTCTCTGAGTGCTTCTGGAACCTCCCTCCCACCTGAGCTTTCAGCAGCCCCACAGAGGCTTTCAGGCTCCTCTCATCATGGACACACCAGATTTCTAAACAATGGACGTTGCACATCTAAAACAGAAACTACAAATTTTAAATTCATCTTCCAACTTAAATCAAATTAAAATTCATGGGGCAGGAACTGGGAAGTGCAAATAGTTGTCCATGATAACCAAAACTCAATTTCTCCAGGTCAGAGTATGATCTGGCATTAGTTGCCACTGACATGGGAACAGTGTTTTCACATGCATCATGTCAGGCCAAGGCCTGCCATTGTCATATGCTCTGACTGGCTCAGATTTGGCACAGGCGAGTGGGTGGAGGGGCACGATGTACAAAACGGGCTTCAAAAGGAGAAATAAGAAAAGAGCAACAATGCCATAGCAATTGCAATTGATGTCCTGTGAACAGTTACAATTTAGACTTTATTATTCAAAATACGAATGGCAATTACATAATAGTTAATAATGATGCAACTTCAGGGTACTTAGAAAAGAAAAGCTTTGTAATGGATTTGATAGTTCTTGAGGTTCAGCTGTAAGGTTTGGGTGACAGAACAAAGAGAACTACCATTATATGTATCTATTACAATCTACCATTGTAACTGTGCCTCCTCCCCACTCTGATGGGTTCTGTCTAGTGACTCTCTGGGGCTGCATCTTCAGACTTTTTTTTTTTTTTTCCTCTTTGGAAAACTCATACAGAATGACTGACAGCACACCCACTTCCTGTCTGATTGCTGTCCCTCTCTGATTTTCAATGGGATCTGAAACCCTAGCAGGTAACAGTAATAGCCAGCTCCTACCTGTGCTGTCCTACCAGCTCTGAGAGCTCCAGCCTGACCATGGCTTGGGCCATCAAAGTCTGTCCTTTGGTTTGGTGCAGCCCATCTGTGTGGGAATTCAACCCATCAATGTGCATTGTCCTTTGCTGGGGTGAGCTCTCAGCTTCAGAAGTCTCTGGGCCTTGAACACTCCTTACAGTGTGTTTTCTTTTTAGGAGGTTCTTCTCCCCCCTCTGCGTGGTAGTCAAGACAGAAAAACAAACAAACAAACAAACAAAGCTAAAAAAAAAATCCTGTTTTCCTTAACAGAAACCTCTTTGCTAGTGAAAGGGTCTTGGCAAAGAGTGGAAGGGGTAAGTCACTTTCTGTGTGTGGTGTGCATGGGGGCTGTTATCAGGGATATTAATTCCCTCATCCCTGCCTGCAGCTCACTCTGCAAGGCCACCAGCCAGATCCTGACTCTTCCTGCACAGGTACAGGAACAGTGAGCAGGGACCCCTCCACATCCAGGTGGGACCACACAGTGCCCACACTCACACCCCCACTGCACTGAGCTCACAAGGAGCCTTCTCACCTTTGATGAGCAGTTCAAAACTCGTACACCTCTCACAGTGTCCAAACTCAGCCCTTCTGGGAGCGCATCGCTGGTTTGAGGCCAGACAGCTGCAGCTCTGCAAGCGGGACTTTGTCAGAGGAGTTTCCCCTTGGAGGTGTCTGGAGTGGAGGCCAGCAGCTGACAGACACTGCACAGACCCCATCACAAGCTCAGGAGAGAGGTGGATACTTTTGACAAGGTGCAGAAGACTCAGGCCGCACCCTCCCCTGTGCTGTACATTCCCTGGCTTTTAGGAAATGCCGTCTTGGAATGGCTCATTATCTCTGTTCCCTTCCAAGGCCAAATTAATTTAAGGCATGACAGGTTTCCTGGGATGTATCACACACCAAAGGAAGGGAGGAATGAAGATAGTCCTTGAAAAGTACAGGTACAATATACATTTACTTCAAAACTCTGTCCTTTGTGCAGCTCTGACCTAAGGAAGAGATGTGACAAAGGCTGAAGTTGCCTGAGATATCAAGGGACAGTCATGCAGAGGCTGATGGCAGCTGTAGTGTCCTGCTGAGTTCTATCTGGGGACAAGTCACCCACCAGGGCCCTGATTCAGGGACCTCACAGTGTGGCAAATACCTCTGTGCAGCTGTTGAGGGATGTATCAGCTCAGAAAGCCCCTGAGCTCTGGAGCTCTGGTGAAAGCTCACTCCCACAGCTGGAAGGATCCCTCATGGATCCTGGGAAGGATCCCTCAGGATCTACATGTTTGCCCAGTTTCTGGGCTTGGGAGGAATGCGTCAGCCACCAGCAGCGTTGGTGACAAGCACCTTCCTGTGCCACCCCTGGCAGTGACCGTGGCCATGGGTGCCCCAGCCAGGGGTGCAGCTCTGCCACCCAGCCCAGGGCAGCCAGGACTGGGGAGCAGCTCGGCCAGAGGACAGAGGGTGCTGAGAGTCTGCCAGGTCCCTGATCAGCAAAACAACCACAGGCACCAGCAGCTGCTTGTGAGGGGCACTGGGGGCAAAGCTGAGCTGCAGCAGGTGCTGCAAGGTCCCAGAAGGGTGCCAAAAGTCCATTACTCCAGGTTTGCAAATGCATGGAAGCAGGAGCACAAACAGCCAGGAAAGGAGGGGCAGTTCTGACAGACACGTGTGCTGAAGCATTTAAAACTTAATTTTCAGCTCATTCAGTCAAAAGAGGTTATGAAATTACAGCAATAAAATCTGAAGAGCATAATCCAAATGGCACTTTCCTGGGAGGTCTAAAGAGCTCAAACATGAAAGTACTGATTATTGTGCTTTTAAATTGTAAGTTAAACTACTTTACCACTAAGGGAACAAAACATGGCCAGTAGGGCATCCTTTCTGAAAGGGGCTCCATAGGCAATCCTGGTTATTTTACATCCAAATTCCCTTCCAAGCAGCCTGAAAAAAAAAAGGATTAATGCACTCTGGAGAAATGTGATTTACTGGAGCATGCAGACACATGCATGTCAGAGAAATGACCCCCTCACTGGAAGGAAGCACCATGGATAAAGAGGACCTCTTCACACAACCCCTTTGGATCCCTAGGAGGATTTCCAATGGTTTCCCCTACAAAAGCTCTTAAAGAGACTGATCTGGGTGGGATGGTGGGCAGAGAGCAGCCTTGAGGATGGACAGACCTGGCAGAGAGTGACTGGCTGCTGCTCTGCCTGCACAGGACACACAGATGGCCACAGGATGACTTCAGGAAACTGCAACAAAGAGGAATGGCTGGACAGGTTTAGAATGAAAGAGGCATTTCTCACTGCTGTGCAAAACTGGAGAGTGCTGGGATTGCTCAGGCACGTGCCTATGCAGCCCCACACTGCCCTTCTGCCCCTGGAGCAGCCAGGCAGCACTGGGGTGACTCACCAAAATCTAGAGAACTGGAGAAAACTGGAGCCTCAAACACTCAGTGTCAGGAGCTAAACAAGAGCACTGAGGAGTGAGCTCTGGCCCTAGGATCAAGCAGCACAAAGATTTCCAGAGCCACTTGGATACTTAGATTTCTGTAACAACTGTGGACAAGGCAGTAATTTTCCATTTCTTTGCTTACTGGCGCAGAATTCTAAACAACCCAGGCAAGAAATCAACACACAAACCACCCAGCCAGCATATGGCTGCAGAACACTGCCAGCCAGCATCCTCTGCTCCCAGATGCAATTATCCGCCAAAACACGTTACCTGTGCCAGCTTTGGCTGGTTTCTCTGCAGAATTTTGAACAACTTAAATGGAAATAGGCCCACAGGGTGAATTCAAGGCCCATCAATGTGCATTTCACTGCTGGGTAAAGTCAGGGCAGGTTTTTTTCCTTTTCATAACAGTAATACATTACTTCTATCAAAAACTTTTGTACTTAAATCCTCTGGAACTGTGATGGAGGAGCAAGCTCAGGAATCAGAAAAACCAGGAAGGACATATCTGGAGGTATGTGTCTTCCTCTTGTCAGTTCCCTTGGTCTCCAGCCACCAGAATCACTTGGCCCTTGGCCACTGGAACCTCTCCTGCAGCGAAGAGACCAGGCGAGCAGTGATGGCTGGGCATCTGCAGGGAGCCAGCCCAGCTGGAGGGAAAGACATGCCATTTTAGTAAACCAGAAGACTAATTTTTCACAAAAACAAACCACAAACAAACAAACAAACAAGCACAAACCCAACTAACCTACTATTAGACAGCTCAGCTAAAGACTAATAAAGCCTCCCAGACTGTCACACTGGCAGCAAGGTCACATCTCAGCCCTCCAGCTGGTGCTAGGCAGGAGCTGCTTGCTGCAGCCCAGTTACCACCCTTTGGGTTTGGGTTCTGCAGGGGCTGGGCCCCTCCCCAACCATGGTGGGAAATGTTCTCCTTGCCAAAATGAAGCTTGGCAATATTTTGAAATTCCTGGGTTTCTCCTGGATTCAAGGAACTCTGCTCAGGGTTCAGTACCTGCCAGAACAGAGGCGGGGTTGTTCCTCTGCTCCAGAGCTAAGGTACCTCAGGTACCAGGAGAGGTTTCAGGAATGCTGATTTCTTGCTTCTGCTCAGCTTTCTTGCTCCAGGGACTGATCTCAATCACAGTCTTGTGGGGTTCCTCCCTTTCCAGAAGTAAGAGGAAAAATTACAAAACCTCTTCTCGCTTTTGAGATGTTCAGCAAGGATATGAGGCACAAACCCCTTGGGGCTGCTGCTGGGGCAGGGACCACTGGGCCAGGGCTGGAAGGAACAGGGATGGGGAGAGAATCCTGGCAGGGTCTGCCCATGCTTCCTGCCTGCCCTCCCCAGCACCTACACAGTGCCCAGCACGTCTCCAAAACTCTGACACCCTGAAACCCTGACCATGAGGCTGCAGAGCCTTTGGTAGCACAAAGAGACCCACACGTGGCAGGGGCTCCTGCCTGGGCAAAAGTGTGGAGACCAAGGGAAATGCTGCTGCTGCTGCTGCTGCTGCTGCTGCTGTTGCTGCTGCTGCTGCTGCTGCTTTTCCCAGGAGGAAACAGAGAAGGATTTCAAAGCCTTTGGTTGGTTCAATGCCATCCCCCTTGGCGCTGGGACCACTAGCAAGCCTGCCTGGATCCTCCCTGGAAACCCATTTCTTCTGTCCACAATGCTTAATTACACTGGGTGATGGATTAATTTCTGCATTTGGGGCTTATCCAATCTGGGGCTCAGGTCCTCTCCTTTTCTCTTCCAGTTTTTTTCCTGTCCTAGCTGGTAATTCATTCAGGAAACTTCATCTCAAAGAAGCCCCTCTTGTTAGATTTTTCCCAGCTGAGGCCCTCAAGGCCGTGGGCATCAGGTGGATGTATCTGCCAAACATTTTTTCTATTTTCTTGAGACTTTAGAGTTCCTGGGATTTAAATGCACTAATATTCTGTGTTTTATGTTTCCTTGATTAGCCTGGCAAGCACAGAAGCTAAACCTTTCCCAGTGGCACATGAATGGCTGCAAAGAAAGAGAACCAGGAGCCTCTCTTTGTTCACTTAAGAATTTGTGAACAAAAACCTGAAAAGAAACTGAAGAGACAGGCATTTCCTTTTTCTATAGAGAATTCAATGCCAAGTGCTGGGCTCAAAGATGCATTTTCCATTTTCTATTCAGCTCATTTGTGCTAATTAACAGGGGTATAATCTAAGTGGAACAATTGAGTCCAGGTCAGTGGCCTTGATGTGACTTGCTGGGATGGAGGGATGACTGGCTTAGACCAGCCTAAACTGATTTGTGGACATGAACCCTAAAATACTGTGAAATAGTCTGTTGTCAGAATTGAAGACCTTATTTGAGAGCAGACGTACACCGCAGGTCTTAGGCTGGCTCCTTATTTTGGCAGTCTAAGTCCTCCCATTGTGATTCAGGAGAAAATCCTGAATTTCCTGGGAAGAAGGAAAGTATAGAACGCAGTGTTGCAGTTTTGTAGCAGCTGTGAAGAACAACAAGGCGATACAATTCTGCTTTGCTTGCAGCTCAGGTGATAATAAAATGACAGATTCCCCGTGTGCCAAAAGCTCACTGATGTGCTAAAGCTCAGTGTGGCTTTGGAGGCAGCTACACCTCCACGTCTCCTGACCACCAGCCTGTGTTTTGTACTCCAGTCAAAGCCTGTGTTTTGTACTCCAGTCAATCAGCACTGACACAGAGAACTGGAAGGCCCAAGTGCCTTTGTTGCTGTGAGAAGGAGGGGCCTTCAGCAGTGAGGTTCTTTGCCAGGCTGCCCAGTGAGCAATCTCCTCTCTTCCCTCCTTAGTATGTGATTGGGTTCAAGCACACCAACAGCTTAAAGAAAGGCTTAAAAGTGAAGATTCTGTTGTGTGTATGTGTGGGGAAATAGGAACAGCAAAATAATAGTACCCTGTAACATAAACCATTCCCTGGGTCCAGGGGGTTCCAGCTGTGGGTGTTGCCAGGAGCAGGGGCAGCTCAGGCTCCCGCAGCACAGCAGACAGGTACCACAGGTTCAGAGCACCCTCTCCCAACTCAGGATTGTTCCAGGCTCCCCTGCAATTGCAGCCATGGGCAGGTGCCTCAGCAGAGCCCTCACTAAGGCTCAGAGCCAGAGCAGCACTGACCAATATGACCAGAGTGAAGATCTTTTGAGCAACATGAACCCTGACACGTCTGTTTGATATCAGTCTGCTTTTACAGTTCTCCTTCAGGACTTCTGTTTCTTGTCCAGGACTGAATAATTCTTATTCAATGTGTACTTCATCAATATGCAGCTACCTTCTGAAAATGAGCTGCCAGGACATGGCAGACACTTTCTGCTGGATGATATTCAAATTTCTTACAAAGGCATTTTGATTCAAATGAATCAAATTCTCTGATAAAGGCTTTGAATCAACTTGTAGCTCTCATAGTTGAAACACTGGAATGGTCTGGAGATAAACAATGAATATTCAGAACTCCAAATCTAGATAAAATAATGGATTTTTCTCCATGTTTGCTCACACCTCCTTTCTAGGGGTCAGTGCATTAAAGGAAAAGATGTGAAGTGTAATTATCCTCCTTCTGTGCTGTCCATCACCTGCTGGGGCTGCCGGGGGTCACCAGTCAAGCAGGTTCATGTTCTCCAGTAATATGATGGCTTTCAGCAATCTGCTCCCTCTCTCAAAAAGCTGTCCATTACACCAGGAGAGCACAACGCAGGCTTTGATGCTGTTATCTGCCTTTACTCCCCTGTTTATCAAACACTTTGAAATATGTGACACTCCTTCTGCAGGCACTCCAAACCATCCAAGCACTCCCTTTCTACAGGGCTCAGCAATTAGCACTAATCTCTGGCAATAACAACACAAGAGGAACCAGAAGAAAAGGCTGGGAACGTGCCTTTAGAATCACTGCAAGAAAACTCTTCCTGGATACTCAGGCAGTTTATCCCTAGATAAGGATGGAGATTTCTTAGAACCTCTTCAGATAGCTTGTAGGATTTGCTTCATTAAGATGCCAGAAAAAAACAGCATCCCCACTCCTATGCCCTTTTGCACTGGGTTTCTTCCCCAACCAGAAAAGACGGAGAAAATTTTCTTGAGAAATTTATGAAGATGCACAAATTTGCAAGGATGGCCAGAGAGGACAGCTCCTGGTGCCAACCTCCTGAGCAGAGGGACACAGGGAAGGAGGAGGCACCTCTCTGGGTATGGCTGTGCTGCTCCTTCTACCCCCTCCGCCCAGCCCGGCCTCATTCTCTTTGTGATCTTTAAAATCCCCAGGCCTCCATTTGTTTTTTCCATATCTGAGCACGTTTGGCCTAATGCTCCCTTTAGCATGAAAAACTGCACACAGATAGGGATGACCAGGATCTCAGAAACAAAAAGTGAAGGTAACTGCAGCTGAGCTAATCCTTCACCTTGAAGGTGAGGATGCTGTTCAAAGTGCAAAAGGACTGGGGGCAAACCTTGAGGTTCTAAACTTTCAGGAGTTCTGAACCAGCATTTCCAAGCATCACAAAATAATATCTTTCCTGCATTGCAGATAATTTGGTCTATGAGAGGCAAAAAGGGCAGAATAATCTGATGCTATTGAACCCTCACAGGACTGCAATGACTCTCAAAGAAGTGAGAGCTGCTGAACAGCCTGACCAGCAGCAGAGGAAAGAGAGGTACAGAAAGATTCCTGGAGAGAGAAACCGCTTCACAACTCTGAAAAGCAGGCAAGAATAGGCAATTATACTGCTATGGCAGCAAATCAGGATTTTAGGTGCAAAGTAAAGCCTAAACTTCTTCTGAAATCCCGAAGTACTTCAAGATCTGGGAATTGGAACTTCAGCCACATCCCTGTGAGGAGCAGAGCCCCTGCCCAGTGTGGGTACAAAGCTGGAGGACACAACCCTGCTATGCCCCCCAGCTTCCCACAGCCCAGAGGAATCAGTTCTGGATGCAGACCCACCAGACCTCTCCACTCACACAGCCAGGACCTTCCCAAACTTCCCAGGCCTCAGCCCTTTACAAACCTCCTGGTCTTGGTTGCCAAAACCACCACTCCAAGGGCAATTCTGCAGGTTTATTAAATACCCAACGATTCATGCACAAACCCCAGCACTGCCAATGCAGCCAGGAGCACACACTGATTCGCTGCCCCTCAGATACCCTTTTCCAGTGGTATAAGTAAGACACACTAAGCTCCAGGCTTCTTCATTACTGAAGATGAGGATGAATCTCTAATCTACACCACATCATGAAGCACAAACCTGCTCGCAGATTTTAAGGCTGTGAAGAATCATCTGACCCTCAGAAAATGCTGTACAATCTGTCCTATCCTGATTTTCTTGCTCCTCCAGCAAATCACTCTGCAATTTCCTGCTGTACAGTGCTAAAATAGAAGGGAAATTGTTTCCTTATGAATCAGCACAACCAGCATTTTTTGCTTGTTTTGTCTGGCTGAGTAATTTTTTCTTAGGAGACAGAAAATAGTGCCCATGATCCTGTGAAACACCCATGGTCAAAGCCCCATATATCCAAGAAAAAGTGAGTGAACCTGGACTTGAGAGCCAAATACTGAGAGGCAGTATTATTTTTTCATCTGCTGTTGAGGGGCCCTGTGGGCTCTGCTGGAGTGCAGAGACAGCATCTCCCTGGTTCCAGGGGACTGAAGCAGAGAGCATCACTGGGGCAGCACCGTGCCGGTTTGCCACACACACTGAGTGCATATTCCCACTCTGGGAAAGGGGCCAGTGGGTGACACAGCCAGGACAGCCTGAGAGTTCATGCATTGCATTCAGACCATCACTGCTCTGCTCCCTGTGTTTGGGAAGTTTGGAGTTGCTGTGGAGACACAGAACAGGATGTGACATGACAACTCCTCTGTCTACGACTCCAAGAAAGAATTATTTTTATTAACAAGGAATGCACGCAGACAAATATTCCTCTGCTGCTGGCAGCTGTCTGTGTGGTTTGGCAAGCACCACATCCCAGAGAGTGGGAGGGCAGGGGGATGGACAGACCTCAGCTGGGTCACAGCTTCACCCTTGGTACAGGGCACAGGCACTCTTGATCCTTATGCCAGTTGGAGGTCGGTGGAGCTGCCTCGGGAGGGAGCCCCAAGGGGACACTCCTTGTGGGGGCTGGGTGCCCTTCTGGTGTCAGAGCCAGGTTCTCTCCCTGCTGCAGCTTCCCCAAAAGTCTTCAGAGTGTGATGGAGGATCCCACAGATCCCTGCTCTGGACAAAGCTTTTCCTCTTAGCCTCTGCACAGCAGCTCAGAGTTACAAAGCCCCTGACATGGAGTGTCCTCAGCCCTAACAAGGGTCCACCTGAGTCTGTCCCTGCAGAGCCAGGTCTGGAGTTCTGTGGCCAGTCTCACAACGGGCACTTCGTCTCTGAAATTGAGTCTTGAAGTTGCATCAATCTGCAGCAATCCACAAGGAATTGTGAGTTCCACAGGAGTGATTGATAACTCCTCTACCTGAGCAAACACGACTTGACACACAGGCTTTTAAAATGTTGATCAAGAAGAAGCTGTAATTCATTACTGGAAGCTGGAATTAATTACTGCTTATAATCACATTAACCAGAGAACGCACATTCTTCACAGGGAGTGATCAGGAGCGCTGACAGGTAAAACAGTTAAGCTCAAGTGCATGGAATTACCCTTTTCTTCAGAAAGACCAGAGACAGAGAAGGAGAAACAGATTCATCTGAAGCTCCTCATGCCCTTTAGTTTTCTGTCCCCACTCCAGGACATCTCCACTTTCTTCCCTCTCTCCAGAGCTGGCCAGGCTGAACCATTTTGTCACTCTCACCTGGATCCCTGGGATCCCATCCAAATGAGCTCAGGCTCTCCGTGGTACTATTTGAAAGGTCAGGATCTGACTCATGACTCCAGTATGGTGGTATTTTTGGCTCTGCTTTAATCATTTTCTCCTGTATGTCTCATGCGCCGCCTGCCAGAACCCCTTGTCCTCCCAATTATGGTGAAAATAGATAATTAGTAATAGCCTAATTCAGGAACTACTTGGAATTATTGACGAACAGACTCTAGTCCAACAATATGAATTCTTCATTTATCTTTTCCACTTCATTGCTGGCACAGGGATAAATGCTGGGCCAGGCTTTCCAAGGCAGACGTTTGTCGGCTGCTGGGAATGTTTATGTTAGAATCCTGACGTGTAACGATAACATGCTGGTGCAAAAAGGGAGACAAAGCTCGTCACTAGGATCCCTGTTGTTCCCTTGGGGTCTCCTCTCAGCTTCCAGTGACAGAACTGTTTTCTATGCTCTGCAGAAAACCAGTACCGTGCTCCCCAAACCTTGTGCTCTCACCACGCCAGCCACAGGCATTCCAGATCACATGAACTCCCAAATCTTTCTGACATTAATTTGTGTTCTTCAGTCTAGACTCATCATGTCCAACTATTTCATTCCTGAGATCCCAAAAATTTCAAAACTGCATTTATGTGGAACAAAATTTCTGCAGAAGTTTCATTCCACATAAATATTGTTTTTAATGTCTCATATTTGACAAATATTTGTTCATACTCAGCCCTCCTGTGAAGCAGAGAAATTGCTATCATTAACCTCACTTTATGGAAAGGAAAGAGAAGAAAAATTATTTGCTGAGCACAAAGAGGGAAAATTGGTATAACATGGCTCCATCTCTGAGCCATCCCTCTCCCCAGCAGAGCAGTGCCAGGCACCTTTTTTGGGTGGCCAGCAGAGACATACGTGGCACTTGGCTCACATCTGCTCTTCTGTTTCATTCCACACAGCCTCTCCAGGGCTTGCCCAGGCACTAGAACAAGGGAAGCCACCCTGCCTTCTCCCCCTCACCTGCCCTGCAGCAGCATCCCTTCAGAGTCCCTGCACTCAGTGCCCCTTTTCCTCAGCCTGAAGAAGATACCAAGACCCTGCAGAGGGAGAACACCCCCTGGCCCTCACCTGGGGCCAGTTACTGGGCTTTGTCCTCACACTGGCTGCCACTGCAGGGGCAGCTGGGGCAGATTTGACAGCCTGGGCACCAACACATCTACTGCAGGCACCACAGGCACTGCCACACACACCATGGACACCACTGCTGTGTGCCAAGGGCACTGCTGCACACTCCAGGGGCACCACAGGGGCTCTGCCACCTCTGTGGGAACACATTTGCACAAACCCTGCACAACACACCAGGGTGAAACAATAACACTGCCCCCAACAGCATCCTGGCTGTGACACGGGAACAGACCTTGCTGTGCCCTGAAGGCAGGTTTTTCTCAGCTGGTTTTATTTTTACCAAGTGACATGTCTGACCCGCAGAGAGGTGACTTAGCCCCAGCTGTTGCATGGCTGAGCTGCATCGAATGTGCCAACAGCACTTGACACTGGCACAAGACAGCCTTCCCCTTTTTAATGGCACACATACTGGAAACTCCTATCTTGACTAGCAGAAGCCCAGACTGTCCAACACTCCATCTCAGCATGGGGAGGTGTCAGGAAAGATATTTTTGAAGTTCTAGACAAGCTCAGTCAGTGAAGTGCAATTACTACGAAAAGCTCTTTGTGTAGAAGATAAATTTTGCTGCGCACACAGGATCCTCTACTCCCCAAACAGAACCAAGATATAAAGCAGAGCAGACATTCAGGGGACACACTTTCCTGATATTAATGCCTCAGATATTTATTGAGGCTTGGGAGAAGGGGCAGTTATCTGACTGACACTGCATTTTCCTTTTCTCTTTCTCTCCCCTGCAAAATGCATGTGGGTTTTATGGAAGAACAGGAAACTGGCATTATTGGAAATGACCATAGAGGCACCTTTGATGGTTGGAGATTTTTATTTTGGAGGAAACTATTTCCCTACTGCAGTTTTCCTGGTCTTCTGGATATTTGTTGAATTTTCCAATAAATGCGTCCATTAAAAGACTTATTTTGTCTGTAGCCCAAAGTATGACTTTATCACCAAAAACTCCTCTGCCAAAAGCCCTTGTCAGCTGCCTGACTGATTGCTGAAGGCTAAGCACAATTAATGAGACCGCCAATATTCAGGATTCCTGTACGACCAGGGCAAGAGGAAGTACTCAAGACATAAATTGCTTTTTCCACCCAAGAGGTGAAAGTTAAAATAACATTAATAATAGCAGAATGGGTCTGGAGAAGCCTTCCATTCTCAGGCTACCAAGAAACCTAAACATATAATTCATACCAGTTTTGGGATCATTTAAAAACACTTAAATTTGTTTCAAGCGATTTGCAGAAAACTGGGTAAGACTCCAAGACAGGCTTTCCTGATTGCTCTTTGATTGCTTTATGATTTTTCCATGTTTGATCAGCAGCGAACAGCAGCACACAGCAGCACTCAGCCTGTTGGTGGTCCTGGGGACACCTGGCTGGAGCACAGTGGGGGGACACAGGACAGGGTGCCAGCATGGGCTAAAGAGCATTGCCCTGCATGGGAACCCTGCTCCTCCACCTGTTTTCCCTGCAGGTGGCTCTGCCTGGAGATAGCAAAGGCTGAACACTGGATGCAGGGCAGAGTCCAGGCTCCCATTTCACCAAACATAAATGCTTATCACTGCCAAACCTGCCAGATGTCCCTCTCCCTGGATACGTGTCCATGAAGCTGGGAGAAACAGGAGAGGAACTCTGGAACTGGGCTCAGAAAAGCAAGCGTTGATCCTTGCCAAGGTCTCAGACATATGGTACCATGTACATTCCCGTGAAAGACTGCATTTCTCAGTGCCTCCTGTGGGGATGTTCATGGGGTTTTGAGTGCCTGCTCAGCCACACCTGCAGCTGATGCATCTCCCCCTACTTTGGCAATGGTGGCGAAGAGAGTGGAGCAGTTCCCTATTTGACTGCAGAGGAACTAATTATTGTTTTAGATGATTTTAAACTTACACACACCATTAAACTAGAATGGCTTCCATAGGAAGGCCTGTGCTTCAAACAGTCTTTCCATGTGGCTGACTGCTGGAGGCAAGGGTATCCTTGGAGGAGAGAGGTACACTGACCAAGCCCCCCACCTCAGGAGGAGCTTTTCCCACCAAGGAGGAAGACTTTCACTTCCTGGGCAAGGATTTAATTGCATGGTTTCAAGACACACATGGCTGTGAGGATCATTCCAGTTCTGTGTCTGGCATCCCCTCTGAGAGGCTGCCTGACCAAGTCCCTCAAACACACTGGTGGGAGAAACTCTTTTCTGTGTCCCATCCAGTTACTGGCTTCCCAAGCACACTGCCTCTTCCCAAAGCACATGGCTTTTATGGGAAAACAGAGGGCGTTATTGGGAGCAATTGGAGAGGCAGCTTTTGATAGCTGGAGCTTTTAGAGATCGCTCCTGTGGTTGTAATGTTCCCTCAAGCTGGATGGTGACACATACCTAAGGGTGTCAGCCAGCCCGGCTCCTGGCCCTTTAAGCCCTGGTCTGAAATGCAACACTTTAGAAATATGATGGTTTAGACAACTTTAGTCAGTGAGTCAATTCCGGATTATCAGCCCACAGAGGGAGGATACTGCCTAACCCTCAAAAATTAGCAACCAGCAAGCTCTTTCCTTTGATGAATGTTATTTTAAAGAGTCAGCTCACTTCTTTGCTCCAAGAACACTTCCCATTAATCACTGCACAGGAACATTGTGACCTCCTCCCCCAATGGCTTTATGCCCAGGATGACTAGTTCAGCATCATCAGAAAAGAAGACAGAGGGAGAGGAGCTGGAGAAGATTTGGTCCCACCAAAGATGTGGGGAAGTAGGTGCTGCTACAGGGCAGACACTACAAGGGATGGGATAGATGGGAAGCAGTGTGTAAGTGCTCACAAGACCTCCAGACCTAAAAGTATTAGAAAACAACTAAACATTTGCCTGCTTCAGGGAAAAAAATAAAAATAGTGTGAAAAGTCCTGTGCCAAGTCATGAGCAGTTCAGAGCCTGGGCTGAGCAGGCTTCCCTTGCCTCATCTGACAGATCTCCTTAGCTACCACACACCCTCCCAATTTCCAATGAGCTGTGCTCATTGCTATGACCACTGCCATCTCACCAGTACCTAACCCCTGCAGTGCTGCAGCAAGTGCCTCAGTTCAGTAACTCTGCTGTTCTCCACCAGCTGTGATTTAGCCAGAACGAGCACCAGTTAAACAGATCAGGACCATAGATAAAGCTGCTGAGGAACAACTTCTTTCATACGGCTAGGGCTTGGCATCTCAGTTTTCTAGAAACTGAGAGAATCTGAGATTATTCTTTACATAAATTTAGTGATACCAGAGAAGAGTGTGTGGGTATGACTGGGCCAAGAAAAATGCCCAGAAGCATCAGTTCAGTGAATATTTACTCTACTTTGAAGGGCCCACGAAAGCAAGCCCTGATAAGCCTAGAGCTGATTGCAATTCGCTCCAATAGACTGTAAAACCATAGAACATTGAACTAAGTAATAAAAGGCCATGGAGACGTCCCATTGAACTTACAGGCCTAGCAAAACCCCACTGTTAGTTTTACAATTCTTTCTTCCCATTGTATCTATATTCACATTCCAGACCTTTCTGTGGCTTACACTGTATTACCAAGTGTTCCCTTAGGAATTAAGATGAGAGTCACTCACAATCTTACAGGTTGTCAGGCTCATTAATGAAGGCATTAAAACCAAACTTGAATGTCTTAGAACCACTAAATCCTCGTTGTTGTACATCCAACACCTTTAACACTGTCCAGGCTACGGGAGGAGGACAGGGCAAGCCCCAGCCAGGGTGCTCAGGCAGTCCCAGGGGAAGCAGATTCCCAGGAGACAGCTCTGTTGAGAAGGAACACGGTCAGATCAGTACCAGGAAAGGGGAAGGGTCATTCTTCAGGTACTCATCAGCTTAATGAGGAAACCTTTAAACCAAGGTCGGTGAGTTTGGTGATGTGAGTGGGTCCAAACCACAGAACCCTGTGCACGAACAGTCAGAATGGAATGGAACCTGAAAGAAAATACTGGATCATTTTTATTCCCCTGCTTTGATGTCCATGTCCAGTGACAGAAATGCACCAGCCAGCCCTGTGCCAGCAACAACAGGAGATTTCTATACAAAAAACATGCAAACACAAGGTTGTCTGCAACAGGAAACTATTGCAAAAGGTACACTTCTTAATTTGCTACCAGAAACTATTTTTCATGCAAGATTTTTCCAATTACAGATTGATTGTGCTAGCTTGTATTTTAAGCTAAAACATTTCAATTTTCCTATGGCAATTGGTAAATCCTTTTGCTGGCTGGATCTCCTGTGAATCTGGCCTTTTCCATAAAACATTATGGAAGCCTTATGTGACTGACAGCTGTCATACTGGCATCACAGACTCTCTTCTTTTATCCCTGTCATCTCCTTCCTTGTGTCTAAATTATGCCAGGGATTTAGGAAACTGGTTAAAGGCTCCCAGCAGAGGAGCAGCAGAACCCCTGGGATCCCTTCCTTCACCCCACACGGTGGTTTTAGATCATGAACATCTCCAGCAGACAATGCTGAAATAACAGTATGCTGAAGGGAACAGGTTCTTCTTTTCGACCAGTGCCTCTGGGGGCTCTTCTCTGTTGTGTGTTTTCTTGGGTTTCAGGCGGGTAAAGAATTCACAAAAAATTCATAGTTGGAATCTTTCTTTATCCAGAGACAGAAATTTATGTTTTCGACTTAATATTTCTAGAAATAGCAGGAACAGCTGCTAAAGAAAACTGTCTGTTTTCAGAAAAATAGAGGAACTCTTCATTTCAGATTTGAAGTGATTTTTGCTTTCTTTAAGCACACCTGCCAAGTTCTAACTTTCCTTTATTTTCAACTTCATTAAAAAAATTGTCATACAGGGAACAAAAACCAGAGCTCTTTGCATTTTGAATGCCAGTCTTTTGAAGTCTTCATCAGTTCAGGGTGAAAATTGCCAAGGAAAACAGAGCAAAAAGTGTTTTAACAGACAGACAGACGTTTGTTATCACGGGAAAAAATGAGGTAATTTAGTTCATCTAAAACACCTAGATCACCAAGAAAATTGAGCTGACATTTATACATACACACTAATTACCAGGGACATGAGCACATCAGAGGAATTCCCTAGGCTGAAGATATCACAGACTGCATGTCCTGGGTACCTGGCTTTGGGCACTGCTGCCCGAAAGAAAAGTTGTGTTTCAGCATAAGGGTGGCTGAGGGCACAGCCAGGACTCAAACAGCAAAGGCTAAAACAGGCTGAAAATAACTCCCAGGAAATAACAAACATCCTGGGGCAAGACTGAAGGGGGATTCTGCTCAAAAGAAGCACAACAATTTGACAATAGAAGCAAAATTATCAGGTTACCTTCCAGCCCCAGCAGTGGGCCCTGGGATGGCAGCCAGCTCTACTCAGCTGGGAGCAAAACACCAAAGCACATCCCTAATCCCAGGAAGAGGTTCCCAGAACATGGGCAAGCCCAGTTCTTGAGGACATGGGGAAAGGCAAATGGTCCTTGAATTTCACTTAGCCAGTTGTAACTGGACTCACACTTTGTAGTGTCTGGGTAACATGCTGTAGGCAGTAATGCAGCCAATAAATAACCTTTAGTTCACGGCCACGGTTACTCGGTGCATGATGCTCTACAGGATTAAGTTAAAACTGCCTCAGCCTGAGTGACACCTGCTGGTCTGTCTGGATCCTTAGGTGCATGCTCCCACCAGGCTGACCTACTGTGCGAGGCTCTGGGGCATCTCCAGAAAACCTGCACTTGGCTGCAGTACCACTGGCTCGATGACCTCAGCTACACAGCCAAGGAAAGGTATTATTGCTTCCCTGAAAGCCATGGAAACGAGTAATGATTTATTGATGGTCTGATTCTGCTACCGCAGGAGACTCAGGAGAAGAGTGGAGGAAAGACAGGATGCTGACTCATGAGCAGAAATGGAGAAAAAAAAAATGACACGTTGTTCAAACCAGCCTTCAGAGTAGTGATGATATTCTGGGAGACGTTAATGACTGGAGAAGTATCTGTGGGATTTATCTGTTTGTTTTAACTTCCCCAGGGCAAGTGTTATTCAGCCGTGGGCTTTCATGTATATTAGGTGCAACATCGTTACTCGCAAATCATCAGCTGGAAAGGAGACACATTATGTCAGAGGAGGAAAACTGACACCCCCAACATTTGGTTCAGCTTCACCGGAAATCTGTCACCTTCCTGGTCTTTTTTGGAAGAGTCTGAAGATTTAAGTTCAGTGTATCAGTGGTATTTGGCTACTCTGCTCTGGCTGACCACTGCAAGCCGTCAAGACCTATTTTTAGACACATGAATAACGAAGGATTTTGGAGTGGATCCTGAAATGTCCTGAGCCTCAACAGGAATGTGGCAGTGGCACTCAAAGGGGCTTGTTTGCAAGTGTTTTATTTGTTCATTTGCTCAGAGCTCTCCATCCCAGTGTGTGCTGTGAGTCACATCTCTGCCCACAGCCTCTTTATGGAAGTGGTTCCAACTGAGGGGGGTCTGTGAGTACTTGGGGTCCAGCCAGGGTCTGGGCAGTTCCACCTTCTACTGATGTTTGTGTGGCTGTGAGTGCCACAGCCCTGGCACAGTCCCCCTGCAGCTCTCCCAGTCCCCTTCAGGCTGGCAGCTCGGGGCTGTTAGGGAAGTGTTGGGGACACAACTGCTGCCCTTCCTTGGCTGGTCTGTGCCACCACTCTCAGGCGCCCAGAGCTCGGGGTGGCAGTGACTGGAGCTTGTGCTCAGGCTGCCTTATCTCCTTTGTTTGACTGTGTTCTGTCAGAGGAGACACCAAACTCCTCGGCCATTGCTGTGTCCGAGGCTCAAGGGGTCCCTGCCAAGGCACCAGCACTGCTCCAGACCACCAGCAGTGGCATTGGCACGAGCAGTGTCGCTGTGCCACATCCCAGGAGAAAAGGGTGCAGGGTCACTGTGGCACAACTCAAAAAAGAAGGGCGCAGTGTTACTGTGTCACATCCCAAATGATCAGGGTGCCTTGTTTATCGGCACCTGGGGCCTCTGGAACAGCAGGTGAACCCCCAGGGACAGGCAGGCACAAGCACACACTTTTTATCACATATCACTTTCTTCTCCCCTGTAACAGATGACTGAGAAGTTCAGATCGCTGCCCAAGTCTGTACAGCGTTTCTCAAACGCTGAATTACATTTTGATACGATTTTTTTCAAATTCTCTGAGAAACCCCTATTCACTCGGAGCACTGCCGATCTCGGCAGTCAGTGAGGGCTGGGTGCCACCGCCAAAGTAAGCGAAAAAGTGAGTTGGGAACAAACCCGGCGGCCCACCCCAGTTCAGGAGGAGCCGTCGCGGGCCCTTCCCGCCCTTGTCCCGGCAGTCCCGGGGCCTTTTCCCCCTCGGGGCCCTCAGGGCGCCGCGTCCGGGCATGGCGGGAACCGCGGGCCGCCAGGGGGCGCTGCGGGGCCGTGAGGCCGCCCTGACGGCGGGGCGGTGCCACAGCGCCCCCTGGCGGCTCCTGCTGTTCCCGCTCCCCCCGTGCCCTGAGCCGGCTGCCGCCGCCGTTCCCTCTCCCCTTCTGCCCTCACCCGGCTGCCGCCGCCGTTCCTCCTCCCCTCGGTGCCCTCTCCCAGCTCCCGCCGCCATTCCCTCTCCCCTTCTGCCGGCTCCCGGCTCCCGCCGCCGTTCCTGCTCCCCCCGTGCCCTCTCCCGGGTCACTTTCTCCATTTAACGACGCTGTTGTGGCGCTTCCCGGCAGCTCTCGGTCGGCACCGATCATCAGATATCGCACCTCAGCTCTGGGCTCCCCGGGACCGCTTGTGGCCATGAGAACTGTGTGTATTTTCCTGCTTATTGAACTCAAAACTTCCTGTGGCACACGAGCAGCCGAGCGAGCTGGAATCTGCAGGGCAAAACCCACAGAAATACACCCCGGTTGCGGCGTGTTTGAGTGGGCAGAGGTGTGGGCACTTTCTCATGTGAGAAGTCTGTTCAGCACCTCACAGTCTGGAAAACTGCAAAGCAAACCTCCAGGAATAGAGAAACCGCTGGAGACATCAATCCCTGCATTTCACAGACAGGCAGAGCCTGTCAGACAGACAGCTGAGCCAGCACAGGTGTATAAAGTACCTATATAAAGCGCTGTTTGCAACGCAGATCTTATAAAGAATCACAAGACCTTCAGCAATGACAGGACCTCAGTGTCTTCAGGACCTCTATTTTTCATTCCAGCTGAAAAATAGACTCTGCTGTTCCCAGCCTTTGGATTTACAGTGTGTGAGAGATGGGATGGGATGCAGCCTGTGTCATGTGCCACCCTCTGGGTCCTCAGCCTTCCCAAAAGCTGCCAGCAGCTCAGTCCCCTCGGGCTCCATCCTGCTCCTGCAGTGTCCCTGTGCTTGAAGCCTCTCTCCCATCTCTTTGTGGCAGCCGCTCACACCCAGCCCCTTGCCCACACACATCCTGGGGGGACGCTTCACACCAGGTCTCCGTGAGGTTAATGTCAATACAAACCCCACTTACTTTTGTCCACATAGTGGCAGAGGAATATTAAAAATGAAAATGAATTCAGGATCATTTAAGGGTCAGCACAGATGCCACAGATGAAGATTTTCCACTGAGAAAGTTGAATTTTGTCCTCGTTTGAAAAAAAAAGTGTGGCTTCTCCTTTTGGTGTGTCAAGTCCAGGTCCCTTTTTCTTCACCTGAGGTACTAGGCTCTGTACAAACAATAGCACTGTGTGAGTTAACACTTCTCTTGTATGGAAAAATCATTAAGAAGCAGCAATTCCTGTACCTGAGTCAGGGATCAAAATTTTTAAAAATGGCCAAAGTCCACAGCAGCAGTATAGTGTCAGACCAAGTAACTTGGTTTTACCAGCTTAATAGTTATTCAGTTAGCTAATGATTACTTCACTGGCAAGGTTACCTCCTGCACAATAAGCACTGGACTCTTTGGCAATAGGAACAATCCCAAACTGAGTATCAGTTCAGGTGACCCCTCTGGCATGTTCAACGCTGTGTGCTGAGGGGCAGAGCACCCTATGAGGAACCTTCAGGTGTCTTCTTACCACACTTAAAGCCAAAGCGAGAGGAACCCTCCATGGAGGGATGTCTTTCCCGTTCCTCTGACTTACACATTCCTATTCCTACATCTCCCTGGTTTTCAAACTAAAGCCATTTGGTCTGGTTTTGGAGGGTGCCACAGTGCTTTGGGCGATGTTGAAGTGAACCCAAGTTAACAGCTTCCATTTTAATCATTCAGAAGTGACTTAAAAAGCCTGTGAGCCCTTTATAGAGCTGCACAAATCTCATCAGGGCTGGTTAAATGATCCACAGCTGCAGGTTCATTATTCTGCTTGGAAAGGTTCTTCAAAAGGAGATATAAGAACCAGCTCTTTGGAGAGAACACTAAAATATTCTCTTCTTTTTGTGTAGTCACCTGATTTTAACACTTTGAATGCTAAAGGGTTGTTTTAATGTAGCTGCAGGGCTCTGTATTTGGCGTATTTCCGGTTTCCAGTAGATGTGTAGCTGGAAATTGATGTAGCTTCTTTGGTGACCAGTTGAATGCCCGAGGTCTTGCTTCCCTACTTGCAGCTTTGCTCAATGAGCCTGGGTCTGGCACAGTCATAGTGCACATGTTGTTACCAAGCAGCCCCTTCCAAACAAATCTGACTTTGATGACCAGTTTTCAGAGCTGTAGCAGACTTGCTGTGCATGGCTCCTGCCCTGTTTGCTTGCAGTCAGGTGAGGGAGAGCATGAGTCCCCCAGCAAGGGGAAGGGAGCCAGGGGATGGCTGAGCATCCCAACAGGAGCACCAGGGAGAAACGCACAAGGAATTGATCGGGCTGTGCTTCTCTTCATGGGAGTGTTTATTGGAGAATAAAAATTAAAGTCAAGGAGACCTCAAAGTATCCCATGCTCCTGCCTGGACCGAGGTGCCAGGCAAAAAGTGCTGCTGGGACCGGCCATTGACTGCACAAGCTGCAGGGAAGCATATGGCAATGAAACAGCATTTGCAGTCAGGACACATCCGTGGCTGACTCCCCACCTGGGTAACCACAGCACTTCTTTGTGCAAAGGGCTTTTCACGCTGAAAGAAGTCAAAACACATGGAGACAAATTTTTGGTCATGGGTTTATGTCTGCCACGAGCAGCAGCCTATGCTTAGCTTATGCTAATCCTCTTGTAAGAGGGAATATCATCTCCCTTTCATAACTCAAAAGTTACACAAAACCCAGAGGAGAGAGAGGGTGCTCAACCAGTATTTTATTTGACTGTTAGCTTCCAAAGAACATCAGTGGATCAAATCTTACTGTATTACAATGACACAGATATTTTAACAGAGCGTGTATTAAAGCACGAGCATCCGGTGGGAGATTTGCCAGACTTTTACAAAAACAATCACCTCAAAGAAAGAATGTTTTTTAAGGCAGCTCAACATTGCCAGACTGCAGACTCCTACTGAGGAAAGCGCTGTTGTGCAAGGATCAGCATGGGATGTGCTATGAGGAAACAATGTCAGCTTTTCATCTGGGAGCAAACCGTCCCTTGGAGAGCTGTTGCCAGGTGAGAGATGTCTGCCTACTGCCATGGTCACACAGGCAGCCTGTGGGTTTGACCTTGGCCTGCACCATCCATCCATTCACACAAGGCTGAGGGATGCTGAGCCAGCATGATGAAGGATGAGGGGCAAGAAAGAATCTGATTTATTTAGCCCAGAGTATGGAGTTTGATAGTTCTCTGGGAGTGGGTTGGGATATACACTCCATTATTTAATCTCATTGATTTTTTTCCAGTGTAAATAGAAGAGCCTTTGAATAAGTTTTATTAAGTTACAGTAACAATGGTTTTTTGCTTTTTTGATTGGCTTGTTTTTTCAAGAAGAGACATCTTGCTTATAGAAACCTCCAGAGAGTAATTATAGGAAAATGCCATTTGCAGTGTCATGAATTCCCAGTTTTCCAGACAGTCAAACACCCAGCTTAGGAGTAATGTCTGGTTTATGCTGTAAATTACTTGTAAACACAGAATTAAAGGTTTTAGTACTGCCTCTATGGTAGCAGCTCCAGACAGGACTCCACTTCTGTTAAACCAAATCAAAGGCTCACCTGGTCAGAGCCTATACCTGAGCTTTGGGCATTTGCTCTCTGAAGAGATGTTTCTAATTCCATTTCCTCCCCATAGCATATCCTCTGCAGAGTACTTCCTGCAGATGTGAAGCAAAAGAGATCACTGCTCAGATGGGAGCACAGATCTGAAGCCTTAGTACTGTCATTACCACTGGGATTTGCAGTGTCCCAAGCTGTGCCAGGTCCCTGTCCCTGTCCCAGATGCTGTTGTCCTCTTCTTTCCCACAATAACGTAGGAAAAAGCAAGATTAGTGTTGGTCTTATTTTTTCATTCTCCTTCACAGTTTTTTTTTTGAAATACAAATACATTCTCAGGGCACATGTTTTTGTACCTATCAAAGCATCTTGATTTCCAAATTTAAGCAGCCTTTCACACAGGTTTGCATCTGTGACATGCTGCCAGTCTGGGTGGAAATGCTGAGCTATAGAGGTGTAATTTAGAGTGTTTTGCATGGGAAGACTGAAGCTCATTTCCTTTTCACTGTCTTTTGAAGCTCAGCCCTTTATCATAACAAAGGCTGAGCCAGTGCAGAATGGACACAAAGAAACAGGTTATTCTTTCTGAGAAAGAGGGAAACACAACTTTAGTGGCTTTTCATAGCCACAGGCTGAAGTTAGCCATGTGCTCCCAGTGGGTATCTCTCACTAGTGACCCAAGCCCAGCTCTGTAACGGTGGCTGGCTCCACTGTGAGCCCCCAGAGCAGCAGCTGTTGGTGCCAGCTGTCAGGCACACATATCCCCAGGAATCTCAGCTATCTCTTGCATTCCAGAGGCACCGTTTGGACCAGGACCAGCACTGCTGGTGTGCCCTGGCACCAGTGATGTTGCTGGAACACAAGGATCTGTGCTTGAGGTGAATGCTGTGGCACGTTGTCAGATGCTCAGTTTGACTGAGCACACGACCGTTTACATGTTACAGGTTAAACTTCCTCCATCTCCTGCCTTTTGGGTTGAAAACCTGCAGGTCTGGTTTGTTCCATTGTGAAGGAACCAACACAATGCTTGTTCCACCTCAGACAAGGGCGGAACCCCCAGTTCCATAACTGCTGAAAGATTGCTGCTGCCCACAGGATAACTATAGGAGAGGGAGACAGGCTGACCCAATGCAGAAGGGCTGCCAGGCTGGCAGGGAAGCCACAAAAAACACAGTCCTTGAGGACTGGTGAAAAATAAAATATTACCGAAAGTGAAAATAATTTAGATTTTTTGCTGAAGAAATGTCAGTTCACAGAGTTAAAGCCCTAACAGCTTTACATCAAGCCACAGTGGGCAGCTGGTGTTTGTATAACCAGTGTATCTTCCCCATGTTTGCTTAGACCATTAAAGGCTTTGTGTGCTGTTAAATAATTATTTTCATTTTTGCTGACTGTTCCAATGAAAAATTCACTCAACACCCCTCATTCTGGAGCCCACAAGTGGGCAATTCATCCTAGAGAATTTTGATACCTGAGAGAACAAGGTCCTGAATGACCCAGTCAAAGGCTGAAGTTTGTGTGCTGTGGGCAGAAGGTTGACTTGATGGTCTCCAGAGGCCTTTCCAAACCCATTTTCCCTGTGATTTTGCAATCCCTATGTGATGCTGCCCAGCTGTCAGATGAAACGTTCAGCTTTCTGCCACGATTGGCTGCACGCTGCTTATGTCTGTCTTTGCAGAGTGCCTCTTGGAGGGTGTCTGTGCATTCTGGCATATGCTGTTTCTTTTGTACTGGCAGTTCTCAGCCTTGGCATGCCGGAACAGTGGGGAGATGGGCTGCAGAGCATGGCCCTGAGCCGTGCTCCTGCGCCTGCACACGCACAGCAGGGACCGGAGCTCCATGCGGAAGCTCTCGTTCAGCCAGCAGTAGATGAAGGGGTTGTAGCAGGTGCTGCTCATGGCGAACCAGTGAAAAGCGAAGTACAGAGCGTTGCTGCTGTGGATGGCCCTGCAGGAGATCAGCACCACGTAGCAGTTCAGGGGAAACCAGCACACAGCAAACACAACCACGACCACCATCAGCATCTTCAGCGTCATCTTCTTCTTCCGCTGATGGGCATAGTATTGCTCCATGGTGAGATCCCCAATGGCATTCCTCAGCCAGAGCTTTTTGGCCACTATGGTGTATGTGATGGAGATCACAAGCAAGGGTAGAACATACAAGAGAACAAATGTAGTCAGGTCCAAATACTTCCAGAAAAGATCAGCAGGAGGAGGGAAGCTGGGGAGGCAGACCATTCGGATGGTTTTGTTTCTGAAGACCAAAGAGAAAGAGCTCTCAATTCCACTACCAGCTGCACACATCTAAGGACAAACACCTCAGACATTCAGACAAGTTTCAGTACAGGTACAGGTAGCAGAACTCATTGGGTGTCATAGGCAGGTGCCACTTTCAATGGAAAATTTTACTCTAGGTTTGACCTTTGGCTCCAATGAAGATTATCTTAAACATATGCCCCAGAAAAAAAAGAAATTATCCATATTTACATCTGTGTCCTCTGCTGATGAGGAGGCCCTCTCCCCTGTGCCTGCACCAAATTACATGGTTGAGTCTCTGAGTCCAAAACAACTAATGAAACAGCCTGGAAGCAATTCCATCAATTGTCATTGTCCCTTTGTGACAGACATATGAAGGGAATGAAAAATTCTCTGTTTCACCACTCTTTCTGCTCTAACAACGTGGATGGAAGGGTTTGGCCTTGGCTTCTCTGGGGCTTTGCAAACATCATAAAACAAGAAATATAGAAATTTCTTACCCAATATAAAACCTTGTCAGAGTCTGATAAATGGCGTGAGGCAGCGAGAAGCAGCTGGCCATAACCCAGATGATGATGATACAAATCCCTCCTTTCACCATGGACATGCGTGGCTTGAGAGGGTGCATGATCACCTGCAGAGAACAACAGCTCCTGAGGATTTACAGCATCTTGGTCACTCTTTGAGCCCCATGCTGCTTATGATGTGCAGCAGCAGCTCCACATCTCTTCAGTGTTAAAAGGCAGAGAGTCTCACTTTACAGGACTTCAAGGAGCACAAGGGCTGGAAAATGCGGAGTTGTGAACATGTTGGGTGTTACTGCTGGCCCAGAGCCTGAGCAGAGGAACACATTCCATGTGACCCATCAGCAGGACTCCAGAGACCACAGTGGTGAGATCTGTGTTGAGCTATATGCACTGTGGAAGACTATCTTAGGCAATGAAACAATAATAAAAATAGACCTATCATGTCATCCAGATGATCACTTGGCTGTTGAAGTCTTTGGTATTTTATGCATGTCATTTCTAGTCCAATTATAAATACCTACTTAATCAAGTTATACAACTCCCCCGGAGTATCTGTCTGCTGTGGTACTTCTTAGGGTAGCAATATTTTTGGAGGCAAGTGTTGGCTTCTCTTTTGTCCAGGACATCTCTTCACCTCTGTCTTTATCTCCTTGGGCCATACTAGTTCATTCCAGCCCTGATGAACCCATTTCACTGAATTTAAGGGCATGTAATGTTTCCCCTTAATTAAACAAACACTTCTTGATACATAGCCATGCCTTGCAATCAACCCAGAATGTATTGATTAAAATGAATCGCTTCAAAGTGCTTTGATTTCAGGAGCTGTAATATTGCACATGAAATGGGCAGACTGTCAAAGTCTTTGTGGTAAAAAAGACAGAAGTTGCTGATCTGAGCTCCGGCAGTCCCTGTCTGATTCTTTGACACCAGGTGGAGCCAGTTCTTGTTTTGAATTTCATCCAGCCACAGCATTTATCACGTGAAGCTGCTTTTCCGTAGCAACTGTTTCAGTGACTCCAGCACTGCAAGAAATCCAGTCTGCCTGAGAGCTCACTTTGCCGCATCTGGCCTCCCAGCACTCAGCACTTGTCAGCTAAAGAACAAATTACAAACTCTCTTAAGGAAACCCTTCAGTCTGTACTCATTGCTTGACCTTGAAACGTTTTCCTGGCTAGTATCAGGGCTGGAGGAGAAGGAGAGAATTTCTTACCTTGAACTGGATGAGTTAACATAGTTCTTACTAGTTTCCAGTCTTAGCCAAGGAATGGGGCAAGTGCCAGAACTGACAGACTCCTGAATCTCTGTGGAGAGAACGTGTGGGCTGGCTGATGTTTGTATTCAGCACTTATCGCCACCCTGCTGGCGGGGCTGTGCTGAGGCAGGGCTGAGGAGGGCAGGGAGCCCACAAGCCCAGTGGCCCAGGCAGAGCAGGGATGGACCAAGCTGTCTGACACTGATCTCCTGAGGTTTTCAGTGTCTCCAAGGACAGAGATCCCACTAACCACAACCTCTCTGGACAGCCTGTTGCACTATTTCATCACCCTCACTGTAAAAATCATGGGTGTTTTGTCCAGTGCCATGAAAGCTAGAGCTCTCCCCTCTCTTCCCTGAGTCTCAAGACAGTGCAGACTTCCAGGTGCTAGAATTTGAGGAGGAAACAATTATGTATTTAGCACATTATTTTCTAGCAAACATAGGGGCGGTGTCATCAACATACCTGGTGCCGGTCCAGTGCAATGGCAGCAAGGGTCAGCACAGACACGTGGACAGAGCAGTACTGAACAAACCGGCTGATGTGACACATCAGCTTTCCAAAAACCCAGGTGCTGCTCACAAACCTCACCTGAAGAACAGACAACATCAGATTAAGAGGAGCAGTACCTGAAGAGAAGCAAACTGGCTTCCCAGGTGCACAGTACAGAAGAAATGCTTTAATGCACCTTCCTGAGGCTTTGGAGGTGCTTTATCCTCAGTTTTTCCTTGGGAAACAGTGACTGTGCAAGAGGGTCTCAAACTGAGGTGAGATTTACTACACTGGGCAAACGAATGGCTTGAGCAGAGCTCTGTGTATGTTGTGTACATGTGTACATTTGTACATTTACCATGGCTCTTCTGGAACACATAAAGAAATCTTAACTCTGCTCCTCAACGAGGCTCTTCAGGGCACACTAGGTGCCTCCCAAAAAATATTATACTTTTGGACATGTAGATGCTGAAAGCTGCATGGTCTCCAAACTTATTGAAAGAAATCCATGGAATCCATCTCACCTGTTCCCAGACAGGTGTGTTACTGATGATGGCTTCTCTGCAGAGGAGAATGTGCCAAATGTCATTCCCTTGTTATTCCTGACTGTGTAATATTAATTACGAATTAATGTCACTCATTTTGCTGCAGATTAAGCTAATTTGAAGTAAAGTATATTTACTATAAAGGATCTGTCCACAGAAAATCAGTCAAGACTAGCTAATCTGTTTTCAATTTATCTAATTAATTTCCCTGCAGGGGTGACTCTTGCAGCACTGACTGTCACTGAACTGGAGCAGTGTGCTGGCTCTCCGGAGCTGATGTAAAGCTCGTTCCTGAGAGAGCTGATAGAAATTTAATTACACGTGCCTAGTGTGTGGCTGTTGGTGTGCAGACACACAAGAGGGCACCAGGCTCTCCCTGAACAAATTACAGGATTTGAATCCCATCAGAGCAAGGCAGGGAAATCCCACCAAAGAAACAGCATGAGTTTAAGAAAGGGTGAATTCAAATAGCTAATTCAAGACCTGCTTTTGGAAGGCAGAAGAGCACTCAGGGCAGGTATGAAGCAGGAGGATTTTGAACAGGAGTGCTGGGTCAAATCCAGGAGCACAGTCCTGTTTGCATGGCATTTACAGTCTGTGACAGTGGGGCAAGAAATTAATCTTTAATTTTTCCACCTCATTCATTCAGTGTTCTTTTACATCATATATATATTTTAGGTGCTGAAAATAAAAAAAACGAGTGATTAGCTCCAGGAAGCACCCTCTGTAGTGGCTGAGGGAGGGACATGCCACAGACACTCTTCAGTGCAGCCTGAACACTTCTCTGAGATGTTGCACAGGGACTGACCTGGTTCATGTTGTTTCCATAGGAAACCAGCCATTAGTTGGATTTTCTCATGTCAAACTCGTCCCCACTTCCTTCCTCATCTACAAGTAAAAAGGGCTCCCAGATCTGTGCCTTGCCCAGAGAGATGGAAAGCTGCAGCAAAGTGACCTCTGCAATGGACTGCAAGGTAGGGGCACAAGCCCCCAGCTCCACTTGCTCAGGGGGTATGTGGGATGGGGGCCATGACTGCACCCTCTCCAGAAGGCAAAAAGGGGAAGGGGAGCAAAAGTAAATCTGGATACCAGCCTGGTCCCAGCCCATTCAACCCTAGTGCACACAACTGACAGGCACACACAGACACCAGCAGGCACGGCTGGACAGGGCTCACCAGTGTGAAGGGGGTGTTCAGGGTGGTGATCATCACGTCAGCAATGGCCAGATTTACGATGAAGAGGTTGGTAGCAGAGTGCATCCTCTTGTTCTTGATGACCACGTGGCACACCAGGATGTTGCCGAAGAGAGAGATGCAGATGATCACAGAGTAGGCAACAATCAGCAGCGCCTTCACAGTCCTGCTCTGGGACTCACCCTCATACTTGGCTCCACTATCAAAGTCCCCCAGGTCCTCCAGGTTCAAGTCACTGTGGAAGAAGGAGTGGTTGGGGAAGCCGTACAGTGCAGAGAAGAAGCTGGTCGTGTTGTGGTTCTCCGCTCTCCAGAAGGGCTTGGGCATGTACTGCAAGGGGAACCAGGTGTCCTGTCTCATGGCTGGAGCAGCAGAGCCCTGGTCCGGCCACACACTCGTCAGTGCCTTCTGCCAGCTCAGCTGCTAAAGCCAGTGGTTGCAGGACGGAACACACACACTTGCATTTTAAAAACCTGCCCCATGGCTGAAAACTAGAGAAAAGAGTTGATAAATGGGTCCTTCTGCCTGTGCTGGGGACACGTCAGCTTCACCTCAGAGGCTCCCTGTCGGCTGTCCTTCTTAAGTCCCATGTGTCCCCCACAGAAAAGCTGATTCAGAGGCTGAAATATCAGAGATTCTCAAACAATTTCTCTCTGCACCAAGGAAGAAATCTTAGTGAATATTTCCTTTTGGGCACTGTTCTTCTTCAATCTGCAACTTATCCTTGGAAATCTGCTTTACTGGTTCTCCACAGTCCTTAATCCATCAGGTTTCTGTTTCCCAAGATTTTTCAGAGCTTGGCAGAAACAAAAAAGCAAGGGCTGCCTTTTGCTTTGCTTTTCCCCCTCCAAGTATCTCTGACTACTCAGTGAAGCAGCTTTGCTCAGCAGCAGAGTGGTCCCTGTGTTCCCTGTGATATACACAGCTGCCAGATGACACACTGCACAGGAAGGAGCCAATGGCAGATCTCTTCCCACTTTTTCCTGAGGTGTATCACAACCCACACGTCGGCAACAGCACAGCCTGACATGTGCAGATCCAGAGAGCAGCAAAGCACAGATGGACAGTGGACGTTCTGTGATCTCCCCTGTCTGCTCTCTGCTTTTCTCTGGACACGCAGCGCAACAGCTACGTGGGGGTGAAGCATCTTCACCACTTTGTGGCATCTCTCTTTCTCTTCATCCCAGAGTTTTAGCAGAGAACATTTGAGGGCCTCGTGCTTGGCCCCAGCCCCTTCCTGCTCTCATGTGGTGCAGAGGATAGAGTGAAAAGTGAAACATAATCTGACAATAAGAGCAGCAGCCCAGCATGCCCAGGGGGCGCCCAGGATGGCCGGCTGCACTCTATGCATCGCGGCTGGGTGGAGTCTGCGCTGAGCCCCGGGGCGTTCAGGCGCCCGCCGGCAGCTCTGCGGCAGCCTGGCAGAGGCTGCAGGAGCACACAGGGCTCCATCCCTGGGCTCCTTTGCTGTATGGCCCCGGCAGGCCCCTTTGCCGTGTTCCCTGCGGTGCATCAGGAGGGTGAGGACGCCGAGTAGCGCTGGCTGTGCACGAACCCAGTGAGATGTCCCGGCTGCCAGAGGTGGGTGAGTCTCACCCCATACTGCTGTGGAACAGGTTTATTCTGTTGTAGGTACAAACAGTTCAGCAATCACATGCTGGTTTGCTGCAGTTATTATTCACTTGCAAACATTCTGAGCAGCTCAAAGCAGGCTTTGGGGTTCATCATGCATAGCTTCTCTCAGTTAGAAAAAGCAGGGGAGAAATGTACTTTTGCCAAGTCATCCAGGTGAATTGTGCCACCCTTTGTTTCTACAGAAGAGTTTTGGCTTTCACATGTTGACACTACTTCAGAGACCAATTTTTGTAAATTTTCATTTTTGTGAGATTAGTTGGTGTTTTCCTTGTTAGTGCTCTTTTGAAATGTCAGACTGTTGAAATGTCAGTTGAGATGCACATCCATCTTCCGAACAGATCTAATGTGATCTAACGTAATCTCATCAACAGATCAATGTTGATGAGGGCCAGAAAAATCAGAGGTATACTATAAAAATTCAGCTCCTTGGGAACATTAAAACACCAGATTTTAAGCATTTTCATAGGTAATTTCCATGGTTCATTGCCTTTGCTCATGGAGGCTAAGGGGGCTGTCTGGAGCAAGTCCCTGAGCTCAGTGGGTTCATGGAATCTTTCCTGTACTTCCCTCCAGGGACTTCTTCCTGCCTGTCAGAGAGAAGTGAGATAATTCAGCAGTCACACTCATTGTACAGCACGTAAAAGCATCCAGGGTCGAGGCAGCTTGCACTTGCACCTGCATTTAAGCTAATTTTAAGGAAATGAGTTCTAAAGACATGATTCATCTCCATTACTAGACAGAATTTAATGATGAGGCAAATCATAATAGCAATGGAGATTTTCTCTGCAGGCTGTTACTATAGGCTCTGTGGGTACATGCATTTGAATGCATGTACCTGTCTGCTCTCACAAAGATGTACAGAAAATGCTTTCATGACTGGAGTATTGAGCTCAAAAACTGAATAAAATTGTCCTCACAGGTCCCTGGCAGATTGTTATAATTCATATTTATGAGGTGTGTAAAGACTTCATAAGAGGGAGACAAGAAATCCTGCAAACCCCAAGACCACTGTGTTAAAACTTTTCCTAAAGCAGATATTCTCGTCATGCTCCAACTGTGCATTTTTTTGGCTTCTTGTCTTGGTCTTCTCCATCCATCCTTCCCCGAGCTCCACTCCTGATGCTGGGTGCAGGGTTCCCATGTCATCAGGAAAGGAGGTGAGAGCTGCTGGAGATAGCGTGCTACTCCACTTTGTCTCTGCACTCAGGACACACAGAGTTGATGCCCAGAGCACCAAGAAAGTGTCAAGTCTCTGAGAGAATCCCCTCTCCTACCAGCTGGAGCTGTGCCACAGGAAGCAGGGAGCACTCAGATCTGGGCAAAGCCTAAACCAACGTCTGCTGGTGCAATAATGAGATTTCTGGGTTGAAAAATAAACTGTGTCTGCTCTGCCATTCAGAGCTGAAAGCAACTGGAAGCAGACAGGATGTTTCAGTGCCTGAGCCTTGTCCAAAGGGAAAAAAATTCAACAGCTGAAATTGCCAAGTCCAAACAAGGAAAATTTAATTCAGTATGTCTGTTGCACCATGCAGCTTCTTGAAAGATCTCTCTGCCCTAAAGAATTCCATTGTTTATCCTTTTCTATGTTAAATATAAGTTTGATAAATAACAGAAGCAACAAGAACTAGAAACCAGCCCCTGAGGTTTTATTTCACTCAAAAGGTATATTATAAATTAGTCAGGACAATTCTCAATAAACCATAAATCTGCAACTTGTACTTTTCTCATATTTGCTTTAGTGCACTTGGGACACTGTACTCCTCTTCATTGCTTCAGGGGAGCAATGACTAGTCCTGCTTTTGTGACTCAGAAAACATGGGACTAACAGGCAAAGGCACAGGACATTTCTTGGACTTGATCGTAAGACTTAATAAACAAACCACATTCGGTGACAACAGAGTGAATATTCCAGTAACACATTAAATAAAGAAGTTACGTCATTCAGACAGGTGCTAACCACTCAAAACCACACTATACACAATACCTTTCTGTGCAAGTGAGCCAAAGTCTGGCTCCTGGGGAGGGAAAGATCCTCTCAACCCACAGCAACACAAGAGTCACCTGTGTGTTCCTGCATCCCACTCACATCATTCACTGCATGCTCCCTCTTTATATATGAGAGCCATTGCAGCTATAATCCAGCTTTCACAAAGTATTTTCACTTACTGAGGGCAGACTTTTAGGCAAGATCGTAAGATTTACCACTCTCAATGTGGCAAATTTAGCAGTCTCAATGGCTTTTATTTTTACCCTGAGAAAAATCCCTCTTTGTGGGGAGAAAATGTGGGAGGAAGGCGCTGGGCACAGACTGTCTCTGCCAGATACTCAATTACAACCCCTTGAAAGAGTATTTGAGCTTTTATCCTCAGAGCTTTCTTGGAGGCAGTGTAATTGGATTCTCATGCTGCAGACAGACAGAAGGAACAAACAATAGAGGACATGTCTGGGATACCAGGCTGCTGATGCTTGACTTAAGAGGTGGAAATGACTTCTTCAAATACACCAGGCCAGCCTTTCTGCAGTAAAGCCTGACATCTAAATTATTCACAGTGAACCGGAACATTGGGGAGGAGCTGCAAGGAGGCCTTGGATCCAACTTCCCTACCATAATGGACCATGTCCTTTTCTAGAGAGCAGCCTGGGTTGGCTGAGTGTCACTCACCTGGCGAGGAAGAACTCCCCAGAGCCAGAGGAAGAGTCAGCTCCAGGTCATTGCCTTTATGAAGCTCAATACAATGTACCTGAAAGATTTGCCGTGCCTTCTCCACTGTACCTTCAATTATTTCTAATTTTATGTGCCAGAGACACAGCAAGAAACAGCTGTAGCACACACAGCAAAGCGCTTGAGGAGGGTAGAGGCACGTTGTTCTCAGCTGAGAGGACAAAGCTATATTCTAAAATTTCAAGTTATTCCCTATGACTATCGAATGGCTGTAAAGTAAAGCCAAGGGAATCTCATGGAATTTGACATGCACTAATCCAGCAGACTGGCTCTTGGCAAAGAGGGCTCAGCAGACACAGAGGAGACAGGACATACTGGGGAGCTGACATGGCAACTGTCACTTGTGATCTCTCAGGAGATGGGAGTGAGCACTGCCAAGTTCAGGCAATGTTGGGGGTTTTTCACTTTCCAGAGGATTCAATACCAGGAGAAAAAGCCAGATGGGTTGTTTCAGAGCCAGCTCACACTGGCAAAGGGAGGGAAAAGTTGCTCTGGAAGCCTCTGTCAAGCTTTTTCTCCTTAGTTTGAAGGCAACTCCTCTGGAAGGATGGATTAGACTGAAAACTACTTTGAAGTTTCTGAAAAACAACAACAAAAAAACCCCCTGTCTGATTTTACTAGGAGCTACAAATATTCAGATGGGAATCAAGAACCAGGGTCCTTGAGTAAGTGATGCAGAAGATAAAATATGATTTGAAAGGAAACACTTCTGAAGACAATGATGCCATGAGTCCTGAAAACGAAGTCCCTAAGCCTACTGATGAATAGCAGCTTTCTTTTTCAGAAAGTGACTGAAGAATAGGTGGCGTTCTGCAGGTTGTATTCTGAAAATGTTGGTTTTTCAGTGAAAATCTGAATGAAAGCCAGGACATAAATGTCATCATCAACAATCTGAAGTTGTTGCCAAGCTATGGACAATTCATTTTACTTCATTCAATTAAAAAAAAATTAAAAATACTTTCTATATTTCAGAAGCAAATACTTCTCTAAAATAACAAAAATTCCAACTTCAGTCTCTCAACCCAGAGTTTGGTTGCTGAGTTTAGAGTTTTGGTACAGAGCTGGAGGAGGCAAATGCCTCCAGGGGACATGGCCCTGTGTAGGGGTCCCTCATGGAAGGCAGTGGTGGTAGATTGACTGTGAGAAGAAAAAATGGTTTTGTCTCAGGTTTGGGGAGGTTGGCTGTGGAAGCAGCTCAGCCAGGAGATCACTCCTCACCCCCACCTGCCAGCACTCATCTACTCCACAGTGCCCTCCACACCCTTGCCAATCTGGGCATCTCCTACTGGGATCCTTTTGCCCTTAAAGCATTCATAGCCTTTTTCAGTGCCTCTTACTCACGCTTGGATTCTGTTTTTTCTTTTTCATTTCTTCAGATATTTCAGGGGCTAAGTTTTGAAAACACTGATGACTCTTCCAGCTTGGGTTAGTTTGCTTTCCTAGTAAGAAAAACATTTCTTGCATTCATTCCCTTCTCTCATTTCAACTGCCCTTTATCTGACTGCTCCAGGAAAAACAGAACTAGGCACTGCTTTATCCCCCTACAACCCCAGCTGCGCTCACTACAATTCCTGGCTTGCAAGAGAAAAAAAATTTGCATGTACTTTTTCCTTTAGATGCCTGATGCCACATTCCCAGATGATCTAATGCCCACATCTCTTTTCAACTTCCAAAATTTCAGGGACAGAGGCACCACACACCCCGAGGGCAAATTTCTCTCTGGCAGACTGACACATCAGCGCCCCTCCTGAGAACCCTCCTGCCTCTGTGGGCTCCAAAAGGCTCCTTGGCAAGCTGCAAGAGTGATGTCAGTGCTCAGAAGTGAGTTCCAAACAAGGGCTATAGTTGGAGGAGGGCTTGGCAGGATGTCTGTAGCAGGGGCACAGCTGGTTTTAAAGGGGTTTTGAACGTTTCCCAGCTAAACCCTACCATCCCGTGCCTCAGCACCTCTTCACAGAGATGGAAACCAGCTGCAGAACTCACAGTAAAACGCACAGCTTTACTGCTGCCCCGATGGAAGGGTGATGGCCTTTACAGCTCACTCCTCTCACTGACCCATTTCTGAGCAAAGACCAACTGCAGCTCCATCAGGCGCACAAAACCAGCTGTTATTATGGTACAATCAGCTGAAATCTCCCAAAATTGTGCTGTTATGTAAAATTACACAGCTGCTACCCTCTCTCCATAAGATCCCAGCCTTTCTTCTCTTTGCCTGTTTCCTGGTGCTGGGGAAAGCCAGGTGGGTGGTATCAGCAGTCAGATCAGGGAAAGAGAGTCTTGGGAAGAGCAAAAATCAGAGCCCAAACTGCTTTTCCTTGGGTTTGGGTAATATATCAGGAGGTGGTCTCAGAGCAGTTCTTCCCAGCTGAGAGCACAAGCTGGGGACAGGTGCCAGAAACCATTCCCAATGCTCCCTCTGTGGTACCAAGTGGTCCCATAGCTCCCATCAGACAGCTCCATCCCGAAGTGAGGGGGCTGCTCTGCAGCTGCTGCTCCACACTGCTGGTGGCAGCAGCTTGGTCTTGAGGGACTCCATGTGACACTTGAATTTGAAAGCTGGGAAGAAAAGAAGCTGAACGTGTGTCCAGGAAGAGAGGTTTGTTTGAGCTGGTCCTAATGATAAAGAGATACTAGAAAAACGACAAAATCCTTTAGAAGTATCCTTTTTCCTTTTCAGTCTCAGGCTTCTGGTCTCGGTGTGTCTCCTGCTGTAGAGGTCTGATGCTGGCACCAGGATACAGGGCTGTGGCACTAATCTCTGCCCTGGTGCAGCGCCCTGCATGGGGGCACTGCAATTTTTTCAAAGTACCACCAGCAATTTGATGAGCTGACTTTGCAAAGGCATGGGAGATTACAGGGGGTGTTTATAAAAATTACTGTGTACAAGTTTTTTTAACACAGAAGAGTGAACAGTCAGGTCAAACCTTGCTGTCTGCCCAGGGCAGCCGGGGGAGCTTGGGACACCACAGCCTGCACTCCCCACTCACCACCCTGGCATCTAGGAGCTGTGGCCACCAGGATACTTCCAAGGAATGGGGTGCCCCATTCAGCTGACCCCTCCTGCAGCCCAGCCCGAGCACATGGCCAGCACCAGTCCTCCCTGCTGCTGCCCCCAGCTCTGCTCTGCTGATCCTCAGGTCAGTGACAGCACCAGGCACCTCTGCACTCCCAACACCATCACCCCATCAGTCTCAAACCTTTCCCCAGTAAATCACTTTCTCCTTTAAAACCTTTCCTGAAACTTTTTTAACTCCAAGTTACTGGTACTTTAAGGTTCCTGTCCATACTGTAAATTGCCAGTGATCAGCAGAGTAGAAATTACTTGGTCTTTTTTTCTCCCCAGCACAAAACATTCCACATTCCAAAAACACAAATACATTCCAAAAGAGTTACTTGGCAGTGAAAGTGTAATGAAACAGCCTTTGTTCTTCTATTTCTCTGCAACAATGAGCAACAAGAGTGAGTGGAGAAAAAGAAAAAGAAAAAAAAAAAAGAAAAAAAAAGAAAAAGAAGAAAAAAAAAAAAACTGGTCGACCTCACCCAGCTAAAATAAGCAAGAGACAAGAACACCTCAAGAATATCTTCATGTGTTCCCTGTTAGGCAGAAGGAACACAGCTCAGCCAGACCCATTGGCAAGTGCTGAACAATTCACTGTCCTGGAAGTAACAATAAAGGAAAAGAAAAATGTTCTGAAAGACAGATAAAACCATTCCAAAGAATTGAATCACTGAGAATAATGGGAGTTTCTTGGTGCAGGGAAAGATGTGCTAGGGAAAGAAAAAAGTGCCTGAGTCAAACTACCCTAAAGGCTTTGCTTGATGAAGCAGCTCAATGAGATCTCACCTGCTTCCAGAACTCATTTTAAAGGCAATGTCATTAATTTCTTTAATACTGGTGAATCTCAAGGGTTTCAGTCATCAACATAACTATTTTCCTTCAAAGACTACCACTGTACCTGGGCTCTCAGCTTGGAAGAAATGCCTGAAAGGAGGTAACTGAAAAAGAGAAAGAAATAAAGTGTGAGACTGTATTACCTCTTTTATAACAATCAGAATTTGAAAAGAAATACAAAAGTCGATGAGAGATTTCCTGTGTGGGAGGTTTTCAACACAGACTACAAATTTCTACATTTTTTTATTTTCTGCTGCTGTTTACTTAAATTAAGGACCTTCTCCTTAGGCTGGACAGACTTGGGCATTAATCAAGCACAGGCAAGCTTCTCTGAGGGCTTTCAGCTCCTCTGATCATCAATAGATCATGGCTGCAATCGCATCTGTCCTGAAATCAGCTGTGGGAGAAGAGGGGGAAGATGCAATTTGGGAGCCAAGTAATCTAATTTAGAAATGTTTCTCTCCAATCACTTCTTAATGATTTTGTTTGGGTGATAACACATCACTCTGGAATGGGTACACTGCGTAACAAGAGAAATACAGGAGAAAAAGAAAGAAATAAGGAAGAAAAAAACCCCTGACATCCCAACAGCTCCAAAGGTGACCCAAAACACAGAGAAATGCGCCTAATTTTATAAAAGTAGCTTAGAAGTTTACACAGCTATTCCTGTCTTTAGCTCTAATCCTGATCCCTTCGAAATGAATGGTATTCTTATTGTTTGTATTTTCCTAAAATTGTATGGAACTTAGCCCCATGAAAGTTCAAAAATAATAAGCTGTTTGGGGACAGGCTGTCTCCTTTCTAACCACTGGCCAAAAAGGTTTTATGCGCCTGTGTACCTGATTTGCACCTAAATCTCACCTCCAGAGTATTATGAAATTTTAATTATAGTCCATTCTGAAGCAAAGTGGCCCTGGATTACATCCAAAATTCTCCCATGCTGAGCAGAGGATTTTGTGCCTGACAGTTTTACAAACCTCTTCTGCTGCCAGCTTAACAGGATAATACTCAAAAACCTTGAGAGCCCTGAGTAGAAGTGGCTGTTAGTTGCAAAGGTTCAATTATCAACAACAAGCACCTGAATTGCTGAACCTCAGACCCAGCACAGCACGTCTCCATAACCAAACATCGTCTCTTTCTGAATCATTGGAACATTTGCATGAGTCAACCTGAAGCAAAACAACTAGCCCTGCAGACAAAGGAGGCCTTTCTGTCCCCTGATCCATAGTTCTGGTTTGACCCATGCTGGGCAGGGACTTCTGCAGCCAGTGCTGACCAGCTGGAGCTGCTGGAGGGCGAAGAAGTTGTAAGCATAAGCAGCCAGCCAAATTTGCAAGAACATTGAAAACATCCCCAAGTGTGTGAAACAAAAATCAAAGAAACTACTTCTTCATAAGCATTTGGCTTAGGAATTTTTGTTTGCTGTAGTGTCTTTTTGCCACAGAAAAGCAGGTAAAAGCAGCCCTGAATGACTGGCCACCACCTTACTCCATCAGTTACTAATCAGCTTCTTGGACAATATGACTTTTTCCTGTTTTCTGTGCAGCCAGAGTCCCAAATCTTACACACAGGACATGGAAAGTGTGTTCATGTCTGTGCTGTATGCTCTGACAGCAGTGAAAACGTCTCAGGCTTTGATGAGGTGCACCAGCACAAACATAGATGTTTTAAGGGTGCATTGGCAAGGGCTGGGGGTGGTGACATAGGCCTGGAATCACAGGACTGGCCCGGTGCAACTGGCCACAAACCCCAGATAAACAGAGGAGGCTGATGCTTCCAGGGCAGCAGCCACACACAAACTGCAATTCACATTTCTGACTGCTCCCTGGGGACCCTCCTTCCTTGCAAAGCCCTGCAGACTTTCCCTCAATCAATTCTCACATTCCCTCTCCGTGCTGTGCTCCACAGACTCGGCTGATCACGTTTGCCACAGCCAATATCACTGTGACACACACCCAGGAGCCAGCGAGGGGCTCACTCAGCAGGAACAGAGCAAATTACTTCTGTCTTCACCGAGGTTTGGCATCAAAATGTCAAATGGAACAGGTAGACAACCTGTTGAAAAGATTCTTTTTTATCACACAAAGCAAACCAGAGCCTCAGAGAATCCCAGCTGAGCTCTGTCACGTGTGGGATTGTGCCCTGCAGTCAGGAATTTGTTGTGCTAGGTAAGAATCCAGTTAAGGTTTGTTGCCCTTCCAGTCCACACTGTGACATTTATTTGCCATCACCTTGAGACAAGATATCCAGGGATTCACTGTCTCTCCTCCATTTGGTTTAGTAATTTATGTATCTTTAGCCTACAGAAAGCTGGGTCATGACTGTCAGCTGGCAGGCCAGGGGCAGACCTACAAAGGTGTAGAACATGTTCAGAATGTGATTTATGACTAATTGCCCTGTTCCACCAAAATCATCATCTGCTCTCTGATTCCAGACTCTTGGTTACAGGATGTACCTGTACAGGTCCAGGTACAAACAGGCACAAGATCCAGATGTGGCATCACCATGGCAACACACTTGTAAAACGAATTTGCTGTTTTTTCTGAAATTCACCATTTAAGAGAGAAGCGGCAGTAAAGCTGGATGTTGCAGATGACTCAAAGAACTGCTCAACGGAGCATGTAGAGCAGCACCAGGAGACCCTGGGAGAGGTGGTGGGACAAATCCTGGTGGGTAGGCAGGGATGGAACCTGTAAAGCAGCCATTGTCATGAAGCACTACTGAGGCAGTGAGGTTATAGAAGGGCAGATAAATAAAGCAGCACAAAGCAGCCTAAGGAAAAGGATTCACAGGAAAACCCTAAGAGAGCCTGACTGAGTAGCTAAAGAGCTGTCAGAGGTCACAGACCAAGTGACCAAGAGCTGTATGGCTCAGGACACAAGAATTTGATGATATTGATTGAATATGGGCAAAGTCTGAGGAGGTGTTTGGTTTGATTGGGCAATATTTGGGCAAACTGGAATGAGAAGCATTTTAAATCTTGGTTCCATTTCACTTGACTATTCAAAATCCCCTAAATCAGGATATAGTTTGTGTTTCAGCAATACTGATATCCCCCTGGGTAAGAATGAAATTGCTCTCTGACCACCTATTGCTATTTAAATTCGTAGGAAATTAAGGAGCAGCAGCAATTTATTCCCAAAGCCTCATATAACCTTCTGAATTGCCAGCTGCTTCTTTACAGACCCTGAGGTCACAGCATGTAGGCATCAACTATTATTCTAAGTGATGCTCCTGGGCATTTCAAGTGCTGTGTTACTGTCGCTCAGATTGATGATTCCATACCCTTTCCCACAGCCTCTCCACTTGTAACCAGTCTTTAGGCTCTCAACATGACTGAAGATGATGACTTACCCTGACAGTGATTTATCTGAGTTTCTCAAAGTAATAAAAGCTGTGGCCTAGTCTCCCACCCTATATCAGTGCAGAGAGTAATTTGATGCTCTGCTGGATGATCATCCTTTTGGGAATTTGCTAGCTAATGAAACACTGCTATCAGTTTTAGCAAATCTTTCTAGAACTTCACCCAAGGGAAATCACATCATTCAGCCACAGCACCAGCAATCGATTTCCCAGAAGGGTCTTCATAAAGCAACTGTGAAACCTAGTACTTTTACATCTAAAATCTGAAGTTCTGCCATAAGTCTGCGGATTCCACCCACTGAGGATCAGAACAGGACCCAGGAGGATCCATCTCCAAGCTCTGCATCTGGAATATTAACAAAGACATAAAAGCCATGACAACAACCAGAGGTGGTTCCTCACCCACAGGGCTCCTCAGACTGGCAATTAGCAATGCCAAGGGATCCTGGCCAGTTCTTCCAGGCTAACTCACAAAACACCTCCAAGCTAAAAATCTCTAAAGACTCTAATAACCATGAGCCACAATCCATTCCAACACAAGGCTTGCAGCCAGACCTTCAGAGGGAGCAAGGATGAGCAGGGAGGTGGAGGGAGGAACTCACAAGGAAAGGGCAGCTTGGACTTGGGTGGCAGCTTCACTTAAGGACAATCTTTGGCCCTTCCCAGGCAGCTACCTTGGGTCTGTGCCAATAACTGGAGAAAGAGACGAATTCAAATTTCAATTACTGTAGGCTCTAGTCCCAGCTTAAAAGGTCAATATATTTTTTTCATAATTTCAGTCATACCTTGTGAAAATCAAGTTAATCATTCTGGTCACATCAAAACAGCTTTGTGAACTGAAAGGATAATTTCTATTTTCCATTATGAAGACTTTTCAAAAGAAAGGGAGTAGTTCTGATATAAATTTGCCTCTTATAGTCAGAAAGTAGAGCTGGAATGCCTGTTTCAGCTTTATTGAAGTAAAATCTTTCAGCCAGGAAATGTGCATTGACTTTTTTTGTGAAAAAGGAGATAACAACTTAAAGGCACGACATGCCTTCGGCAGTGGGAAGTGGTTTTAACTGCTCGGTTTTGCACAGAGCTACATGCTCAAGATTGTGGCTAGACCTTGGTGCAGGGCAGGAGCCAGCTACTGGCCCCAGGGCTGGCAGTGGGCAACAGGGCCCCTCCTGCACAGCTGCACAACCTATGAGGCCCCTCCCTTGTGGTTGTAGAGCCCTTAGAATAAGGTATTGTACAGTGGGCTGGTGCAAAAATGTGCACGTATCCATGAACATCTGTACACAGGTTTATAGCGGCACGATCTTGAACATCTGGGCCATTGAGCAGATAAATCAAGCAGCAACTCTTCCCAAGAAAATTTGTTTCTTTTGCATTGAGAAAATGAAGCAGAAAGGAAGCTTTCTGAGGTCACATGCCAGCTGTAACCTACTGAGTTGTATATTCACAGAGTATTGATGAAAGGAGGTTGAAGATTGTTTCAGCTCAATGCAGCACTAACAAGCTCTTCCAGCCCTGCTGGAGCACAGCAGTGCTCACCAGCTGACCAGCCACCTCCTCACACCCGTGCTGCTTTCACTCCTTGGGGTTTTTTTGATGTTTAACAAACTCAGAGTCTGCAAATTGGACTAGTCACAATCCTCATGCTCGGCCTTGCGCAAGAGGCTCAGTTTTGATAAGCCCATCCAGATCTGGCTGTACATCCCCTGCCCCACTGACTCCAAAGTGCAATGACTTGCAAGTTTTTGAAAGGACTGGGAGGAAACACCAAACCTGGAGGGACTGTCACTACAAAAGTGCACACACCAGTGGCCTCTCCTATGATATGTTTTGCTTAAGACCTTCCTGCATTTGGCAGTGACATGGGGAATAGAACCGTCTCACTGCCAACCCCATTCCCTCACACAGCCACTGCCATCCCAGCACAGCCTCCAGCAGCAGGAGCCCATGGGCAGGCAGGGACACGCTGTGCTCACTACCATCCTCAGTTTTGCTTTGTGATTGTTTGCTTCTCACAAAGCAGGTCAGCCTGACCCAAAGAAGATGGCTGCTCTTCACTTGCCTCTAAAAAGGAAAGCTTTCCTTGGAAGGAAAAAACCCTAAATATGAAAAATAGGGACCCCGTAGTGTCCTGGTTCAGGGAAAATTTGTGAGAGAACCCCTGAATGGGGTCCCTCTGGGAAGCAAACCTAAATGGCCCCTCCCCAAACCAGTCTGGGAAAAAAGAACTTCCTCGGAGGAAAGTGGAAAAAAATATTTATTTAACAAATAAAGTGCCCACAAGCATAAAGAATGAATAATATGAAACAATAAGACCTCTCATTGCTCTGAAAGTCCTTGCTGTGGGTAGCTCAGCTCACTCAGTCTCTTGTCAGTCCCTCCAGTGCTGGAAAAATGCCATCCTGGGCCCTGGGGGTGAGATCCGGTTGTCTCTCTGGGTTTTCAGCTCAGGACAGGTCTCAGATGAGCTCAATCCAGGAGCAGGAATGGAGAGGAGGGAATGCTGTTTTCAAAACAAACTCCACACATCTTCTTTCTCCCCTTTCACTCTCAGAACTAGTCTCACAGCAGTGATTCTCTCTCTCCCCAGGATCCTGCTTTATGAGTCTCTGCTCATGCTCCTCAAGGTTGCTCCTCCATGACCATCCTTCCCTTCCCAGCCATCCCTCTTTTATCTCACTCATCCTTATTGGATATAGCTGTTACTCATCAGGGGCAAGGCTGTGCTGGTTAATTAACACAGCTGTTACTTATCAGGGGTTACTTAGTTCTAAAGATACAGAACTTAACGTACAGCATAAACAGAAGAGACAATTGAGGATACAAGTATCAAAAAGTCATCCCAGGACAAGTAGGAAGGTCCTACGGGCAGGATTTTCTGTCAGCTCCTTACAGTGACAGACTGCAAACTTCCTGTATCGACATACACAAAGTAAGACATAATTTCTTTGTTATATTTGATGACACTGAATAAGTGAGTATTTCTCTCTCCTGTGCCTACCAGACATGCACAGCATGCATTGAACTGTCTCTTATGCAGCAAGTTCTTTGCCCACACCTTCTCTCAACAGCGTGAACTCCTCCTTTACTGTTTCCTTTAGGGATAGATGACTGTTTCATCTAGCCCATCCTTCCCACAAGTTAAAGAATGCAGAATGAAGCCTGTCTCTCAAGAACACCAAAGGACATTAGGTTTATAAAGCACCTGATGAGCAACAGATTTACTTTCCCTAAAATGAGAGCAAATTAACAAACAAATTGATTTCCAAGACAGGCTGTCTTTGATTTTTAACATCATAAATGCTAATTTCAGCAACAGCTGTTTGATCAATAACATGCCCAGTCCTGCTCTTCTCACATCCCAGAACAGTCTGTGACTGAATTTATTGATTGTTTCCAAGATGAGTGCTGCAGCAGGTCTGGTACCTTGTGTATTGCACATTGCCTTATTCATACATTCCATATCCCAGTCTCCTTATATGAAAAAGCCAGATGCAGCTTTCTCTTCTCAGATCCATCCTCTTTTTACCTTGCAGATCCCCTTGTTTTAGCAGTTGCTGTGCCTGAATTCCTCTCCCCAGACAGTCTACAAGCACATCACTTCAGACTTGCTATCACTCCTATAATTTGCTCTGCCAACAAAATTGCAAACAGGCTGCACATCCAGTCTGGATCACCAAGCAATTTAGTTCAGAATTAGAGGCTGCACAACAGCTGAGAGCCCAGCAAACCCTTTCGCTGACAATTACCAGTGTCAGTTGTTTTATGGAGTGCCACGGGTTAATTCCACACTAACTTTTGTGTTTCGACAAAACAGTACAAAGACAGCACTTTATATTTCCATGTACACCAAAAGGCTTTTGACTCATGCATCTTCCATGCACAGTCAGAGTGGGAGTCAGCAGGATGAGCCACACGGCCATGGCTGAGGGCATGGCTGCCTGCCCATCACTGAGCAAGGTAACAGCACAAGGATCCCACCCCAGCCCTGCTGCAAACAGCCAGCTGCTGCAATGTAACAAGCAACTCTGCTTTGCAGTCACCTGAGATAGCCTGGAAGGCTTCAAAGAGGTGTGTGATCATCTGGGCCAACTTTTGAAAATGTCATCACAGCTAATGTGGGTCTAGGAAGAACAATGTCAAAACTGCAGACAGAAAGCGCTACCTACAGGTAATGACTACAACAGGCACTATTAACTGCCTCTTACATTTATCCCATACAAAAGCTGCAACATCCATTCTTCCATGGCAGTAAACCTGTTCTGAACTCATACTGGCAGTGTGGGTTAAAGGGCTTGGGTTTATGGTGGAGGTTTATTGAACTAGCACAGTTGGTTAGAGCATGGTGCTGTTAATGCCAGGGTTGAGGGTTCAATCCCTGTACAGGCCATTCACCTAAGAACCAGACTCTAAGATCCCTGTAGGTCCCTTCCAACTCAGAATATTTTGTGATTCTGTGATCTGTCCTCCTCCTCACATGCACACTGGCTGGGAGAGCCAGCTCCTGCTTAGAAACGGTTGTGAACTTGCTGATAAACTCTGCTTTGTCAGTTTGCTGCAAAAGAAGGTTCTGGAAATTCATCTGTTTCTGTTTTGTCCAAAGCTTTCCCTTGAGTTTTCTCAGTTTGAGGAGGGATTGGTGCTCACAGGACACAGCCCTCATACCACAGGCTTCTCCAGAGCCTGATCCCAGTATTCCTCTCCCCTGCTGGTGAGACCAAACCACTTATGCTCCACTTGGCCCAAAAAAACATTACACTAGTGGAATTTTGGCAGCCTGCTGTTTATGGAATGTGTGAAATCCAGCTCCTAGCCCTCTGCTGCCCTGCTTGGGGCCAGCACCCAACGCTCAGTATGGGACCAGGCTGCAGAGCTGCAGGAAGGGCAATTTCTCTGTTCTGCTGGCCTGAAGCAGAGGAATACATTTAAACTCATTCCTTTGTCTCAGTGCAGACCCAAAACATTTTTGATCTATTTTTTAACAAGTCAAAGGGCAAAAAAATAAAATAAAGACTCCTTTTTTCATTCTTATTTCTTATGCCATATCTTCCAAAATTTCCTGCAACTGGATGAGTTTGGAAACTTCTGGTTTGCATTAGCAACCGAACCAGGCTTGAATCTGAGCAAACATCATTCATATTCAGGAGCCCTCCTGCCCCTCACCAGGCTTAATGAAGTGTAATGAAAGAAAAATAATGAGCTTTGTCCTCACTGCCAAAGGAAAAGGCAGCTGGAAATATGCAGGGGCTTGATATGAATTGAACATGATTAAGTATGTGATAACCACTGTTCTAAAGAAAATGGTGCTGTTATACCTAAGGAGCCCGCAGCAGTCCCTTGTAATTAGAACCACTTAGCTGCTTTAATTGCCTCTGAAAGCCACCCAGAACAGATTACTTTTATGCTCTTTCCATTTGAAAACCAGGCACAGAAATATGGAAGCACTAACCTGCATCCGTTTGGGAAATGGGGATTCAGAGGAGGGAGCTGGACACGTATTTCATAGGAAAGGGCTTGGTACTTGACCCACAGGGTGATGGGACTGTGGGATGTGTGGGCACAGAGAGGATGTTATGGTGAAATGTGTGGGCACAGCTGATGCTGAAGATGGCTACCACAGCCCACATGTGGGCTACAGAACTCTGGTCCCACCACCCACTCCCAGTTTGGCCCCCACCAAAGAGCAGAAGTGTTGTATTCCTCTGAGAAATGGTTTTTCCCCTCAGAGTCCCCCTGAAGCCTGTGTCATGTAGTTGAACCCTTCCTCCCTATCTTATCTACTTCTCACCCTATCGGCTGAAGGCCAATATCCTTTCTTGGCCCTAGACTAGAAAAAACCCCTGTAGTTTCCTGTTAGTCCTCTTGCTCCTCACCCTCCTCTCTCTCTCTCCATGCTCCTGGAACACCACATGGGAAAATAAAGCATGGACTGAAGGTGAGGGGTGAGAGCCACCCTTTTTGATATCTTTATTCTGACTCCATGAAATATATATCCCTAAAAGCCGTGAGAAACTGAGCTAGCTGAAGCCTTGGGGTTGGCTAGAGGGAAAATATATATTTCAGTTGGTGCCCAACATGGGGCCCAGCCAAGGTCTTACCCAATTCAAAGACCCACACAAGGAGTGCAGATCTGCTAAGGTTTTGGGATTACACTCAATTTCCAATTTCTGTGGAACAATGGTCCTTGCAGTTATTTGTAGACCCAGGTACCTCCAAGGTGGCATCCTTTGAACTTTGTCTTCCTGCAATTGAAATCCAGCAGAGGTTTAAACCTTAACCACTAGGTCAAGCGTGTGTTGGAGTATAGCGTTATTGGGAGCACACAGGAGTAGGTCATCCATGTAGTGAAGGATGATAGCATCCTTTCTCTCGGCATGTACTGATGACAGTAATGAGGCTACGTACTGTTGGCATATGAAAGGACTGGATTTAAGGCCTTGCGGCAGTACTTTCCAATGATATCTCTTCATTGGGGCTTCTTGATTAATGGTAGGAACCGAGAATGCAAACCGTGGGGCGTCTTCTGGGTGTAGAGGAATTTGGAAGAAACAATCTTTGATATCTAGAACAGCCAATTGCCAATCTCGAGGGAGCATTGTTGGAGAAGGCATCCCTGGTTGGAATGGTCCCATGTCCTCTATAATTTTATTTACTTCTCGGAGGTCATGGAGCAACCTCCACTTGTCCTTCCCCTGTTCCTTTATAACAAAGACCGGGAAATTCCAAGGGCTTGTTGTCTCTTCTAGGTGGCCTTGAGCCACCTGCTCCTCCACGAGCTCCTCAAGCGCCTTGAGCTTCTCTTTACTCAATGGCCACTGTGCTACCCATCTTGGGGTATTATCCAACCACTTTATTTTGTGGGTAGGGTGCTCCACAGTGGCTATTTTCAAAAATCCTGGGGTGTCTTAGGAATGACCAATTGGACTCCCCCCTGTGACATGGCGTCTCTCCCCCATAAGGAAGCCTTATATTCAGCAATGAATGAACGGACATTTGCCAATTTCCCGTCAGGTCCCTCGATTTGTACTATGCTTTTTGAGATTTTTGCCATTGTGAGTCCTCCTATGCCCTGAAGTTTGCCCGCCACGGGCTGCAACTCCCAATGTGATGGCCACATGCTCGCCGGTATAATGGTGCAATCAGCACCTTAGTCAAGCACCCCCTCCACATGGAGGCGGTCTGACCCATGGGCTAAGTTACATGCCAGCGAAGGTTTGTTCTCCCCTACCACCTCTGCCCAGTAGACTTCCGGAGGTTTTCCATCTGCTAGGATCTCTGCCGGAACAGGAATGGCCTGGGCAAGAACTTGCCCCTCTACCAGGTAGAATGGTGGGTGCATGCAGCGTGCCAACAGCATGAGGCCTGTTATCTTTCCCTTTATGGTCATGGGAGCTACTTCAATCTCCAATGGTGTGTATGCTGTGTCCCCAGTAACAAAATACTCACTGTTTGGTTCCATGTGGTTAACTTTCAGATCCTGTGAACTGTTTTGCAGGTCCACTGTAATTACTGTCCAATCAGTAGATCTGAAATGAAAACCTTTGGTAGTCATGAGCCTATATGGGCCTCGCAGCTGCCATACCTTGTTAGTTGAACATTTGACATTTTAATTTTCCTTTCTTTTTTCTCTCCCTTTTTTTGGTTGGATTTTTTTTTTTTTTAATTTTTACAAGGGTGTCCTGGTTTGGAACAGATTAGGGGGAGAACCCCTAGAGGCATCCCCTAAAACAAACCTCCACCACTCCTCCCCCACCCCCCAGCCCTGGGTTTGGGAGGGAAGAAAAACTCCTTGGAGGAAAAGTGGAAAAACCGGTTTATTAACAACACTCCCCACACAAGAGAAAAGAAAACAGGTACTGTGAGGAGAGGTGCCGAGCTTCTTTATTGGGCTCCAGAAATCCCCAGACTTTCTCGGGTCAGGTCAGTCCAGAGCCGGTCCTAAATCTTCGGGAAGGGGGGAGGAGAAAAGGAAAAAGGAAGGAGGAAAAAACGAAAAGCAAGCAGGCAGAAGCTGGCAACTGCCAGAGCAGAAGCAAATGCAGCGAGCACAGAAGCAAAAGCAGCGAGTGCAGAAGCAAAAGCAGCTACAAGAGCAGAAACAAAGCAGCCGCCCGCCCAGCCAACCGCAGTCCCCGCCGAAGGGGGGAGGGAGCAGCTGCCAGACACCACAATAGAGTCCCATGATATAGGATATAGGATAGAAGTCACTGTCAACCCAGGACAAAGGGACTTTATATGGAACTGACTTCAACATTCACATTGTTTTTTCTAAGCTTTTGCCCTTTGGAAGGTGTCTTCAGAAAAATCATTCCCTGGCCTCTTTGCCCTTTGGAAGGTGTCTTCAGAAAAATCATTCCCCGGCATCCCTCACTCCCCCACAGGTCAAGCTGTGGTTGAGCGAGCACATCAGACGCTCAAACAGGTTCTGGCTAGACAGAGTAGTACGACTGCGTGGATGTCTCCACATCAAGCTTCTTTACACAATAGAGTCCCACAATATAGGATAGAAGTCACTGTCAACCCAGGACATTCCACCCCTTATCCTATATCGTGGACACACAATAAAAACTTTCATTCCACTTACTCAGACTTCCAACACTTACACATTTCCATCCGTCCCACTTGCTCAGATCCTTGACACTTACACGTTTCCTTCTGTTTCATATCTGACTGATTTAATGCACATATGAATCTTACCCCACATTCAGATCTCCCTGAGGTACACATCGTGTTGTTCCATCTTCCTACGTTATCCACCATGTATAACCCGGTCCTTGAGCAGAGACAATTCCACGGATGGGTTTGCCCGTACTCGAGGCAGGGTTGATCCATACTGTCTTTCCCAACAAACCTCTAACATGGGCCACTGGGGCTTTATCTCCATCTACTATATTAGGAAGCTGAGACTGAGCAGGACCCACTCGGTTGGTGGAACCTCGGCTGTTAACTAACCAGGTGGCCTTTGCTAGATGCTGCTCCCCATTTTTTAAGGACCCCCCACCCAATGCTTTCAGGGTGGTTTTTTAACAACCCATTGTATCTTTCCACTTTACCTGCAGCTGGTGCATGGTAGGGGATATGATCTACCCACTCAATGCCATGTTCCCTAGCCCAGGTTTTAATAAGATTATTTTTGAAATGAGTCCCATTGTCTGACTCAATTCTCTCAGGAGTACCGTGCCTCCAAAGGACCTGCTTTTCAAGGCCCAGGATGGTGTTGCGGGCTGTAGCATGGGACACAGGGTAAGTTTCCAACCATCCCGTGGTGGCTTCTACCATGGTCAGCACATGGCGCTTGCCCTGGCGGGTTTGAGGCAGTGTGATATAATCAATCTGCCAGGCCTCCCCATACTTGTACTTAGACCACCGCCCCCCATACCAGAGGGGCTTCATCCGCTTGGCTTGCTTAATGGCAGCGCACGTCTCACAGTCTCGGATAACTTGAGAAATGCTGTCCATGGTTAGATCCACCCCTCGGGTCTCGTGCCCACTTGTAGGTGGCATCTCTACCTTGGTGACCCTGAGGCATCATGGGCCCATCGTGCTAGGAATAACTCTCCCTTGTGCTCCCAGTCAAGGGCCATCTTCAACTCCCCTATCTTTGCAGCTCGATCTACCAGCTGATTGTTTTGCTGCTCTTCATTAGCTCTACTCCTGGGGACATGGGCATCTACATGGCGGATGTTCACAGGTAGGTTTTCTAACCGGGCCATGATATCTTTCCACTCTTCAGTAGCCCAAATTGGTTTCCCTCTGCGCTGCCAGTTCGCCTCTTTCCATTTCTTCAGCCATCCCTACAGAGCATTGGCTACCATCCAAGAATCAGTATACAGGTAGAGCCTTGGCCACTTCTCTCTCTTTGCAATATCTAGGGCCAGTTGAATAGCTTTGAGTTCAGCAAATTGACTGGATCCACCCTCTCCTTCAGTGGCCTCTGCGACCCGTCGTGTGGGGCTCCATACAGCTGCTTTCCACCTCCGACTCATTCCTATGACACAGCAGGAACCATCGATGAATAAGGCGTAACGTGCTTCCTCTGCCGGCAGCTGGTTGTACGACGGAGCTTCCTCAACCTGGGTCACTGGTTCTTGTTCTTCATCTGCAACGCTGAAACTTTCACCTTCGGGCCAGTTTGTAATTATTTCCAAAATTCCAGGGCAATTCAGTTTCCCAGCTCAGGCGCGTTGTGTAATGAGAGCAATCCACTTGCTCCAGGTAGCACTGGTGGTGTGGTGGGTGGAGGCAACCTTTCCTCTAAACATCCATCCTAGCACCAGTAGTTGGGGTGCCAGGAGGAGTTGTGCTTCCATGCCAATCACCTCCAAAGCAGCTTGGATTCCCTCATAGGCAGCCAAGATTTCCTTTTCCGTTGGGGTGTAATTATCCTCAGACCCCCTGTAGCTCCGACTCCAGAATCCCAGTGGTCAGCCTCGGGTCTCACCAGGTACCTTTTGCCAAAGGCTCCAGGACAGACCCTGGCTCCTGGCCGCAGAGTAGAGTACGTTCTTTACATCTGGTCCCATCCTGACTGGGCCGAGGGCTACAGCATGAGCAATCTCCTGTTTGATCTGGGTGAAAGCTTGTTGCTGCTCAGGGCCCCAATAGAAATCATTTTTCTTATGGGTAACCAGATAAAGGGGGCTCACAATCTGACTGTACTGAGGAATATGCATCCTCCAGAAACCTACGGCACCCAAGAAAGCTTGTGTTTCCTTTTTATCAGTTGGGGGGGACATAGCTGTGATTTTATTAATGACATCCGTAGGAATCTGACGCCATCCATCCTGCCACTTCACCCCTAGAAACTGGATCTCCTGAGCAGGTCCCTTAACTTTACTTTTCTTAACCGCAAAGCCGGCTTCCAGGAGAATTTGGATGATTTTCTCTCCTTTCTCGAACACTTCTGCTGCTGTGTCTCCCCACACAACGATATCATCAATATATTGTAGACGTTCTGGAGCCTTATCCTTTTCTAGTGTGGCTTGAATCAGTCCATGACATATGGTAGGACTGTGTTTCCGCCCCTGGGGCAGTCTGTTCCAGGTGTACTGCACTCCCCTCCATGTAAAGACAAACTGAGGCCGGCATTCTACTGCTAGAGGAATAGAGAAAAATGCATTACCAATATCAATAGTAGCATACCACTTTGCTGCCCTGGACTCCAGCTTGTACTGCAATTCCAGCATATCTGGTACGGCCGTGCTCAAAGGTGGAGTCGCTTCATTCAAGGCACGATAATCCACAGTTAATCTCCATTCTCCTTCAGATTTCCGCACCGGCCAGATGGGGCTGTTGAAGTGGGAGTGAGTTTTGCTGACCACCCCTTGGCCCTCCAGCTCTCGAATCATCTTGTGAATGGGGATCACGGCATCTTGAGTTGTTCTATATTGCCGACAATGCACTATTGAAGTAGCAATTGGTACCATCTGTTCTTCCCCCTTCAAAAGTCCTACTGTGATCGGGTTCTCCGACAGTCCAGGCAAGGTATTCAATTGCCGAATGCTTTCTGCCATCACCATTGCTATCCCGAAGGCCCACCTGAACCCTTTCGGGTCTTTGAAATACCCACTACGGAGGTAATCTATGCCCAAGATGCATGGGGCCTCTGGGCCAGTCACAATAGGGTGCTTCTTCCACTCATTCCCAGTCAGGCTCACATCTGCCTCCACCAATGTATAGTCCTGTGATCCCCCAGTCACACCAGCAATAGAAACCGATTCTGCCCCTACATATCTTGATGGGATCAATGTACACTGCGAGCCACTACCAACCAAAGCCTCATAGTTTCATGGTTTCAATGTGCCAGGCCAACGAACCCACACAGTCCAAAAAACACAATTTTCCCTAACCTCTACCTGGCTAGAGGCAGGGCCCCTCTAAGCATGATTATCCTTCTTTCCTTGGGTATATGTCTTAGAGGTTCCTTCAAGGGGATGGGACATGTCATCATCATCATCATACTTAGCATCCTGGCTGCAAACAACTGGAGCTGCTCTCTGTTTAGTGGGAGCTCCTCTTTGAACCCTACCTTCCTTCAAATCACGTACCCGTTGTGCCAGAGCAGCAGTGGGTTTCCTATCCCATCTCCTCATGTTTTCTCCAGATTCACGCAGGAAGAACCACAACTCAGCTCATGCAGTGTATCTTCTCTCCCCATCAAAGGAGCGCCTGCGTTGGAGACTAGGGCCTCTAATTTGCACGGCCAAGATTTGGAGGAAGTCCTCCTTAATCTCTTCCCTGAGCTTCTTATGATTCTCCTCTATCTTGTCTTCTAGTTTCTGCAGTCGTGTTTCCACGGCTACAATTCTGGCATGGGTTGGGCCATGTACAGCTTCAGCATATGCTTGAAGCTTTTTTGCCATATCAAGCACAGTCTCATGTATCTCCTCCCGCTTCATTATCGCTAGAGCTGAAGTGTATTCAGTTGGCCCAAGCCGTACAAGTTTTCGCAACATCACAGGAGTGCATGGTACCAAGTCTGGGTTCTTAATGTTTAAGTCATCTGAGAAGACGATCTCC